>JAODUP010000573.1:450000-500000 GCA_025642065.1 Paralvinella palmiformis | reverse complement strand
ACAACACTCACAGGATATTCCTCACATAATACAACACTCACACGATATTCCTCATACTATACAACACTTACACGGTATTCCTCACACTATACAACACTTACACGATATTCCTCACACTATACAACACTTACAGGATATTCCTCACACTATACAACACTTACACGATATTCCTCACACTATACAACACTTACACGGTATTCCTCACCCTATTCAACACTCACACGATATTCCTCACACTATACAACACTTACACGATATTCCTCACACTATACAACACTCAAAGGATATTCCTCACACTATACAACACTCACAGGATATTCCTCACACTATACAACATTTCCCCGGTATTCCTCAACAATACAACACTCACACGGTATTCCTCACACTATACAACACTTACACGGTATTCCTCACACTATACAACACTTACACGGTATTCCTCACACTATACAACACTCACACGATATTCCTCACACTATACAACACCCACAGGATATTCCTCACACTATAAAACCCTTTTACAGGTATTCCTCACACTATACAACATTTACAGGGTATTCCTCACACTATACAACATTTACCGGTATTCCTCACACAATACAACACTCACAGGGTATTCCTCACACTATACAACATTTACAGGGTTATTCCTCACACTATACAACATTTACACGGTATTCCTCACACTATACAACACTACACGTTATTCCTCACACTATACAACACTCACAGGTATTCCTCACACTATACAAATTTACAGGGTATTCCTCACACTATAAAACCCTTTTACAGGGTATTCCTCACACTATACAACACTTACACGGTTATTCCTCACACTATACAACACTCACACGGTATTCCTCACACTATACAACACTCACACGATATTCCTCACACTATACAACACTCACACGTTATTCCTCACACTATACAACACTTACACGGTATTCCTCACACTATACAACACTTACACGGTATTCCTCACACTATACAACAATCACGCGGTATTCCTCACACTATACAACACTCACACGGTATTCCTCACACTATACAACACTCACACGTTATTGTTTTTATTCCCCGATAACTTGTATGTCATGCTAGACGATAACGACTCTCCACTTGGCGTACATTAAAAGTACCACTTAACGTCCTTCTACAGACCTCTCTAGTTATCAGTTGCTATGGTGATGTTATATCAACTTGGCTCATACTATTTACTAACTTGATCTGTTTGTTTCTCCATGTCTGGTGGAGTACGTATGTGTGTTCTACGTGTGTGTTTGTTTGTGTGTGTGTGTGTGTGTCACAATGCTCGTGTACGTATCATACCTATGTTTCATTTTATCTTTTAAATCTTCGTGCCAGGATGGTATCAACCAAATCGTATCACTCATACATTACACTCGGCCTTCTTCAAGATAAAAACACTTTGTAGATCCGGAACATTACCGACAGGCAAATCCTGGGTTTTTCTATGACCTTGTCGAGAAGACAAAGGTTAGCAAGAGTCAGTAGAGATATAACAATTATCTGTTTCTGAGAGAGGGGGGGGGAGGTGCCAGCTTTATCTCTCGCACACAGAGAGGTACTGACACTAACTACAACTTGTGATCTGAACAAGAGCTGTTTATAGAACTATCACCTCTCTACAACCAAATATCTATAATGGTTTACTAAATAGTAGATCAGTGTCAAATGATATTTAATAAATGATAACTGATACAGCGATGATATTATTATTATTATTATTATTATTATTATTATTATTATTATTATTATTATGTCAAGATGTGGCCTGATTTAAGTGCCAGGAATCTGGACACAACTCACACAATGACTATAAGTACTCATAATGTGTACTATCTTCGCAAACTGTTTGAACAAAGTTTCTATATATCTGTTAACTCTTCTCTGGTCCAGGGGTATTTGGATCCTGAATTATTTCAGTAGGATATATGTGATACTCAATGGAGGGTTCTGTGCGTGCGTGTGTGCATGCGTGCGTGCGTGCATGCGTGTTTCGACGAGGAAGGGGTGACCGTTCTAAATGATAAATGATCCTTCACTCTCACTTTTACTATACTTAATCATAACAATAAGCCCAGTGCTGCCCCCTAGGTAACCCTTGTCAATTGCTTCAGGATCTGTTGGAGAGCCCGAAGCTGGCTATGTTCTGTAATCCTGACTATTCCGGAATGGGAAGCAGGATATTCCTTGTTGTCCCAGTTTGTGATTCAGCTTGGTAGATATCAGCTGGTAATGCAGCTGGCTGAATTCTTTAAGCTCTACCTGCTATGCTCGGACAGCTGGGTCGGTGTGTATCCAGGGCTATGTCAGTTGGGAGAACAGCTGTAAGGTGTTACCAACTGCATGGTTTAGTCTAAGTTATATAGCCAGTTGATTGGTCTAAATACATATACATTTACAGGCTGTTAGCACTACAGGCTGTTAGCACTACAGGCTGTTAGTGGTAGAGGCTGCTAATATTAACAACTGTTAGCTTTATATATATATTGTAATAGGATTGGGATTCGTGTACATCTTCCTGGGCGACCCAACGTACTAGGATAAAAACTGACTGACAAATTGTACTAGGATCTGGATTAGTATACATCAAGCTGACCAAAAGGTTATACTGGGGTCTGGATTGATGTGTACCAAGTTAAGGGAGATGGTAGTATTCCTGGATTTGTATTGTTGTACAGCAAGCTGACTGGCGCATTGTACTCTTCTCTGGATCCCTGTACACCAAGGTGTGTACAATATGCTAGAATCTACATAATCTATAGTAAGTATCTTTACATTTATGTGTACCGAGTAGTACGTCCATACAGATAAAGACGTTGATGTATAAACACAGGTACTCGAGGAACCGTATTTCACACACACACACACTCACGCGTGCACACACACACAGAGAGAGAGAGAGAGAGAGAGAGAGAGAGAGAGAACAATTTGGTTATAATTAACATATTTATTGAGGACCAGGTTTGTATTGACACAACAATTCGTATTTCCAGTCAAAGTAATCGATTTTTATAACTCGCCTACATAAAATTAACCAATCAGAGCACTGCGCATACTTAGCAATGTTAATTAGTGCCTATCATACATAAAATGACAAGATGCATTTCGAGTGAGATTTATTTGTAACTTTGAACACCAAGTGTTTATTTATTTTGTTCCAGTAATAACTACTAATACTACTAACTCCATCACTACCAACAACAACCATTTTAAATTCTTCTTTAAATGCCATAACGTGATTGAATATTAAAGGAGCATCCTAATTATCTATTTTAGAAAGAACGGGTAATAAATATATATCGTGCATCATATACACAGACACACACACTGACACACACACAACGGCCAAACACTGAGACACACACACAAAGAGAGAGAGAGACACACACACTGACACACACACAACGGCCAAACACTGAGACACACACACAAAGAGAGAGAGAGAGACAGACACACACACTGACACACACACAACGGCCAAACACTGAGACACACACACAAAGAGAGAGAGACAGACAGACACACACACTGACACACACACAACGGCCAAACACTGAGACACACACACAAAGAGAGAGAGAGACAGACACACACACTGACACACACACAACGGCCAAACACTGAGACACACACACAAAGAGAGAGAGACAGACACACACACACTGACACACACACAACGGCCAAACACTGAGACACACACACAAAGAGAGAGAGAGAGAGACAGACACACACACTGACACACACACAACGGCCAAACACTGAGACACACACACAAAGAGAGAGAGAGACAGACACACACACTGACACACACACAACGGCCAAACACTGAGACACACACACAGAGAGAGAGAGACAGACACACACACACTGACACACACACAACGGCCAAACACTGAGACACACACACAGAGAGAGAGACAGACACACACACACTGACACACACACAACGGCCAAACACTGAGACACACACACAAAGAGAGAGAGACAGACAGACACACACACAAAGAGAGAGACAGACAGACACACAGACACACACACAAAGAGAGACAGACAGACAGACACACACACACTGAGCCTAGTAGTATATAGCAAAAATCAAATGAAAACTATTTAGATTCTAAAGATTTAGTATTAACCTGATAGAAGGATGACATCACTACCTGGTAGTATCATGCCATCACCATCTGATAATATCATTGTGATGATAATGATGATGATTGATGTTTAATGGCCACTTTTGTGCACGAGGTAGGCTAAATGGGCCGAGCGACCTCCACAGGTAATGAGGCGAAGTCAAAGACGAAACAACCTTCAGATATGCCCACACTAAGATTCGAACACGGGTGGTAGGGATCTGTTGTCCAACACGCTACCACTAGACCACGGAGGCGCCCTATTTGATAGTATCCTGACATCATTATTATCACAATTGTTTAGAGATCTATTCGTCCTATTTCACAATTATCACTAAAATAAACATATTTAACCCCTTTATTAATTCATGTTTATTCCTTTGACGTAAACAAGAATACAATATTTAGTGATATATTTTTTCTCTGGGTTTTCCCCAATATTTTTGCTCGTAGACGTTACAATATGTGCTCCTATCTCTGTATACTAACACACACAAGAGACTTAAGTGTTCTATCTTGTCTGTCGAAATATTTATCTTTATTTTACAATAATAACTTAGCGCTATATATCAAATAGCGTAGAGTACGACATAAATGTATATATAATACAATATTAAATAGAGCTTAAAGACAGAGAGTATAGTTAGTAATTCACAAATAGGACGAGTAATGGCCTAAACTACCAAAGTATGATATATATATATATATATATATATAATCGAGAATATCACACTTATTGTACAGTATCGTACAGAGTAGTTGTTATCAGACATAGTACCACCCTAAGTACTACATAGAGTGCAAACGGGGGGGGGTGTTGTACAGAGTAGAGCGTACCAAACAGATTACAACGCGTGGTACAGAATCCCATAGACTGGGTGTACACAACATTCTCTCTCTCTCTCTCTCTCTCTCTGTCTGTCTCTCTCTCTCTCTCTCTCTCTGTGTGCACGCCCGTGTGTGTGTGTGTGTGTGTGTACCTAGTTACCTAAATTACAAAACATGACATCACTTTCATGTCTGAGAACACCGTTGCCATTTTATGTTTGACCTCGGCGGTGCCACCCCCACCCCCCAACATCCCTTCTATCTATATTTCCTGACCTATCTATTCCTTGCTCATCTTTCACGGTATATATGATGGGTCTGGTTTTGATGATAATTATTGTTGTTGTGATGATGATTTATATCATATGAATACAACAAGACCATAAGTCTGACGAGATTGTCTAAAACATCGATAAAACCTGCCTTCAAAGATTACATTCCAGTAAAAGTTGTAGCGTAGTTTTCAATTATCTTTAGCACCTGAGTTCAATCCTGGCCTAGCCATATCTGAAGGATGTTTCAGTTTTCAGTAACCTTGACCCATTTAGTCTACTGTGTGTAGAAAATTGACCGTAAAACAGCAACATTTGCTCATATTTTACAACCTAGCCAACTGATATAATCTCAAAGGTGGTATCATAAGAAAGTTTCGAGTACTAAGTCTCCCTATAAACTTGTCCCCTTCAGGTTATGTACATACAAGACCGTTCAGTTGTAAAACGATATCAGATTATATGTGATATCATGTGTCACTAACAGTGTCTACAGATGACATTTAACATCATGTGTCACTATCAGCGTCTATAGATGACATGTGACATCATGTGTCACTATCAGCGTCTATAGATGACATGTGACATCATTGACCACTATCAGTGTCCACAGATTATATGTGAAGCTATGTGCCACCTACCAGTGTCCACGGACGATATGTGACATCATATGTCACTATCAGTATGCACAGACGATATGTGACATCATGTATCAATGTCAGTGTCCACAGACAATATGTGACAGCATGTGTCAATATCAGTGTCCACAGACGATATGTGACATCATGTGTCACTATCAGTATCCACAGACGATAATGATTGATGTTTTTTGGAGCACACGCTAGGTTCAATGGGCCGAGCGACCTCCAAAGGTAATGAAGCGAAGTCAAAGATGAAAATCCCTTCAGATATACCCAAGCCAAGATTCGAACACGGGTAGTAATAATCTGTGGTCCAACACGCTACCGCTAGACCACGGAGGCGCCCTCGTGTCCACAGACGATATGTGAAATTATGTGCCACTATCTGTGTGCACAAACGATATGTGACGTTATATATTAGCTGATTTAATTAGAGTTTATTTCAACCGCGACTGACATCTTATTATAAATAATACAACTTTTAATATATAGCTAACTATACAAACTTAAAACTCGAATTTCGATGACAATTCTGAAATTAAACAATCTGTCGGCAGATTGAGTTGTCGGAATATTGAACTGTCGAAATAAGTTTATTATCGCCTTTATTACAAATATATAAAGTATGACTGTTATACAAATGATGACTGTTATACATAGGATGACTGACATACAAAGAATGACTGTTATAATTATAAAGGATAACTGTTATATAAAGGATGACTGTTATATAAAGGATTACTTATATACAATATGACTGTTATAATTATAAAGGATAACTGTTATATAAAGGATGACTGCTATATAAAGGATTACTTATATACAATATGACTGTTATAATTATAAAGGATGACTGTTATATAAAGGATTACTTATATACAGTATGACTGTTATAATTATAAAGGATAACTGTTATCTAAAGGATAACTGTTATCTAAAGGATGACTGTTATATAAAGGATGACTGTTATACAAAGGATGACTGTTACATAAATGGGGACTGTTTCATAGATAATGAGATGGCATGATTTATAGCGCGTAACCATTTATCGCTCGTCAAAAATGTATATTGATACTTAATATTTTTTCTATCGTTCCGGATCAAAGCTATTTCATGTTTTAGTTAATACTACAAATATCAAACTTTGCTCTTTGTTATCCTGGATCATAGACATTGATAATATGAAGTTGATATAAATCATCCGTCGATAATTGTCAGCATACATCATCCAGTGGTCACGTGAGAGATCAACAGCTAGTTGTTGGTTTCGAACGTAGGATTTTTTAAATTCAGCATATTGTTGTTGTTTTATTTATTATTAGTTAGTCGTTATCATATATTTCAGGTATTTCTCTCATCAGTGTGTCATCTTCATGAGATGTTATATCATTTGGAGGACATTATGTCACAAAAATTAAAGTTTACGAGACCAAAGATATTGCTTCTGGGTGCTGAAGGTGTCGGTAAAACAGGTAAGTGTGTGGTGATGGTGTTAAATGTGTCAAACAGGTGTGTGGTGATGGTGTTAAATGTGTCAAACAGGTGTGTGGTGATGGTGTTAAATGTGTCAAAAGGTCAGTGTGTGGTCATTGTGTTAAATGTGTCAAACAGCTGCGTGGTGATGGTGTTAAATGTGTCAAACAGGTGTGTGGTGATGGTGTTAAATGTGTCAAAAGGTCAGTGTGTGGTGATGGTGTTAAATGTGTCAAACAGGTGTGTGGTGATGGTGTTAAATGTGTCAAAAAGGTCAGTGTGTGGTCATTGTGTTAAATGTGTCAAGCAGGTGTGGTGATGATGTTAAATGTGTCAAACAGGTGTGTGGTGATGATGTTAAATGTGTCAAACAGGTGTGTGGTGATGATGTTAAATGTGTCAAACAGGTGTGTGGTGATGATGTTAAATGTGTCAAACAGGTGTGGTGGTGGTGTTATTTATGTTGTTCGTCTACTGAACATTTCCTTGATGTGAACCTAGATATATGTATGGTTGGTTGGTCCCTTGTATGTGGAGGTTGAGGGGAATACTGTTTGTGGAGGTTGAAGGCACTGACTTAAGTGAAGGTTGAGGAGATTGGGATATGTGAAGGTTGACAAGACTGAGATATGTGGAGGTTGAGCACTGAGGTATGTCAAGGTTAATGGGATTGAAGTATGTGGAGGCTGATGACACTGAGGTATTTGGAGGTTGATGGCCTTGAGCTGTGTGGAGGATGAGGATATGTGGAAACTGAAGGGATTCAGATCTATAGAGGTTGAGGAGACTGAGGTATGTGGAGATTGAGGACTAAGGTATGTGAAGGTTGATGGAACTTACGTCTGTGGAAGTTGATGGCACTGGGGTCAGTGAAGGTTGATGGCACTGAGGTATGTGAAGGTGAATGGCACTGGGGTATGTGAAGGTTGATGGGACTTGGGTATGTGAAGGTTGATGGGACTGGGATATGTGAAGGTTGACGGGACTTGGGTATGTGAAGGTTCATGGGACTGTGGTATGTGAAGGTTGATGGGACTGGGATATGTGCAGAATGATAGGATTGAGATATGTGAAAATTAGGGAGATTGAAATATTTGGAGGTTGATGGCACTAAACAATGTGTCGATAAGATGACACTGGGGTGTGTGAAGGTTGATTGAATTGAGGTATGTGGAGGTTGATAATAATGAAGTATGTTGATGTTGAGGGGATTGAGATATGTAGAGGTTGATGGCACTGAGATATATAGAGGTTGATGGTACTTAGGTATGTGGATATTGAGAGAACTGAGATAGGTGGAGGTTGAGGGGATTGGGGTATATGGAGGTTGAGTGAACTGGGGACTGACATCTGGGAACTGAGGTGTGTGGAGGTTGAGTGTATGAAGTATATGGAACTTAAGAATAAAGGTATGTGGAGGTTGATGGGATTGAAGCATGTGACGGTTGATGGGCCTCAAGTATATGCAGATTAATGGCACTGGGGTATATGGAGGTTGAGGGGATTGACGTATGTGGAGGTTAAGAGAATTGAGGTATGTGGAGATTGAGGGGACTGAAGTATGTCGAGATAGAGAATACCGAGGTATGTGAAGGTTGATGAGGTAGAAGCATGTGAAGGTTAATAGGACGGAGGTATATGGAGGTTGGTGGCACTGAAGTAAGTGGTGGTTGAGAGACCTGAGGTATGTGAAGGTTGAGGGGACTGAGGTATGTGCAGGTTGGTAGTACTTGTTTATTTTTGATAAGAACAACAGCAAAAACAAAAAAACCACAACAACAACAACAAAATATCAATATATTTTTAAATTATTTTAATATTCATTTTTAATATTTCTATTCGTGTGTTACAATTTCCTCGTTTCCGGATTTGGGTTACCTAAGAATAGTGAGACTTAATAGTGCCCTAAAAACCGTAAAATGATCCTGATCTGGCAGCTCTATTGATCCGGAATATAACACATTTATAAGTGATGGAGAACAGGTCATGGAAACGGAACGGCATCCGTGAGCGATATATTATCCAGATGATTATGCCACTCCGTAGGGGTGAAGTGTTCCAGATCGCAGGATAAATCTTCTCAATGTGTTATTCAAGATATTAGTAATGTTTCTGGAGTAATATCTGGTGTGAGATGTTAAAAAAAGAAGTAATACAAATATTATTGGTTATAAACACCTTTGTTTATGATAAAAAAATCAGTTCGGCAAATATTAGAAAACATATAATATCTTAGAATCTGTTACATTAATCATATTTTAATTGACTATTTCTTACAGCCGGTTTCTGATATAATGTAGGGGGGGGAGATAATTGGTTTATAATGTTAGAAAATAATTTATTTGAACTCCAGCTATTATTATTATTAATCCTGTACTACGCACCTTTTATATATAGATCTACCCACATCTACGTCATCAAACACAATATCCCATCTCCATCCAACCTTAATCCACAATAATTCATCACTACCCGACAATAATCCATAATAAAACACCACCATCCAAAGATAATCCACAATAATTCATTGCCGTCCAACGATAATCAACAATAATCCATCATCCTCACTATAATCAACAATAATCCATCATCCTCACTATAATCAACAATAATCCATCACCCTCACTATAATCAACAATAATCCATCAATCTCCAATCATAATTACTAATAATACATTATCTTTCCGATATAATCCACAAAAATCCATCATTTTACAGCCAAACATTTATGCAGAGCTAAGTCAGTAAATTGACATGTTAAATATGGCCAGCTATTTAGTGGATCCGAACCAAGAATCTGACTCACTTTCTAACTGCCACCCTATCACCGAGCTACAATATGTAAATATATCAAGAAAGATGACTCATTATATAGGATATTGTGTTATCCTCACTACAGCAATATTAATCATAACATATATATAACATATGATAATATTGATAAAGGTGTAGCTCTATGATTACTACCTGACCTTTATTAGATCAAATACCGAATACTAGAAGAGCGAAAGAAGACAACAACAGATGATTTATGAGAGATGGAGGAGACGGGATGAATGTTTGAGTGTCGGTGGTTGGGTTTTTAATGTTTGGGTAGATGAGTTATAAAAAAAACCGGATTAGTGTAAAGGATGTAGAATGATTAAATGTGAAAATAACAAAAAAGATAAACACAAGTAATTATGTTTGGTAATTATTACTCGTGACTTATTGCAAGGATATGTTATGTATAATGATAGTCAGTCTCTCTCTCTCTCTCTCTCTCTCTATATATATATATATATATATATATATATATATATATATATATATATATCAATTGTCTATCTATTTGTATATCTGTCTATTTATTTACCTTTATTCTTTTTAAGAACTTTTCTATCAAGGATGTTGTTAGTCGACTTCATTCCCATTGATTGATATTCTCCTGTTACTTTGAATGTCATCATCTAGTATCATCATCATCTGGTATCATCTCGTATCATCATCACCTGGTATCATCAGCATGCGTTATGGTGATAGGGCACCATAAACATAATATCTTATTTCCCATCGCCGACCGACCTAATTTTGACACCTGACCCGACATATTTTTTATTTCCTTTTTGCGATATTTTTTCCCGGGTTTTTGTTTCCATATTTTGCTCCCGGACTAAATTTATAGTTCACGGTTTGATCGCCAGGCGGCAGGACTGCAGTAATGTTGCATGCGTCTTTTTTATATGTTCGTGCACGTCAAGCATGGCATTAGTAATACATGTACATCAAATAACGAGCAAAAACTCTATCATTAAATCCTGGAAAGGGTTGATGATGGATTGAAAACATAAAATGAATACTCTGTATCATTTGTATGCCACTGGCAATTGGGATAAAAGTTTTTTTCGTGTTTTGTTGTCCTATATTGAACGAATTGTTTACACCTAGATGTATGTCTATGATGTTGTGTGACGTGCAGATGGGGATGAATCTCTGTCAGTCTGTGTCAGTGTGCCATGAATAAGATGTGGCGGAGCTACCGTAGATGTACAATTATGTGTATGCGGTGTAAAAAAATAATCTAGACATGTGTATGGTTATGCATTAAAAAACCATTAGATTTTTGCATCGGTGAAAGTATAACTGTGAAATAGTTTGCGTTGAAATTCTAAGTTGAAGTCACGAGAAATTTAGCAATGCCTGCAATATTCATAGAAGCTGTTACTATTCTAGGGATGCCACACCACTTTGCCATTTTGAAAACAGACGCCCAAATTTTCGGTAGACTCTATGACCCCACGTTCGTATGTGCGTGTGATGCATTCTGTGTGAATTAAAAAAAAGTTCGAATGATGTCATTTGTACACATCATCCTTTCCCGTTTCTTCTTATTTGAATTTCCAATATCAGAGGGTATGGAAAAAGTAACACTCGTGTCACAATTCACAGAGAAAATAAGACACTTTTCACAATTCATGAGGAAAGTAAGCACGTTTTTACACCGCTTATGCCCCTGATAACTTTCTCTAAACTACGTCATTTCACGAACTTCTTTCAGTTTGTTGTCATACATCGTGTGACTCTTATCTAATGTCTTTTATCGACTGCGATTAACGGGTCACCCATATAGAAATACGATAGATTGAGTGTTAAGGCAGCTTGCTGCCAATCAACCGATTTTTCCCAACTCTTCGGGAGTCTTCTGAAGTAAATAAATCATTTGGCACATGAGAACTAAACAGATTCTTTGGTATAGAAACAGCAGACTTAAAAATACTGATACTAAATATGCGAAACACGCCACAGGTTAATTTAGTAAAAACAACATAATAACGGAATATGTCGAATGACTAACTTCTCTGTTACCATGGGTGGGTGAAGTGACGGTTTGGTGGGTGAAGTGACGGTTTGGTGGGTGAAGTGACGGTTTGGTGGGTGAAGTGACGGTTTGGTGGGTGAAGTGACGGTTTGGTGGGTGAAGTGACGGTTTGGTGGGTGAAGTGACGGTTTGGTGGGTGAAGTGACGGTTTGGTGGGTGAAGTGACGGTTTGGTGGGTGAAGTGACGGTTTGGTGGGTGAAGTGACGGTTTGGTGGGTGAAGTGACGGTTTGGTGGGTGAAGTGACGGTTTGGTGGGTGAAGTGACGGTTTGGTGGGTGAAGTGACGGTTTGGTGGGTGAAGTGACGGTTTGGTGGGTGAAGTGACGGTTTGGTGGGTGAAGTGACGGTTTGGTGGGTGAAGTGACGGTTTGGTGGGTGAAGTGACGGTTTGGTGGGTGAAGTGACGGTTTGGTGGGTGAAGTGACGGTTTTACATGTCAAATTATCCTACAAAGTTTATTTATTACCAAAAAGCATTTCAACTGTTGTAATTCACACTTAATCACTGGCACCAATCCGCTTTAAAACGTTGAAAAAAATATGCATAGTTTCCTTAAAGTTTGGAAATAAAAAATAAAAGCCTACCTACCTACCGATGTTTCAGAAAAAAACTTTGGGAAACAAGATATTTATTTTATGGTGCCTAATATTATGATGTTGACTAATTAGATTACTTTTTAATTGGGGCACTCTCTCTGATTTCTGAAGGTTATATGTTTTAAGTTGATTATTGGATGACCTTAAATTAATAATAATATAAGTAATGACCTTGTCAGTTGTTTGAAGGTTATATTTTTAGATGCTATACACATATTTTATTGTTTTATTTTCAGCATTTGTTGTACGTTACATCACAAAACGTTTTATTGGCGAATACGACATCAGCAAAGGTTTGTGTCAATCAAGTTCTCTCTTTTAGCTTTATGTTAAAATCTTTCAAACAGTCAATCACGTTAATTGGTTTTATTTCATTTCGTTGATAATGTGTCTGTGTGTGTATATGTCTGTGTGTGTGTGTGTATATATATATGTGTGTGTATATGTGTGTGTGTGTGTGTGTGTGTGTGTGTGTGTATGTGTGTGTGCTCTATCTATTTATCTGTCTGTCTACGTTGTTTATAAGTATGACGTCATGTTTATTCAGATGTTTCACTGGCTAATGGTGAGAACTGTGAAGAAGCCAATAATTATCTATTAACCTGAAAATGAACATCTGTTAGTGTCTATTTTTTGTCTATATATATATATATATATATATATATATATATATATATATATATATATATATATATATATAATAATAATAATAATAATAATAATAATAATAAAGATGGCCGCGTGTCATTTTGTGGTGTTAGATGTTTATTTACTTACAAAATGTTTACATCCAAACCTTAGATAATCGAATTGAATAAATAAGAATGGATAACAGATTGATGCCGATCATAATTAGTGGCCGACATTAGACATAATGATAATTAATATGACAAACTCTACCACAATCACATGTATATAGGTCACCGAGATGGTGTCAGTTCTAATTTTGGAAATCTACGCATATATTTAACCCTAAGCGATTCCGTAGTGAAAGCAATAACAACCATACTGATTACTACAACAATAATAACCCCCCCCCCCCCCCGTAGCATTTATCTATATGGTAGCACATAAAGGCCATTACTCACTTTAATTATGCTATTAGTGTAATAATAAATCGTGGTGTTTTATGTATTTCCAATCGCTCCCCCCCCCCCGTCAGTCAGTCAGTGAAGGTTTTACGTACAGAAACTGACAACTTCGGTCATTTGTAGTATATTATGTCACAGGAATCCCCCCTCAACAAACAACAACAACCAAATCTAGGTTATTTAAACTCCAATCGTGTATTAATATTATCGGTCAATGAACTTTATATAAACATCAAATTATTTATTGTTATCAGAGATCAACTCTAGCTGTTGTATGTTTTTAATAATTAATATTTTTTTATATTCCGTTTATTTCAGTATTGTTTTGTTGATATGCATACTTATTGTGTGGTATTTCTCCAGCTCTCCGTCAATTAACTCATTGTACTTATTACACCGTATTGATGTTATGTTATGTACTATGTGTATAATAGTTGTCAGCTTTATTTGGTATAACATCTGGTCAAACAAGAATAACATCAACATCCTAGGTCATAAAGACCCCCCCCCCCCCCACTGTCGTATATCTGGCCAATCTATGTGGCGTTTAGATTTCCCGTTTCTCACTGGAGAGTACACATATATTATGTATTGTAAATGAGTATTCTATTGAAAAACTGTTTTAGAGATTTTTTGCATGTACCTGCGTATGTACACATATGTGTACATACGTATGTACACATATGTGTACACACGTATGTACACATATGTGTACACACGTATGTACACATAAGTACAATAACATTGATACAAATCAAACTTCTAGGTTCATCCAAAAAATAGATCAATCCAACGTGAGATTCTAACATTGGTCGATCATCGTTATCTCCCCAACATAAACAAAACATACTCACACGGAGGATGACACATGCGCGGCCACGCCGATAAATAATAATCATAAGATATTCTTATTGTTTACAGAAATGTTGTATTCACACAGAGTAGCTATAGACAGGGAGGAGATAAACCTAGATTATATATAAGATTAGTTATTTATAATATATATTATATATATAAATATATATATATATATATATAATTATATATATAATATAATATATATATATATATATATATATATATATATATATATATATATAATCGTCTAGTGATATTTAATAACCGCCAGATTTATGTCGTAGTATTTACTACCCCAAGTTTTGATGTGAATTACTGAGATAAGGAATTTTGTTTTTTGATGAAATAAAAAATTATTTCTGAGCTGATTTGATTACTAATTGACTGTAATTAGTGTTTTATAAACTAATGCGAATTTCCTCTCTTAAGTTTATACATCTTGAAAATAGCCGGACAAACACGTCTAATTATAACATTTAGCCTTAAGCTCCCCCCCCCACACACACACACACAGACAGACACATGGCTGGTGAATATATAAAAAATTGTATTACGAGCTGAGTGTATGATTCTCTCTCTCTCTCTCTCTCTCTCTCTTGTGTGTGTGTGTGTGAGAGAGAGAGAGAGATAGTTCCTCTTCCGCCTTCCCCTTTCTGATGAACCGTTTTTTCCTTTTTCCAGGAGGAGACTGTCTTAGAGAAGCATATCAAATGGGCTGACGGTGTCATATTACTATACTCCATAACCGACAGACAGAGCTTTACTAAACTCGACTTCTATCACTCACTCATACAACACTATACCCGCAGACATGATGACGTAGAACATGCTTATAGTGACGTCATTCCCCTGGTTTTGGTAGCGAATAAAATCGACCTATCTCAGACCGGAAGATCCGTGTCTAAAGAGGAAGGAGACAAACTCGCTAGAAGATTTGACTGCCACAAGTTTGAAATCTCAGTCGCCGATTCGCCAGAGGGAGCCATCGAGGTGATGGAATTCGTCCTTCACCTTATCAAGAGGGACTTTCAGAAAATGGCAGCCGGACTTGCCAGAAGACTTCCATTTCCTAATGTAAAACGTGTCTTTAAGAAGAAAATCTATCGCAGTCGAAGTGACACTTTACAGTGACACTTGTCTCACGTAAAACATTGACATGTCAATAGAAATGTTACAACAAATTACAACTATGTACCTAGGAATTTACAACATAGAAGTGTGTATATATATATATATATATATATATATATATATAGTCTGTATATATTAGGAGTACTAGTAATACTTGTTTGCTCTTTATACTTTTTCATTAACCTATGGAACCCCAGAACACCTAAGTCACACAAAGATGAACAAACAATATACTTCTAACTTTCTATTTTGTCTTTATACCTCAATACAATTAAACGATCCGTTATTAACGACTTTAATTTGGAAATTAACATCTAACACTTGTTGGGG
Organism: Paralvinella palmiformis; assembly: GCA_025642065.1. NCBI lineage: Eukaryota > Metazoa > Annelida > Polychaeta > Terebellida > Alvinellidae > Paralvinella > Paralvinella palmiformis. The sequence continues at coordinate 483,758 of JAODUP010000573.1, read as the reverse complement.
AAGATATTTTATGGAGTTCATTGTGGACTTGTTGGGGAAAGGAGGATATAAGATACAGATATTAAAGGTTTGGTGGTGGGTGATAATGAGACACTAATATTAAAGGTTTTACTATTTAGTATCCTAGGGTTTTTATTTATTGTTTTTTCTCTTAACATATAGTTTTGGTTTATGGCGACTTAATTACAGACAATTGTAATTATAAACCTTATTGTTATCACGTGTGCGATTAGATGGGCGTGGTCGCCCTCTCTCTATATATATATATGTGTGTGTGCTTGTGTGAATGCGCGTGTTAGTTATTGCCTAAAACACTATATTAAGACTGGTGATTTACAAATTGATTAAATTATAATAACTTACTGACGGCCATGTTAAAATATTCACGCGAAACTGTAACAAAATACATATATGTTCTAGTCTTGCTCACGAAGTCATAACAAAACAGATTTCTCCTCTTGCCTCGATCACTAGAAGTTATTACAAAACAATTTATGTTCATATCTCGATCAGTAGAAATGATAACAAAACACATTATTAGTTTGCCTCACTTTGGAGAAGTTATAACAAAACACAAATATCTTCTAGCCTCGATCACAAAACAGATTTAAGTTCCTGTTCAGATGACGAGAAGTTATAACACAATATATTTATGTTAATTTGATGTAAACCACAGACTGTTGTTGATGTTATGTTTGTATATTAATTTCATCACCTGTGAGAAGATAGTAACTAACAGAACTGAACATTTGTTGTTGACTATTATACTAATCGATCGTGGTTATAGATATAAAACACCTTAAGTTAATTTAAAAGAAATGGCAATCACATCATTACTATGATTATAATAATTAGTATTTCCTATGAGCTTGATATTGTAAATAACAACAGTAACAATATACGAGTTATTCTACGATAATTGTACCCAACAGAGTGTGGTTGAAACTCTACAACTCTCCATCGTCAACATTAAAGGATCTTTTTGTCATATTATCAACAATAAAAATATTGAGATTATATTATGATAACATTCTTGCGTTCAGAGTTTCCTTAAGTTTTAAAGTTGATATCATGAATCATTCCTTATGAAATGTAGTTTAATGCTTTTTTCGAAAGAGCCATTTTTCTCTAATTAAGACAATAGCTAATTTCTAAAAATCGAATAAAATGGTTATTTATTAGTTTAAGCTTTGTTGTAACTATCATGGTTAGATTCGAACAATACTAACGATTTATTGAGGGCTATTCCAGTTGTAACTATATGGGGGATCCCCGTCGACAATTTTATTAATAATTAATACATGGGTGATGGCGTATGGCAATAGAAAAATTATAGATGATGGGTAGACTAGAAAAATAATATTTAATGTTGGTCGGTTTTGTGCAAATCTATGTATGATGGGGGGGGGGTGTACGTCAGGAAATTGAACACCGTGTATATTTTATGTAGAATCACGAAGAAATTAATCTCATCGGAGATAATGTAAGAGTTTAACACCGAAAAATATCGTTTTAATTTTGTTAATTTGTAATCGTAAACGGTAGTGACATCTGGCGTGTGTTTACAATAAATGTTTGTGGTAGGTTATGGCCAGGGAATGGATTGATAAAATCTATCAAATTGTTTTGGTATAATTTGATACTTCCCACTGAGAACACTCCTTTAGTTAAGTATACACTAATGGAATGAATGTAGACTTTTATGTAACTTGATAAGAATTTCAGATTAACTACATCTACTTGGTAAATTATTACTGTGTGAACACAATATTACCGTTTTGTTGTCCACAGTGAAGTCTGGTGTAAAAAGGATTAATGTCCCCCAACATGAATTTTATTCCCCAGATATGTCTGAATCTAATGCCATCAAGACGACAATGTTTTGTCTACTCAGATGTTTTAGCCTGATATTTGAGGCCACATTGTCCACGCGGATGCTGCGTACTATCATAATTTATCCGGAGGACACTATAATGCCCAAAGCTGAAATAAGCAATTCCTCCAGGAGACAGTATATCCCTATACTTCGGTTTGTAGGCATACAATAAATCACTTATTAAAACATAATCTAGGATTAAGATTATCACAAATGCATACTTCTAGAAAGCTAACAAATTATACATATAAAATATATGTATTAGCAAACCTGCAAACAAGTGTATTAATCTGAAGAAAAAAATGTATTATAACTAACTTTGTCATATTTAAAGGGGAATATTAGTGCAAGTTAAATTTTAAATTATAGGTGGTTGGATGTAATAAAAAAAAATTATTTGGGAGGTGGGTCTACGAAAAAAATTGAATTGTTTGTGATGTGGGGGAGAAGGGATAAGAAAAAGTGTCTCCCATCTGGAATAGCCCCGACTATAAAATTAAGCAGTTTAAACTCTAGCGTAAAATAAAAAGGTAGTCCCATGACGTCAACAGGAATTTCCGGAAACTAGTAAGCTCCTGATCGGTCATTCTTTTACTCAGTCATTAATGGAGGATATCTTAAGACTAGACCGGGTAAAGGTGGTACAAATATTTAATTATATATATATATATATATATATATATATATATATATATATATATATATAGTGTATCTTATTTCAATTTAAAAAAATGATACTTTAATCTATGTTTACAAAATTGTCCGAATTCGGCGACATTCCTAGTTAGATCTGTATAAAATCTATAGATATAATTCCTATTGTTATTTCTATTTTGAGATTCGAATGACACAAATAGATCATATAATTTAATTATATATCCGAGTAAAATAAAAACTAAAAACCCCGATTTGTCATTGTTAAATAACCACACATGGAGTTTTGTGTATCCGATAGCTTTATTATTTAACAGACATTTTATTTAGTATAAAAAGAAGTATAATTATGATTTGTTTGTTAAATAATAACTTATTAAGTATAATTTTTCATAATTCTCCCAAGAGGCGAGTATTCCTGGAGCTTGATCTCAAATAATATTGCCCTCAATACTCGCCACGAGAAACTTAAAGGTTTGTGCAAGACAGGCTGGATTGAAAATCATTCTTGTTTGAAAACATTTGGTGAGAACTTTATGAACACGTGGCCTGTTGCCTTTATGCTATGGTTAATCCACATGTTTGTCCAGAGGTTAATGAAAGTCGTCGGAATTGGAAAAGTTACTCCAAGACTACGGGTCATGGTATGAAAAGTATTGAGAAGAATTTTGGAGTTACTGGTGGCTTCACAGTATTAAAGAATAGTTTGGATTAATGCCAAAGTTCCAAGGGCTCGGTGTAATAAATCGAACGTACCTGCTGACACACCCCTTCTTTATTACAAGAGATCAATTGGCATTCTTTTTATTGATATCTTACTGCAACAAATTTCTCAGCAGACAACTACCGAGTGCTTTGCTGAGTCTAAAGTCATCTTTAATTGTCAAACTAAGGATGCCTCCGTCAGAGCAATTTGAATCATGGCATGACGACCTGCTAACTCCGAGGTCATTAGATAACAAGGTATCTAGTTGGCTCAACATGTGGTCAAGGCACTCTGACAAGGCCGATTTACCTGATACTTTGATGATATCCTTAGTATCTGCAGAACCAGATTCCTTTCAGAACATTAGAAATTTACTGATATTAGGATGTACTCTGCCAGAAGCAGAGCGTTGTTTCTCTACGTTGAGGCTAATCAAAAGCCACTTGAAGAGCTGATACAAGTTTGCTGCCTTAACATTAATGAAAATATATTACAGTAAGCACATCGATTGCCCACATCCTGCGGAAAGCTTAATTAAAGAACAACCTTGACGTTTGTTCAAGGTCAGCCTTTTCGACTAACTGATGTAGATTTACATTAGGTAATAAATATTTTAAACATCAGTAATTGTTTCTTTCTCATAAATATGCATCTTGAAATAATTGGTCATTTTGCTTGTTAAATATTTAGTGACATATGCACAATATGTCACATTATGGCTGGGGACATTTTCGTATTATAGAAACAAACAGAGTACCCCCCAATAATCCTAACAATCTATCTATACACTGAACCAATCACCTAGTCTCATACCATAGATCTTTCTTCGCAGGAATGTCAATTTTTTGTAGTACTTCAGAAGACATATAAGCATTATCTGATTTCTATTTTCTTCCACAGAGAAGGGGGGAGACCTCCGCCCTTACTCACCCCTTTGTGCCTCGTATAATGGCTTTGCCCTTGTTTAGTTAGTAAAGCCTGTTCAAAAACGCTGTACATAAACATATAAGATATAACATTGTTATATAAGATATAACAAATATAATACGATTATTTCATAACAATATATGTATAAAGCTAAATTGGGAATATATATATATATATATATATATATATATATATATATATATATAACTGACTAAGGAAAAAAGAAATTAAACATCAAAATGGCTGGAGAACAAATGCGTTTTCAGCAACATCTTAAAATGTTCAGTGTTTTTGATTCACGAATGTGAGCTGGGAGTACATTCCATAGCCTGGCTGCTGAACACTGAAAGTTTCTTTCACCATAGCTAGATGTTCTAACCCCTGGAACCACCAATGTCACTGAACCCATTGATCGTCGTATTCTTCTTGGTTGATAAACTATCAACATGTCAGATATGTATCTTGGAGCCTGTTCAGGTAGGGCTTTATACGTGTGCATCAGGATTTTAAATTGCACTCGATACTTAACAGGTTACTAATGGAGATCCTTCAATTTTGGTGTAATGTGACTCTGGCGTGATGTCCGTGCCGCTGTGTTCTGTATATGTTGTAACTTGTTAATGGAGGTCTGGAGCAGTTCATTGAGCAAAGCATTACAGAAGTCCAAACGTGATGTTATAAGCCCATTAACCAGTGACTTACTTGCATCACTTGTTAAGTAACACCTAATATGCCCAATGTTGCCGAGTTGGTGATAGCCAGACCTACAGATATTATTCAACTGTTGCTCCATATTTAGTGCAAAGATAACACCTAAGTTCCTCAGAGTATTCACTGATGTTATATTAATGTCACCAAAACAAACAGTAACGTTTTTCATATGGATGGCATTATGCTTAGATGTGAACAGTATAACTTCCGTCTTGTCAGTGTTCAGTTTCAGCATGTTTGTACGCATCCATCCCTCAATGTCAGTAAGACAGTTCTCAATGAGTGAACGGGATTGTGCTTTCACATACAGAATTCAATCTCTAATATTAAAAGTAATCTGCGCTGTTCCACAGGGAACTATTTCGGGACCAATTATTTTCCTTGTCAGCATAAATGACATTACATATTGTACTGATCTATCCCTACTTTACTGATGAGACCACCTTATATACCTGCTGTCCTCTACCACACAATCAACAATGGACTGGTTAAATAAAACGACTGGCTTTGTGTTAATAGATTATCACTAAACGAAAAAGAGACCAAGTATGCGCGTTGTTCAGCCCATCTATCAAAATACCAAACAACGCTAAAATATCACGATCGCTATTTGCATTGAAGAGAGTCAAACACATATTACCTCCGTATATCCTTAAGTCACTTTATTTCTCTTTGGTACAAAGTCACCTGACGTATGACATCCAAACATGGGGATCATCAATCTGTATTAATAAACTTTAATCTACCCAGAAGAGAGCCATTCGGATAATTAATAACACAGTCTATTACTCTCATACAGATCCACTTTTTAGACATAACAATATACAAAACATTCGAGAACTTTATCAATTCCAAAGTGCACTGTTCGCCCACGACTACAAACATGACTCACTTACCCGCTCTTTTCAAACCTATTTTATTGTACATAACCAGAACAAAACCAATTTAAAACATTCTGACCATATACTCCGAAAAATACGGCGAACTACGTTCTCGTCCCTGCTCCCAGTGCACCAAGTCCCATCAATATGTAACTCTCTGACCAACGACATGCTTTCACTCGAAAACAGAAACGCTTTTAAATCTACATTAAAGAAGTCATTCATTGAATCATACTTACACCGTTGAGACTATTAGTATTTTCTCATCGGATAAACCAAGTGCCTGCTTTCTCCCAGTAATGTTTGGTCTCCCTTCCCTCGAAGGTCACTTGTATTAGCGACGGACAGAGCGATGCATATATTAATCTACCTTCACCATCACTCACCAATCATTATTTCACGTCATCTCGAATCATTGTTGAATTATTTGTTTTAATTTGGGTTTAATTTTGTCTTGGGACGTTGGAGAAGACAGTCTTTATGTCTATGGGATGTCCTGGCTAACAACATCACATTTATAGATAGACAATCTAACATATGATGTAACTGTATTATTATATCACGATGTTGTTAGAGAATAAATTACTTACTTACTACTTAGGCTTTTAATTTTAAGGGATAACACAAATAACAACAATTAAAGTGACATCAGCAGTTATGATGTAAATGATAACTAATTATAAAAATATTTGCCTATCACCAATTAACTTTTTTCGACACTACGCTAGATAATCTTTCTTTTCAAATACTTCTCGGTTTGTTATATATATATATATATATATATATATATATATATATATATATATATATATATATATATATCGGCGGCGTGTTCGGTCTTGGTGTTGTTACTGAGATTTGTATGTGGTGTTGTTACTGAGATATGTATGTGGTGTTGTTAGTGAGATATATGTGTGTGGTGTTGTTACTGAGATATGTATGTGGTGTGGTTACTGAGATATGTAGTGTGGTGTTGTTACTGAGATATGTATGTGGTGTGGTTACTGAGATATGTATGTGGTGTTGTTACTGAGATATATATGTGGTATGGTTACTGAGGGATTTATGCAACCATCGATACAACAATAATTCATCACATTTATAAACCTTATTTTTTCAGTCTGCGTTCCTATTTCCTTAACCGGAAGTTGGGACCTGTATGCCATCAAATCGGCGGCCGTGTTCGGTCTAGTTTTCTTTTAGGTCAATGGTATATACGGTCTGGTTTTATACAAAATCCATTACCATTATATATATATATATATATATATATATATATATATAATTGTTGGTTATTTTACATAATGCTGACCTTTTTATCTTTGTATATTATATTTACAACAATCCACGCTCTTCAGCTTACAATTCTCCCGACAATACACGCTCTAGTCAACAATTCTCCCCACAATCCACGCTCTACAACCTAGAATTCTCCCCACAATCCACGCTCTACAACCTAGAATTCTCCCCACAATCCACGCTCTTCAGCATACAATTCTCTCCACAATCCACGCTCTACAATTCTCCCATCAATCCACGCTATACAACCTACAATCTTCCCCCACAATCCACGCTCTACAGCCTATAATTCTCCCCACAAACCATCAATAGTAAGGCATTTTATTTCCCTGTGAATCAATGTCCATGTGTTTTCATAAGTATCTAGACATTACAGCGTCTTGTATTCTATCAACATCCGCGTCTTGTATTCTTATCAACATCCACATCTTGTATTCTTATCAACATCCGCGTCTTGTATTCTTATCAACATCCGCGTCTTGTATTCTTATCAACATTCACATCTTGTGTTGTTATCAACATCCGCATCTTTTATAAGGATGGTGTCATATACTTGAAAGTGTTCTCAAAATATTGTCCGTTTCTTAAAATGTTTTGCTAAAAAATGTTTTAGGTCCCTTCCGTATTTAATAAATGATATGTATCATTTTGATGGTTCACGATTAAATGTTCTGAACTCGTCGTTTGTTTTAAACTGGACAATAAACACGAAAAACACGTTATGACTAAAACCTCTAAACTGTCTAGTGTGTCATTGTGTTTAAACGTTCTGACACACCCACACACAGAGAGACATATACACCCGCACGCACAAACACGCACGCACACATACACACGCACACACACACATACACACACATGCACACTCACATATATATATATCGACTTATTATTATTATTTGACCTAACACAACTCAAGACTTTTGTTATAACGACAACAAATGTTATTTTCAGTGCCTATCATTCGATAGACTAAGAGTTGACATTTAATAAATTGTTATTGATAAAGTTATTATTGACAAGAGACATTTTATTTGCTAAATTTGTAGGAGAAAATCTGTTGAAATCGTGAAAGAAACGCATAACATTTTGTCATTTATTTGTGTGAATATTGACTAATATACTTATCACAAAGTTAATATATTGCCTCTACCATAATCTACAAATTACATTCTTTTTTCGAATGGAAAAGTGACAAGTCGTGATGACAGGAAATAAATAGGATTCCGCCATTTTAAGATAACGACATGTATAATGGAAGCAAGAGAGTAGAAAACGTAGTTATAATAATGGTGACATTATTGTATTTTACTGGTCTGTGTATATGTGGTGTTGTTACTGAGATATGTATGTGGTGTTGTTACTGAGATATGTATGTGGTGTTGTTACTGAGATATGTATGTGGTGTTGTTACTGAGATATGTATGTGGTGTTGTTACTGAGATATGTATGTGGTGTTGTTACTGAGATATGTATGTGGTGTTGTTACTGAGATATGTATGTGGTGTTGTTACTGAGATTTGTATGTGGTGTTGTTACTGAGATATGTATGTGGTGTTGTTACTGAGATATGTATGTGGTGTTGTTAGTGAGATATATGTGTGTGGTGTTGTTACTGAGATATGTATGTGGTGTGGTTACTGAGATATGTATGTGGTGTTGTTACTGAGATATGTATGTGGTATGGTTACTGAGGGATGTCTGTGTGTTGTATGTGGTGTTGTTACTGAGATATGTATGTGGTGTTGTTACTGAGATATGTATGTGGCGTTGTTACTGAGATATGTATGTGGTGTTGTTACTGAGATATATATGTGGTATGGTTACTGAGATATGTATGTGGTGTTGTTACTGAGATATATATGTGGTATGGTTACTGAGGGATGTCTGTGTGTTGTATGTGGTGTTGTTACTGAGATATGTGTGTGGTGTTGTTACTGAGATATGTATGTGGTGTTGTTACTGAGATATGTATGTGGTGTTGTTACTAAGATATGTATGTGGTGTTGTTACTGAGATATGTATGTGGTGTTTTTAATGTGGGCTGCATCTGTTGTTTTGATTGTAGTCTGTATGTGGTCTTATTATTGTGGTTTGTATGTGGTGTTGTTACTGTGATATAAATGTATTGTTACTATTGTTGATTGCATGTGGTATTCGTATTGTGACCTGTTTGTGTTGTTGTTATAATGGTCTGTATATGTTGCTACTATACTGGTCTGTATATGTTGCTACTATAGTGGTCTGTATATGTTGCTACTATAGTGGTCTGTATATGTTGCTACTATAATGGTCTGTATCTGTGTTGTTATTCTGTACCATTTTAATTGTGGTCTGTCTTTGTTGTTGTTATTATCTATGCATTATCTATGTGTTGTTGTTATTGTGGTCTGTATGTCGTGTTGTTATTGTGGTTTCTATGTCGTGTTGTTATTGTGGTCTGTATGTCGTGTTGTTATTGTGGTATGTATGTCGTGTTGTTATTGTGGTCTGTATGTCGTGTGTTGTTATTGTGGTCTGTATGTCGTGTTGTTATTGTGGTCTGTATGTCGTGTTGTTACTGTGGTCTATATGTCATGTTGTTATTGTGGTCGGTATGTTGTGTTGTTATTGTGGTCTGTATGTCGTGTTGTTATTGTGGTCTGTATGTCGTGTTGTTATTGTGGTCTGTATGTCGTGTTGTTATTGCGGACTCTATGTGTTGTTGTTATTGCGGTCTGTATGTCGTGTTGTTATTGTGGTATGTATGTCGCGTTTGTATTCTGGTCTGTGTTGTTGGTATTGTAATTATGGTATGTATGTCGTGCTGGTATTGTGGTCTATATGTGGTGTTGTTATTGTGGGTTATATGTGTTTTTATTAGTATGCGTAAGTCGTGTTATTATTGTGGTGTGTGTATATTAGTAATTATGTAGTCTATAGGTTGTGTTGTTATTGTGGTTTGTTTGTGGTGCTGTTGTTATTGCATTGATCTGGTGTTGTTATTATTGTAATCTATATTGTGGTGTTGTTGTTGTGGTCTATGTCTGTGTGATCACTGTGGTCTGCATTTGGTGTTGTTAATATTGTGTTAACGTGGTGTTGTTATTTTGGTCTATATGTGTTGTTGTCATCATGGCCTATCTTTGTTGTTGTTATTGTGGTGTATATATATATGTGTGTGTGTGTGTGTGTGTGTGTGTGTGTGTGTGTGTGTGTGTGTGTGTGTGTGTGTGTGTGTGTGTGTGTGTGTGTGTGTGTGTGTGTGTGTGTGTGTGTGTGTGTGTGTGTGTGTGTGTTAATCTCCAACGATCTTATAGTAGACAATATATTCCTGAACCAGGTGACTACCGAAATTAGTGATAACTATATTGTTATCACTTATCGACCTGTCACAGGAAATGGTTATGATAAATGTTATCTAATACCGTTTATTATCAAGAATACAATGTTTAATATATCAGTTGTGTAAAATAATATTAAAACTTGAATTTGATTACAGATGATAATAACTACCCTAAAATACCACCTCTGTTCCTCTTAGCTTCCAAATAACTTCCTCTCTCTTTCTCATTATCTATCTATCTATATATATATATATATATATATATATATATATCCTTACCTATATCTTCTGACTATGGCACGTTAACCATACAAGGAAAGATTGTGTGACCTTCGAGGTTAATCTAGTCATCTGTATAGCTTTAGTAAGATAAATCTCATCCTGGTCCATACCAATTGGTCATAACAAGTGATCATACCATCTGGTCATACCATCTAGTCACACCAAATATTAGTTATGACTGGACAATAATTATTTCGTTTTCATTAATATTGATATAATGTTGATATGATGTTTATACAATGTTGATATGATGTTTATATAATGTTGAGGGGAAAACACTGATTGATTACAGGGATGTGTTAATGATGTTGAAAGTCAATATAAGTGATACGGTGTGCTAAACAAGTATTACATCATAATAATAACCACAATGATGATAATGTTCATGATGATGATGATGATGATGTGCATGTATGTGTGTATGTGTGTGCGCGCGTCTGTGTGTGCATGTGCGTGCGTGTGCGATACATTTTGGCATGTAAATTGTACGTGGTAGATGTTAGTAAGAATGAATGGTGCATACGATTGTATTGTTTGTCAGCGGTATGTAGTTTTGTCGAGTACCAGTCCATAGAACTTGCTGGAGACCTATCTGAATAAGAATTCAAAACTAAAGTGTGGCTAAATTAAATTCATTATATGACGAAATTCTCTTGATCGAGTGCACCCCCCTCCCCTTAATACATTCTTTACTATTGCTTCAGAGCGTCTTTAAGATCCACGTGCGACATTCCGCGTTTTTCTAAGCACTTCAGCATGCAATTGAAGCGTTAATGGTATCAAGCAAATCTTATTAGAGCAGAAATTATAGTTTTGTGTTCTAATTATTTATTCTGCACAAAATTAGGAATTACTGAACCCACCTAAAGAGATGGCAAGCTGAGTTAAAATTTTGCTTATAAAATACAGCAATTCCTCGCTCCAATAATCAATCAACCAATCAGAAGAGAGGATTTATTCACTATGACACAGATATATCAAAAACATTAATTTAGTTATAACATGTGTTTACGGCCTTACCAAGTTGAAAATATCGGTACTCGTCTGAAACACAAGTTATAACATCAAAAACTTCAAAACTTATAAATAATTCCTGTGTCTTAACATGTTGTGAAAGTAACACACAGAAGAAATGTATCTAAGATCAATAATAAGTTAAAGTAAAAACTAAATCCCTTTAGTTAGGTGCATATAATTAGAGTACACATATAGGTAGCAACATTGAAATTGACTATATAAATAAATATATTATTAATTTGTTAAAAGTATAAACTATTTATTAATTACTGTAAATATGTCTATCTATGAACTAATTCAAAATAGCTTGAATTTATTATTGGGTCTTAAGAGTAAAAAAAGGGTTTTTTTTTCCAACACCATTTTCTGTTGTCTGGCTGAACTAACACAACAGAGTCTAAATATTTAACTGAAGTACTTAACAAAAATTATTTAAACGTAATATAATCGTGCCAGTTTTACCAGTTTCAGTTAATAATCAACCGATATAATATTATTGGTGTGTAGTGTTTTCTCGATAGGTCATATCTTAATTAGGACAAAATTGATCAAACAAATTATTTATTACGTTTGTCAGAAACGAGCTGACAATTAAATGTCATTTGATAAAAGTTTCGTTTAACAAGTAAACGTGAGCACGAATTATTAGTTTTCTTACGAAAATAATAAAAACCGAATCTTCCTCTTTTTTAGAATACTCTCATCTTAAAATAAACCAGTTGTTTCTCTTACATGTTCAGATTCCACACAAAAAACCTACTAAATGTGGGTAGTTGGTATTTTTAAGTGGAACGTGATATTACAAATAAATACAATTTCCACGTGATTAAGGAATTTTCTTTCTGATCAAAGGTAATTAGATATTATTAACTTTACCGAATTGTTCTTAAGATTTCTTTGCAAAATCAGTTTAAAAAACGTCGTCTCTGGCGAGGATTTAGACAACATAATTCAGGATACTTTCCGGTTCCGTGTACGAGCTGTAATCACTTGCATTCAGGAGATTACCGGATGATTTTTTAAAGATCTTTCTTGATGGCCACCTTTCCAAAGCAAAACGATCCCATTTCGTGGATTAATCGTCGATTTTTCTTTTGGACATCGTTCCATTCATGATCTGAAATCATGATTGTGTGAATATTTAGTTCCAGTGTGGTCTATTTTGCTCTAAGTGTCCTATATTCTCAACCGGCCTTCTGACATTATACAGTCCGCAAAGATGGAGACAACTGATGGTAAACTATTAACTTATAATAACTCTTTTTGTGTTTTACAAAAGGCGAGATCATTTAGCCTGTTTAACAACTCTTTGACGAATTCAACCCGTGATCTTTACCAATTAGAATAAACCTATCTTTGTTGTTGTCATTGTGGTGTATATGTGTTTTTGTTATTGTGGTGAGTGTGTGTGTGTGAGTGTGTCATTAACGTGCAGATCATTAGAGCTTATTCTAACTTAAGTTATAAACCGTCTATTGTTTGTGAAATAAGGTAACTCTGTGTATAAAGAAATATAAACACTAGCCAACTTTAGTATTTTCTGTATCAATTTGTTATCCTTATTGGATTAATTAATTAATTAATCTAATAATTAAATTAAATTGTACAACTGTATGATAGTGAATGGATCTATATCTATCTATCTATCTATCTATCTATATATCTATCTCTCCCCCTATCTATGTATCCATCTATCTATCTATCTATATTAGGAGGTCTGATCAGCAATAAATGGTATTTTAATGTTTACTGAACAAAGTTGTTTCACATTTTAGGGAGAAGTATCTGTAAGTGTTAGTTATGTATCTGTTATAATTAAGGTAGCTACTAGGTGTTATCAATGTGGTGTATACCTAGAAAATAAAATTTGATGTTCTATAAATATTTTAGTATAAATTAGTAATAATATTTAAATAGATTTTTTCCTGCTTTTTGTTATTTTGTGTTCTCCTTTTGTTCATTTGTTTATTAATATTTTATTTCATGTATGCCTCACAAATCTAATATACCATGTGTATAATGTTGATGCTTATCTTCAGTCGTTGATGAGTCAAAGATTCATACACATAAACACTAAACACGAGACAGATAAGTAAATGATAATGATTTACATATGACTAAAGTTGAGTTTAGTTTCGACACAGTCACACATGGGACATATGGCTAAGAAGACAAATGGCTAAGAGGACATATGGCTAAGAAGACAAATGGCTAAGAGGACATATGGCTAAGAGGACATATGGCTAAGAAAACAGTAATTTAAGAAGACATATGGCTCAGAAGACAATGATAGTGATATTTATTTACAATTTGCATATCATTTGTTACGGTTTATATTTCACATAGAATATAGTTGTCGAATACATACAAATTGGAGGACCTGTGTAGCTACTTAAACCTGTCTTCCCACAGGCTCCAAGGAAACAAAAGTTACATATGGCTAAGAGGACATATGGCTAAGAAGATACATGGTTAAGAAGACACATGGCTAAGAGGACATATGGATAAGAGGACATATGTCTGAAGAGTGATAACTTTGTAGATAAGGATAGATATATATCAGATTAGATTATAATATGGTGTGATTTATGTTTTATAATATTCTAGATAGATTTATGAAGTAGCTTTTGTTTACAGATTATTCTGCAATTAAGTAATTGAAATGTTTAGTAATACAAATACCACATACGCTAATGTATAAATATATGAATTAATAAAGCCTCACACACACACTAAATTATGAAAGTTGATTAAAAACATATCTTCATTGTAAAGTTTGAATAACACAAGTTTCGTATTAGATATCCACAAATCACCAAAATATGATAAGTGAATCCTTTGTCATACACGTCTTATTAAACAGCTGTTCCTCTATTGCTATGTTTAATTTGACCTGTACAGCGATACCAGAAAGGTGTATTTAAGAAATATTAACTAGAATATGATGATTCTTGAATATTTTAATAAAAAGAGTTGATTATATTGGCAAGATTTCCAGAAACTACATATCACATGTTAATGGAAATAGTTTACTTAAAACATGTTTAAAGTTTATTTTTTATAATATTTATAAAAATTGAATAAAAAAAACTGCTAATCTAATCTTTTACAAAGATTTAAATTACGACATACAAACATCTTATTGGAAATGTTTCTTAACTAAATCAATATTTTACGGAGAAAGTAAAACACACAAATGGAAAATGGTGAATAAAGCTTTGTCTTAGCAGTAATCAACCACTCACTTTACACTTTCCAATATGGCGGAAAGGTTGACACTTAATTAGTGAATCTCAGATTCGTCCTTCTTTTATTTCTATAAGTGGATATATTTGTGAATGAGAACAGAAGTGATTGTGGGTTAAATTTATCTCTGGTGAGCGTTTTTTATATTTAATGTTTCAAGCAGCCAAATATTAAATTATTTATTATAGATTATTCACCTAACAAATAACAGTGTGAAACATTATGATCCCCAGAGAGTGAAGCAAATGGAGTTGAATTATGTATGTCTACATAAACTGGGAGATATATGAAGATCAATGGAAATGTGTGAAACCAGTGACCTTAACTAATATAAGGTGGTATACTACTAGTAGTAGTAGTATTACTGCTACTACTGCACTGCTGCTGCGGCTATTACTACTTCTACTATTAATACTAACAATAATAATAATAATAATATTAGAAGAACAACAACAAGAATCAATACATCTACCTCAACTATTAGTATTACTCTTACATTGACGTAGTACAGTGATTTGAGTACTGAGCTACAAACCTCCAAGTTCTTGGTTTGAATCCAGCTCATATCAGTGTTTATGAGATTTGTTTCACTTGGCAGATCACCATCGATCATATATCCCAGGTATGACCAGTGTCCAAAATAAACAACATTAACAAATAAAATAACGATCTGTTGAAAAGCATAGATTACAAAATTGACAAATGACAGTGAGAAACACAATACTCCCATCAGAGGTGAGAAACACAAAACTCCCGTCAGAGGTGAGAAACAGAATACTCCCGCCAGAGGTGAGAAACACAATACTCCCGTCAGAGGTGAGAAACAGAATACTCCCCCGTCAAAGGTGAGAAACAGAATAATCCCCTCAGAGTTACCATGGCATCCGATTTGGTAGAATTATAGTTAACTCTATAGCCGTATGTAAAGGTTGGAGGCTAAGAGCCAGTCTTCTTTTACCTTTAATTAGTCATATTATTAGATATAACATATAGAAAAACATACCAACTTAAACCAGTTTATGATTGGTAACCGTAACACGTACATGAAGCTACTACCAGCTAGTAATATTATATATCATCTACCTGTAATATCATATATATGCCTGTAATATTATATATCTACCTGTAATCATATATCTATATTAGGTTTATGGTGACTGACCCTCTAAGGTAGCAAACTATCAAAGATTGCTAATGTTGCTTGTCGTTATGGTCCACATACTTGGATCAACTGGCCAACACGAGGGGGGTGATTTAATTATTGACACAATCTGGAACAATAGCTGGGAAGTGTCCGGGAAGGGGGGGGGTTAAAATAGATAGACAGAGAGACATACATACACACAGACAAAGTCACAGATGAGAACAAATTAAATTACCACATTGAATCCCTCTCTAAAACCAAAATAATTGATCTAACCATTTGTTAACTATGACACAAATATGGTTGATGTCTTTTAACGACATCACATGGAATAATTTGGCTAATAATACACGATTCTTTTGTCGGTGAAATACAAAGATAAAAAATAAAAGATTTAGAATTAGCCAAATAATTGTGTGTGTGTGTGTGTGTGTGTATATATATATATATATATATATATATATATATAAATCAGCCTCAATGATCTCATTGGATGCCATCGATTGCGGCCCAAGTTGAATACGGCCCAACGTGAATACGGCCCATATCGAATTTGGACCACTATTTCTATGTCAGTTTCATTATATTTAAAATACAATTGTTATAATTACTTTGTTTTGGACACTGACAATAATAAAGTAAAATTGGACTACAAGTAAATAATCAAAATATGCTCTACGTCATGAAATACGACTTCAAGTGTCCTCCTCGAAATGTAGCACAACTATCTGTGATTAGCTAATTACAATGGAAAACCAAAACTGCTAGTTTTCTATTTAATTATTCAATGATTAATCCACTACAAAACTCAAGACTGTTGCATTCAATTGTTTTTCAGACTAAACTTTATATTTACTTGTGATTTGTAGCCTTTGCACCCAATTGTGTTTTTATGGACTTATATTTATCGTTTCCGTTGTATTACAATGGCGTATTCATTTAAGAAAACGTTAAATATTCATTATTAAATGAGGAAATATATGGTCCGTTATAGATAAGGCCGAAATCAACAAGGGCCGCATTCGAATTGGGCCGCATTCCGCGTGATGCATCTCATTTAACGACTAAAATCAGCTACTTCCGGTTACACATTAACCCTTCAACTCGAGATGTAAACATAAACGAGTTGCCTCGTTATAGTTTAGTATCAGAATAATGTTCCTCGTCTAAATACTAATGTCAACTGAAAACGTTAACTTATTATGTCTAGTCACGTCATCAGTCCTCAATAATGTCAACTGAAAACGTTAACTTATTATGTCTAGTCACGTCATCAGTCCTCAATAATGTCAACTGAAAACGTTAACTTATTATGTCTAATCACGTCATCAGTCCTCAATAATGTCAACTGAAGACGTTAACTTATTATGTCTAGTCACGTCATCAGTCCTCAATAATGTCAACTGAAGACGTTAACTTATTATGTCTAGTCACGTCATCAGTCCTCAATAATGTCAACTGAAAACGTTAACTTATTATGTCTAATCACGTCATCAGTCCTCAATAATGTCAACTGAAGACGTTAACTTATTATGTCTAGTCACGTCATCAGTCCTCAATAATGTCAACTGAAGACGTTAACTTATTATGTCTAGTCACGTCATCAGTCCTCAATAATGTCAACTGAAGACGTTAACTTATTATGTCTAGTCACGTCATCAGTCCTCAATAATGTCAACTGAAGACGTTAACTTATTATGTCTAGTCACGTCATCAGTCCTCAATAATGTCAACTGAAAACGTTAACTTATTATGTCTAGTCACGTCATCAGTCCTCAATAATGTCAACGAAACGTTAACTTTTAGCTATATACGTCTAATGATGTACAACTTAAGAGGGACAGCGAGAGGTAGTAGTAATATAAAATGTCAACTGAAGACGTTAACTTATTATGTCTAGTCACGTCATCAGTCCTCAATAATGTCAACTGAAGACGTTAACTTATTATGTCTAGTCACGTCATCAGTCCTCAATAATGTCAACTGAAAACGTTAACTTATTATGTCTAGTCACGTCATCAGTCCTCATCATTACGATATTTCTAATAGTTTGATTACAACTTAAGAGGGACAGCGAGAGGTAGTAGTAATATAAAACGTTTTTAGAATAGTTATGAAGGATCCAGAATGTATGTTCTTAGAATAGACCATGATAGTGTATGGGAGGGGGGGGGGTGAAGAAAGCGTGTGTGATGATTTACAATTATCTATAATATGGCGATTGTTGATAATATTCATAGTTTATGGCTGTCATAATTATGTACAGGAAACTTGTTTTCTCAACTTTTCTTAAGATATAACCTTTCTAACAGACTATTAAACTGTATATTTTTCCGACCAATTATTCAGCCATCTTTTGTTCTAGATAATAGGACGTGCCTTAAAGGATCACCCATATTTAAGGACCATATGAAGTAGCTCTTATGCTAGTTTCACTAACAGACCTGGCTTTATCTATTTACCTGTGTGTTACCTGGTTACCACGATGTACAGGTGTTCATCAAGTCCGCCCATCTAATTAGCGCTCGATCGTCAGTACAGTAATACCCGACTCCACGATCACCGCGATTAATAGACCACCCTGCTAAACGACCACTTGAAAACGGTCCCTTTAATATAATATACGTATTCCTTATAATAGTTAAACATTATTAACATTAATACTAAGATTAAAGATAATTGATTTTTATAATGACATAACACTTAAAATTTACAAGCCGTATGATATTGATTGCACAGGCTCTAATATTTGCAAAATACCTATGATAAATATTATATTATTAGAGTTTTTTTTTTAATTCTCTTTGTTCTAATCAAGTAATGTTTTACCTAATATTATCCCCTCTTTTTTTACCTAATATTATCCCCTCTGTTTTTACCTAATATTATCCCGTCTGTTTTTACCTAATATTATCCCGTCTGTTTTTACCTAATATTATCCCGTCTGTTTTTAACCTAATATTATCCCGTCTGTTTTTACCTAATATTATCCCGTCTGTTTTTACCTAATATTATCCCGTCTGTTTTACCTAATAATATCCCCTCTGTTTTTACCTAATAATATCCCCTGTGTTTTAATTGTTATTTCCTTTTGTTTTAAATATTTTAAAAACAAAATAGACAACAAACCCTAGAAATATCCGTATTCAAAGACCGCACCATGTTACCGTGACTGTTAGTCACTTTATAATGTATTTACTGTACTTTATATCAAGGCGAGACTACATTATATAAGGCTATTGTTAGAACTAGCCGCTGTCATGATTTATTAATAATATTAACATGATTCCATCTATGTGCTAATACAGTAGCTAGTCAATGTTATATCAGCGACAACAATACTTAATCTACAACACCCTTAACTCAGTATTGAAAGTGTGTGTGTGTGTGGGGGGGGGGAGGGGGCGTTAATACTCGAAAGTCATACCACGTCATCTCTAATTACCAAACTTAACAAACATGGCCTACTCTCGTAATCTATGTTCAGTGTTGCATCTACTGGATATATATTCTACCCGATTTCCACATCCGAAGTTTGATCCCCAAATTATGACACAAAGCACGTGATTGAATGCACACACACACACACACACACACACACACACAGACGTGCGCGCACGCACACACAGAGTTAACGGTATAAAAAGATTACCTATAAATTACAAACAAGCCAATGCATCCACATCATCACAACTATTACCAATATCACCACCACAACTACTATTACTACTAATACTACTTTATAAAGCCAAATACATGTATCATTTATGTCTCAAAATAAAAATAGCATCATATCTAAAGATCACACAAAAATAATTTATTACAAACAAAATATCATCATTCATGTTACACACTCAAATACTTTTCGTTTAACTTTCAGCTTCTCATTTACGTATAAATAACACCTTGTTACGTGGATTATTAAATGTTAATATAGTCTCAATTAGCTATGATCATGGTGATTATTACAAATAACATCCCACACCTGCTACCTCAACATGGTCACCAAATAAAGGTACCTGACGTCACTACTTGGACCCGTGCCAAGGGAGATTCTAAACACCGATTGGAAAAGGGTATTTTGTCGACCTAAATAAATATGGGCAGGTTTGACGATTCTAATAAAACCCTACTTCCTTCAATTCTGATTAAGAATGTTTTATCGGATAATATGAGATATTTCCATTTTAAATAAATCTGATACACAATAGCAACTGGCTTAAAGCAGATCTAATTTAAGGTACCCGGCCTTTTGCCCTCTGGTCTTTTGCCGCCCGGGTCATTTGCCCCTCGATCTTTAGTCCTTTAGTTACTTTGGTCCATTAGTGTCGGCGTGTGTGTTTGTGTGTGTTTGTTTGTGTGTGTGTTTGTGTGTGTTTGTGTGTGTGTTTGTGTGTGTGTTGCTGGTTGGAGGTCAATCCATTTATTAGATAGCACTAAATGATGATACAGAAAAGCTTAAAGAAAATGGCGACTAAAGACAATAATGGAGTAATATTAATTAGAAATAATAAGTCAGCTAAAAGCTGTTATGAGATTTATAATTAAACGATAATTATAATATGTTCTATACTGTCACACACGCGCGCGCACGCACGCACGCAGGCACAAAGAGAGTTTTAATTAAGGATTACTTAAATTCAACACTTTCAAGTCCAAGCCAACATTAAACAAAACTGTCATTTTCACTAAACCAGAGCTGGAGCGATGTATCTATAATGTTCAATTTGGACAACACCATTTGCAAAAAAACACCACCCTCCTGACAAAACACCAGACGAAGAAAAAACACTTATTTCACGCCTTTCTTGAGTAAAATGTTATTCTGTTCCAGTGAGTGTCGTCTTAATTACAATTGATATATGTACAATGATACATTAGTTATATTACATATATACATATATAGAGTGCATTAAAATTATCTTGTAAAAGACGTTTATCAATTTATGTATTATCATAGACTTATTTATTTATCTTATTCTTTTTTTATAAACCATAACAAATTAAAAATAAAACACAACAAAATAAGATTATTGTACATTGATCAAAAGTATTTCTTTTCAACTAGAACTGTAGCCATTGAACTACTTTATCTGACAAACCAAACATGTCTTTCAACCTAGATAATAGTTTATTATGATCAACTTTATCAAATGCCGTAGACAGGTCAATTGACATCATAATATAATTTATTTACTCAACAAAAGCTCTTTCAGTGCTGTGATTATTGACTAATTATTCGTTTAGGCGAAAACTAACTTCCCTTTCTATAATTTTAGGGGGAAATGGTGATTGTGAAACAGGTCTGTAATCGTTTAGAGCTGGTTTAAAATATGTAGCGAGAGCGTCAACAAATTGGGAAAATATTTTGAAGAAATGTGCAACTTTCCGATCTCATTATTCTTAGTTTTGTATAAACAATGAATGACATCTGTAATAAAAAATGTGTATCATCTAATACCTTTATCCGGCAGATGTATCTACTGTCACTCTTTGATATCTCTGGAGTAGGACATATAACTAATAATATCCAGAAGATAATCCTCACATAATCTTATATTATCGACTATTCTAAGAAATGTTTTAGTTTCATCGTCCAGAGAGTTTGGACTAAGTCAGATACTGACCTAGAAGTGAGCGGACTGAGTCAGATACTGACCTAGAAGTGAGCGGACTGAGTCAGATACTGACCTAGAAGTGAGCGGACTGAGTCAGATACTGACCTAGAAGTGAGCGGACTGAGTCAGATACTGACCTAGAAGTGAGCGGACTGAGTCAGATACTGACCTAGAAGTGAGCGGACTGAGTCAGATACTGACCTAGAAGTGAGCGGACTGAGTCAGATACTGACCTAGAAGTGAGCGGACTGAGTCAGATACTGACCTAGAAGTGAGCGGACTGAGTCATATGCTGACCTAGAGGGTCTACTAGTAATATTATATTATTGTTGTTTATAATAGTGTTGTTTTGTCCAAATTTCACTCCTTCCTAAATAATAATCTTCAAGTATAAACGTTAGTCTCTTTATAATTACATGTGATAATAATCATATTTATAACACCAATAATATATTAGCTATAGGAAATAAAACCTCTAACGTCACGTCAATCATCATCATCATCATCATCTAACGTCACGTCAATCATCATCATCATCTAACGTCACGTCAATCATCATCATCTAACGTCACGTCAATCAATCATCATCATCTAACGTCACGTCAATCATCATCATCTAACGTCACGTCAATCATCATCATCATCTAACGTCACGTCAATCATCATCATCTAACTTTACGTCAATCATCATCATCATCTAACGTCACGTCAATCATTATCATCATCATCTAACGTCACGTCAATCATTATCATCATCATCATGTAACGTCACATCAATCATCATCATTATCATCATCTAACATCATGTCAATCATCATTATCCTCATCTAACGTCACGCCATTCATCATCATCATCTAACGTCACGCCAATCATCATCATCATCTAACGTCACGCCAATCATCATCATCATCATGATCTAACATCACGCCCAATCATCATCATCTAACGTCACACCAATCATCATCATCTAACGTCACACCAATCATCATCATCATTATCATCATCTAACGTCACGCCAATCATCATTATCATCATCTAATATCACGCCAATCATCATCTAACGTCACACCAATCATCATCATTATCATCATCTAACGTCACACCAATCATCATCATCATCATCATCTAACGTCACACCAATCATCATCATCATCTAACATCACGCCAATCATCATCATCATCATCTAACGTCACGCCAAAATCTCAATTTTATCCACTTTTAATATTAACAATTTCAATTGTTATTGAATAATATAGTTTATAAAATATATTAATTAAGCCAAAATTGAATGGTCCCGCCCATAGTAAACAAACAAACAAACACGAAATGATGACATCTCAGGTGAATCAACTTACACATAATCTATTTCTAATCAACTGACCACACCTCAGAATGTTAGCGACTTCTAGGTGATGTCTATTATGGATCAGTCCAATATTTTAGGGGTGTCCGAGTTTACATAAGCTGGGAATAACATATGAGAAATATACAAAACATAAACAGGAAACAATGGTCTTATATATATATATATATATATATATATATATAATTCGTTTGATTACATATAAACAGTGTGTGTGTGTGTGTGTGTGTGTGTGTGACACCAGTATAAAATACACGTTCGTGCTCATGTATGCCACTCACAAAAGCCCCTAAACCCCCCCCTCCCGCCCCCATCCTAATACCAAGAGTCTGATATACAGAAACAACCATCTTCTAGACATAAACATACACCTATAGAGCTACTGTATAGAGCTTCTGATAGTCGTAACTCGTCAATCCTTTAAGACAGAAACGCAAAGTATGCAAAAGGCTTATAGCAGCCAACCAACGATGTTATTTCTAGCTGACCTGGCCCAGACCTACTTAACCCAGATGAAGTATGCTACCATCAACCAGCCACGAGTTGACAGTAGTACAGAAGGAATGTGATTTTCTGTGGATAGAACGACATTCTCTTGAAGATTCCTAGTTTATGGCAAACTCTCTCACCCAGGATATAACACATTTGGGATTACAACAACTACTACTACTACTACAATTACTACTACTACTAATACTATAACCAAAGTTACTACTGTTACTACGGTTTTTACTTCTACTACTGATATTAGTAATGATAATCGATAGAAGAGTTATCACTTTGAGAGATGCATTTTGCAGAATGTTTGACCTTAACCTACCTAGTCAAGATGAAGAACACATTAACAAAGAGGTTGGTGTACAGATCCTGTTTTAGATATTAAGTGATATTCTGGATATGATCGCGCTATATTTAGTCGTTAGACGCACGTCTACCAGAACGGGACTTTAAATATCGTTATTACTCGAAAAGTCAAAAGAACCCGACGTGTAATGTCATCGGTCACGTGACCTGAACTGTCCTCTCCAGATAATCCTGATGATGGTGGTCGAGGCAATTAACAACATCAGCAAGCCGCAATCTTATCTGACCATAATCTCACATGGACAGGAAAGTAATTGCTGGTGCAGAGACTATATGTTAAAAATTATATTGTAGACATTGTCGTTTTGTGTATACGTGCTAGGAGGATACACTAGTAGTCCATCCAAAGAGATGACACCATTCTAATGACAATGGATTACATCATGTTATCTCTGTTCATCCATATAGCAACATACGGACAGGTAAGACCATCTAATTTGGTTTAATCGTCGTAGTTTAACAGTTTAATTATACGTCTTATATCGTACTAACTATATTTTAACTAAATAACATTTTCCGTGTCTGTAATCTCGGTATAATATATATATATATATATGGTTGAAATTGAGTAAAACAATTATAATTAATTCAAGTCTTCATAGGAAACAGCAAACAAAACAAAACTAAACAGAAGAATGTGTTTATATTGTAGTGAGACCTGTTACTGTGTTTTTAAATGCTTAGAACTGTACCGGCGCTTCAAGGGCACAATGGTTAGAGTATTGCGTTATAAACCTCTAGGTCGTGGGTTCTAATCTAACTTACATCCGTGTTTGTGCTTGAAATTATCATTGAAAATATATTAACCACATTTATTGCATTAATATATATATATATATATATATATATATATATATATATATTACAACTGTTTGTTTTTTTCAATGAGAAAGCTGTTGTCTTAAAAAAAATACTTTTTATTGAATGCATAACATTCTAACTTTTTCTTCTTAAAATTTCGCAGTTTTCAACTTTCAGTCAATAAATGTTGACGAGTTGTTATGTTTGTATTAATACATGTAT
Organism: Paralvinella palmiformis; assembly: GCA_025642065.1. Classification (NCBI taxonomy): domain Eukaryota; kingdom Metazoa; phylum Annelida; class Polychaeta; order Terebellida; family Alvinellidae; genus Paralvinella; species Paralvinella palmiformis. Next base: position 458,820 of record JAODUP010000573.1, on the reverse strand, counting down.
AACTTATAACTTTAACTCTATAACAACGTAAAGTAACTAATAACTAAATAACTTACTAAAAAAGAAGGTTTAATTATTATTTCTATTTCAAGATATCAAACCTAATTTATGTCTGTTCCATTTAATGTAATATTTATAAAAAATAATAATTGTTGTGATTAAAATTCCGTGCTTTATAATGTCTACTTCCATTCAAAAAGTTATGACGAGACACGAGAAAATTTCAGGATTACGGAACTCCCTTTTATTTCCGTTTTTCTGTTTCGGAGACAATCTATTAAATAAAGATGAACTCATTCCGACATAAAACTAGAGACCTTAGATCATCCCTGAACCCGGATCTATAACAACAGCTTCCTTACCTCAAAAGTACTGTACAATGATGAAACGTATTTCACTCCCAATCACACCTACAAACCACCCACACACCATACCAGCCATACACAAACACCCACACACCATACCCGCCATACACAATCATCCACCCACTTACCCATCCATCGACCTCATCGTACACAAATTACAGCCCATCTGCGTCTCCCTGATTCAGGTAACCAACCAATTATTGTTATTATTATTATTATTATTATTATTATAGTTAGAACACACACACCACACACACGCACACACACACATACACACAAAGAGAGAGGTTATATATATATATATATATATATATATATATATATATATATATATATATATATATATATATATTTATATAAAGACTACACAGGACGCCAATCTACAGTCACAACAACAGGACTGTAGAGATAAAGTTAAGGACAAAACTTACCTAAGTTGTTACCTTGAAATCTTCTTTAATAACAATGATTTGGATGAGAACCCAGAGAACCTGATTAGAGACATCAACAAAACACCGGATATATCATCTTTACGACAAATATGTTCATCAGGGAAAGAGACAAGATTGTATAGACGGTGGCGTAGCTGTTGTCAAGTAGGTGTCAAGTGTTCCCATCTGGACATGGATTTGTTGTCTCCGGCTGTAAACAATGGTAAGTTATTATCTGTCTGGGATAGCTCCACCTGGTGGTGGTGTATATCACTTGCAATTTGAACACTTAGCTTATAGACATACATACATACACACATACAGACAGATAGACAGACAGACAAACAAACAAACAGACAGACAGAGAGGGGTGACAAACAGATATAGACAGAGTGGACAGGCATAGGGTCAAATATGCAAATGATAACGCGTACAGATAAACAGAATGGCACGCAAAGAAAGGCATGCAGTTTATATATTATTGAACTGCACACACACACACATATATACACATATACACACACACATACATACACACACATACAACACACATACATACATACACACACATACATACATACACACACACACATATATATATATATATATATATGTGTGTGTGTGTGTGTGTATATGTGTGTGTGTGTGTGTGTCAGTGAAAAGACAAAGAGACAAAATACATATTCAGAGAAACAAATAGAAATGCATATACCCTTGGATGGATGGATGGATGGACGTACATATATATATATATATATATATATATATACGCTTATTATTATTATTATTATTAGATAATCCGAGTAGGACCTATCTATTTCATGGCCAGTGGAGTGAAGTGGCAGATACAAGTGATGTAGAACAAAAACAAACTGATTTGAAGACGGTATGATTATAGTAGACGTGTTAATAAAACCTTATACTGACACGTTATGATAATACAATAATTTACTTTTCGTTTAACTTAAAATAAAACCAGAAATCTTCTCAAATCCAAAATATATAGAACTCTCATATGATTAAAGTCTCTTATCAAACGATCTTCTTAATGTGAATTAATTACGATGATGATGATGATGATGATGATGATGATAAAAATGAGGGTTTTGTCGTGATACTTCAGCCATCAAATATTTATTTGATGGCGATTATATAAAGAGCACAAATAAATAAATAAATAAAGTCTAACCATAATTGACATATATTATAATCTTCAGATAATTATGAATGTTATTTACGCAAGTTATCTGTTGTTATACGATGTATTTATTGTAAATATAACTAGTACCTAGACGTAGAATAGAAGATAAATCATCAACTAAAATCAACATCAATCTCTTCACATTATGACAAGCAATAATATTTACTTCACTTGTCCCTAATCTATTTACATTTTAAATTAGTATATAAAACAATATTGTGATAATAAACGTTATTTCTCTAAATTATTGGAAGTAACAATGGAGGTGCTAACCGTTATGATATGCAACTTCGTTTCTTTATAGGAATTAGCCAGACCACGACGTCAAGTTGCTAAACAAGTTGCACTTACGACTGCAAAAAACGGCCCACCAAAGTGTAGATATTGGGACGGCTATGTCGATGTAGATACGTATAAACTAACGACCTGTGCCCATTGTTATAAATACCTATTCCATGAAGGCACCGAACTCATGCCCTATGGGACGTACCTCGTCTCTATGAACGGTACCATATTCTCCCACATGACGTTTATAGAACCAGACGTTACCAACAAAACTACGATCGTGCAAATCTGCAAGACACTGCCGACGAAGACGAGCTGCAGCCAATGGCTGGAGTGTTGTCTTGAGGCAGAGAAATGTTGTCGATTGCAATTGGCTGATGTTCCTTCCACCGTGATTGGCTATGACCAGTCACGTGATTGTCCGGTCACGTGGGATGGTTTCGCTTGCTGGGAAAGGACGAAGGCCGGAAGCAGCGTACAACAATCGTGTCCGGGTTATATACCGCACGCCATGCCTTCGTGTAAGTCTAAAATCAATCTTTTGAGATTATTCTCTTAAATCTGAAGTATTTTGTTTCTAAATTTTCCGTGGCTGTTTTTGTTCTCCAGCTGATGCCATTAAGACGTGCACACAGAATGGGAGTTGGTACCGTAATTTAGATACGGACAAAGAGTGGACTAACTACACTTCTTGTCTACAGTTTGAGGTAACAATGATAGATGGGTTTTTGTAGAGAAATGTTTTATGTTCAATTTCACCATGGCTAATTACAACCAAAACTAGCAATAATCTATTGGCAAATATTTTCACACACACACGCACGCACGGACACACGCACATTCATGACTTTCTACATATTTTGTAGATCATTACTGAATTCGTTAGTATATTACTTGCTAATCGTAGAACAATATTTTAAATTCTTGTACCATGTAATGTGACAATTGTAAAATATTTGTTATTATTTTGAATATAAAATATAGGTAATATCTGATAATTAATAGAACAAATTAAATAACATCTTAAATAGTCTTATAATATGTTAGCTTACACACACATACACACACACATACATACATACACACATACGTACATACACACACACACACACACACATACGTACACACACATATATATATATATATATATATATATATATATATATACAGACACATACATACATACATACATACATACACATACACACGTACACAAAAACTCACTGACTAATTTATTTTTACATTTTCAGGCGTTTAAGGTTAACATTTACGTGAAGTTAGCATCCAACATTTTAAGTTTGTTAGTTCTTATTCCATCGATCGTCATATTTGTTATATTCAGGTAAGATCTATGTTTTAATTATTAATTTAAAAAATTCTAAAATGATATAATTAGAGATCCTCCATCCTAATGCTCATAGACATGTACATATCGGTTGATACCAGCTTCCATAGGAGTATACAGCCCAAAATAAGCATTTTCTTTGGCTCATTCGTCCAACATTCAGACCAAAACGGGTTACGAGGATGTCTTTTAAGACAGTTTCTGATTACATATCCACCTTAAACGGTTCAAGTATGTGAATACAAAGTCGCACTGAATGAGCTTCTTATGGCTAGCGAAGGGAATTGAACCCAAGGTCTGTGGAATACTCACTAATCACTTTACCAACTCACTGAACCAGGTCAATATTGATAGCATGCCACGTGTCATAAAAACTGAAAAGACAATAGGTTTAAGGTGGATGATGTTTTGATGATAATAGTTTGTTTATAATGATTTATTTAAATCAGACAACTTTACCAACTTCAATAACACATATTTGTATATAAATATCACTGAAAAGTGTTACTGTATAGACTATTTCCGCGATGACTGCGCCATCTAGCGGAACTCCGTTTGCCGGTCGCGTTCCACGGTGCTTACTACAAGTTTTGGTATTTGAATATTAAATCATTAATAGATGTTGTATTTAACCGTCTAATAAAAGCGTCATTTTACCAAAGACCTGATCATAAATGACACACAATGGTTCACATTTAGATAAATATGAAGTAGAATAAAATCAGACTTTGTTTTTCAAATAAAAGGAGAAAAAATAGGAAATTAAGAAATTGGACCGAAATGATGACACAATAAGCTAACATAATACAAGACTATTTAAAATACAAACGTTATTATTTAATGTGTTATATTAATTATCAGATATTACCTATATTTTATATCCAAAATAATAACAAATATTTTACAATTGTCACATTGTACAAGAATATAAAATATTGTTCTACGATTAGCAAGTAATATACTAACGAATTCAGTAATAATCTACAAAATATGTAGAAAGTGTAGTGTGTGTGTGTGTGTGTGTGCGGTGTGTGTGTGTGTGTGTGTGTGTGTGTGTGTGTGTGTGTGTGTGTGTGTGTGTGTGTGTGTGTGTTAATTACATAGTAAGTTTTCTTATCTTTTTATTTATACAATTCTCTATCTATATTTGTTTATTGTTTATTTTTCTATATAAATCTTTATATATCTAACTATCACGTTCAAATAATTAATGTATGTTTTATTATTTACAAAGTTTATCTTATCATACAAACAGATCTTTAAGAAGTCAACACAGAATCCGTCTTCACATAAATCTCTTCTCATCTTTTATCTTCTACGCTTTAATCAACATATTATGGGAGTTAATGGTCGTTTATGAGCGTTTAAACAAACCAACAAAAGACACATTAATATCGAGAAACACTGTAAGTATAGTGACTTTATCTCTTTATTATTAATATATCCAGTAATTAATTTCGTTTTCGCCCCAATATGTAATTATTGTTTCTATAATGTTAAACTACGATAGTCCTAGACATACGTCGAGATACTAAAAACGTGAGTCATTGAAGTCACTCTTAAGATAACTTTAATGAGCTTTAATTTTTATTGTATAATATTTAACCTAATTTTGTTCGACTTTCTGATATTTTTTACAATAATATGAAAAAACTAATTTGCAGTAGTGTATAATATAGGTAGTTAATTTGTTACTTGACTTGACAATAAACGTAAAATAACTAACTTATAAATACCATATACAGTCAGAATCTGTTAATCCGGACATCGTTTATCCGACAAATCCACCTTCCGAGACAGAATTAACTGTAACGGATTTAGCTCCATTATAAATGACTCTTTAATCCGACAAAATCGTGTTCCGCGTTCTGACTCCGAGACTTAATTTCGCCAACAGAATATGACTTTTCAATGTAAAATAACCTCGATAATCCGACAACACGAATATATTGATTGATTTTTTTCCGCTAGTTCAGTCGTCCAAGATACGCCAACATGTTTCTAAGTACTGGTTAATTAACCCACCCACACGCGATAATTACTCTATTGTACAATTACAATCGTCCTTTACCATACACACCGACACACGATCCTTCCATTTCCTGTGGCTATCTCATAGCCAATCATAATAATTTATGGCTAATTAAAAACACAAATGTGTGATCTATCCAATGAGCGATCATGAAAAATTACATGAGTATTTCTTTATAATGTCCGTAATTAACAAACATCAAAATGATCAATCGCTTCAATGCCATTCCGTATCATTGCGCACGGTTATTGAATATTAGTTTAAATATGGAGGTATATCTTTATGATTAAAAAAAAGATACCTGCAAGAGGTCGAAACTTTTCCAGAGATTAATTTCTCGGCTCATAACATCGTGGGTGGCTGACCACATTAAATGCCGCTGCCATCTCCACTGAATTATTTTAAATAAAGGGGGACGTAAAACACTCTGGCAGTGACCACCCTCAGGGTATTTCGGCTCCATCTTTCCGTACTGCTCCCCTGTGAGTGGTGGGGGAGGAGATTTCTCAACCACTCCAACATAGAGGCTGTGCTGATTAAGCGACATCCTGTGGATTCTCCCCGAACAACAAAACAAACATTATGATTTAAAAACGTTTGACTGAGCCTACCAGTATGTAACGGACTCGATTTTCCGACATTCTCGTTTATCCGACATATTATCACGTGACAAACCTGGTCGGATTAACGGATTCCGACAGTAGTATAATATTATCAGATATCTATAACGTGCGAAATTATTTTCTTTTATAGGCGGGATGTAAATTTCTTTACGTGTTAACACGATACTCAAGAAGTACAAACTTCCTGTGGATGTTTTGTGAAGGTTTGTATTTACATCGATTGATTGCTAAAGCGTTCCAGCCGCCGAGAAATCTGACACCATTCTACATCATTGGTTGGGGTGAGTATATAGGTCAGAATAAATTATCACAATTAGTATTTTATATCAGAGTATAAAACGACGTGTATTACATCTGGAAATGTTGGAACTGGGGTTCTTATAATGATGGTATATATATATATATATATATATATATATATATATATATATATATATATATATATTCTGGATCTCATTTAAGTCCAGGCACGTGTATGGCTGAAGAAAACGTTTAAAAATGGAATGAAATTTTCCAATAAGGTCACGGAAACAAAACTAAAAGAATTGAATACAATGTGATTATAATTTTTTTCATTTTATGATAATAATAATAATAATAATAATAATATGTGATATTTCTATAGCGCCCTATTCAGCTAGAAGATGCTCTAAGGTGCTTTACAATATAATTTACAATATTATTATCCCTGACTCAGACTTGTATCCACCCAGCACCCATCTCAACTCCCAATGGAGTATACAACGCATGCTGCCATTATAGGCGCAAAACGTTACTCAAACACATAGCCAGCGCATCCTGTCAGGTACTCATTTTTTATGGATGAGTCAACCAGTCGTCACATGACGGCATTGCAGCTCACGGAGCCTTGAACCCGTGACCGCTCGGCTACGGGTCCTAGGTTCTAACTAACTGTGCTATCAGGGCTGTTAAGTTTGTTATAATTTGTACTAATTTTTAATTTGTTATACGATGTCTGTTTGAACCTGATTACCGTAAATAATAAAGTTTATTGTAATTGTGTATCTATTGATGTGACATACTGTTTATTTACCGATACAAATATGTTTGTTTATATTTCATAGGCTTTCCATGGCTGTCTGTGGGTACCTACAGCGTAATTCGATTGTTTATCAAAGATGAAAGGTATAGTGTCTCTGCTGACTCACATTATATACAATCATAACAATACACTGAGGTATAAACTCTAATATAGTAGGAATCCACCCGAAGAAGCCATTATGGGCGTCAAACCACATAGTCCTTGAGCAGAAGTTGTCCTTGAAGTCAGTTTTTACTGTCAACACTATGAAGGTGAATTAATTCCATAACCACTTTTAAATTGTCATCGAATCAGGTTATCACTTATAGCTGATAGTCGTAGGATAGGCTTGATGAAATGTCAATAAATACAGTCTAAAAGTGGTTAATAGATTTTGTTTTACGCCAACTTTTGACGTAATGAGATAACGTGAAAGATGAAACACCCTTCTGGTACGTGGTTTGAATCCAGCGGTTATAGATGTGTAGCCAAGGGCGTTACCAATTAGGTCATGTATTTACCTAATGTTTGGTATATGTTCATATAACCTCAAAAGTAGGTTGACCTAGAAAACAGATTTTTAGTTTATAACAAAAAACACAACGAAAGGACGTTTATCTAAGGTTATTTATCGTCTAGAATTTAGTTTTTCAGATACTTTTCAGAAACTAATTGAATTAAGTGACTAAAATATGGTAATTTCATGTTAAATAAAAATAGGTAGTTCTTCAGTACAGATAAAAATGAATCTGATATTTATCACACAATATAAGCTAAATACTGTTTCCATTTATAGGTGATTTTAGGGCAGATTTAAATATACATGGTTTTTATATATATATATATATATATATATATATATATATATATATATATATATTGATACACATACATTCCATTGGATGCCATCCAAGATACATAAACTATATTGCCAGATAAATAAATGTTTATTATGTAGTTCCAGTTCTATTGTATGATATATGATTATAATTCAAATCTGATAAATTGATCCTTTTATTTGATAAGATTTTGCCATTTTTTAAATTGACTTTAAATATTTCGTTTTAATATTAAACGTAAAATGCCGACTCATTGATCGAAAGGGGCACAATTAAACAACATCAATCTAGGCCTTTATTTTATAATATATTGTTTACGTGCGACATATTTTATAATCGTATTATATGTTGTAGGATATGATCATATAGTATCTTTGTATCAGTAAAGATTCCACAGCCACATTTTTTACATCCCATTGTCTGCCAATTGATTGTTGTCGTTACCTTTAATGAGTTCCTGTCATCTAGCCGTGATATAATAAACTACAAGAGTAATATGAGTATCTAATAACCATGTTATCATGTCCAGAATGATGATACTACTGATAAGATAATTATCTCTGCCCTAGCCGTTTTATGTCTATGGAATATGATCCAGGGCCGAATTTCAGCTTTACATCTGTCAGCGTGATCTTTCTCATCATCATGTGACTGATT
>JAODUP010000573.1:67500-445000 GCA_025642065.1 Paralvinella palmiformis | reverse complement strand
CTGTCTAACTTTAAACAGTTCACTGATCTGGACTAAATGTCATATTTTTGTAGTAGTGGTTGTTTAGAGCTGGAAGCAATTTGGGTTATTCTGTCCATTTGATAACAAATGACTGATTGTAACTGTAGATGAACCCGTGGCACAAGAAATTTGATGCCACTTATTGTATGAAAGTACTAATTTCTCTATCTCCAACGCAAACATAAACATTGTTAATATTCCATGTATATTCTTTGTTCTCAGCTGGGCAGGCCTATATTGCATGGTCTATATTATTGAGGTGTAGACTTTAAATGAACTTATAATGTTTTTAGTTAATATATGATAAACGGACATGATGAATATATGGTGAATTGTGTTATGGTTGCGTTATAATAGCTGTATATATCATTATATGTATATATCCAAATAAATAAAAAATGTATGGACTATGATAAACTGACATGATGAAAGTATGTTTGTATGAATTTACCTCATATATACCTAATTGTTTTCATTAAATAAACTTTCACACACAAAGCTGTGAAATAACCTAAACCACGTTCAATTATTTTCTGATCAGCTGTCAAGTGATTGCATATTGTAGGCTATGAATTAAGTGACTGGGTTGTGAAATAAATCACTTAATTCTTTATTTACAGTTTCAGACTTCGTTTTTTTTTCGATATCATGTGTGCACAATTAAAGTGTTAATTAATAAAATAGTATGTGATCTTGTAACATATAGCACTAGTATTGGCATTCATTTCAACCATGCGCACACATGTACACGATCACATGTGGACAATCAGAGAGCTTTTGTTTATCTGAGAAATACCTCCGGTCGCTGGAGGCGCCACTGGTTCAAAATTCAACATGGCCCGGCAAGAGTAACGCTTCTCTATATTTAAGCTCTCTGACACTTCTTGACCCGGGCGTGCATCTTTCTATAGTTGCCGGCCCGGTGGTCCTGTTGATATCCAACCTATTCTACGTTTCGCACGGCAAATAAAATGGTTAAAATGATAAGAAACAATAATGTATTCAATAAAAAAAAACAGATTTGTATTTGTTATTTTCAACATGTTTGCGGAAATCGTCATGTTTATGTTTTACACGTGCTCTTGTTGACGTCTGAAGCATTGGTACGACGTTAGTGATTGGACAGATATCAATGGATTCTCCCCCCTCTTCCAACCAACCAGCAATTCTTTTACAGACGTGGCTCTAATTATTCGGAAAATTTAAATCACACTCTTAGACGCCAATCTATCGGCATCATCATGTTACATCGTTATTTGTGGATTGAACTCCCCCCAAAAAGAAGGAAATAATTGACCCTATAGGAACAATTAAGTACATGATGCCACCAAAAATAGAAGAAAAATAGTTCCCTCATGGAAAGCTGAATTTTCCTGGCTGAATTTTCCTGGTCAATGACACCGAAGAGGTAAACCTAAATATTTCAGATCTACCAATATTATTGATTCACAATACACAACATTCAGTCTTTCCGAAATTATATGTCATCCACCAAACTACACCTGAAATGATCCCATCAGTTTATTGGATGAGGCAGAACTGATTAGGCCTTGGGAACTGGCTAACACATTTCAGAGTATTATTTATTTGACTCGAGGTCTGAAATGTCTGGTCAAGGGCAAAATATTATGATACTAAAATCTAATTCAGCTATTAAATACACATAAGATGTAAGCTTACTTATAATAATTTCAAGGATGCAAATTAAAATGTTTGGCGGAAATAGGGCCATAGTTCCTATTTCCCATATCTCAAATATATTGTGACTTTATTTATTTTTATTGATGCAGGTTGTGCACTGCCCTACATTCAATCTATGGACCTCTTGTTAAACAGAAGCAACATGATAAGTACAGAAAGTACGCAAATGGATTATTTGTCATAGGGTGTCGTAAACTAAAACATGACGGGCTGTGTACTTATCAAATTAGCGATCATCACAAGCTAGCTACAGAGATTTATAAAAATCGAAATGCCAAATCAGGCGAAAATCGAGCAGAGAGAGTTATACAGCAGATGAACTTAAAACAATTTGATCGCCCGAGCAAGTTATTCATCAATGCACACAGCATAGCAAAGAAATCGAGACCAGTGACAGATTGTGAATAGCTATGTGAGGAATTCCAAGAGCTGTAAGGAATTCATGGTGGCCTTTTCAGAAGTAGTTCGAGCCAATGACATGGAGGGCTTGTTGCATGCAGCCAAGTTCATGACCATTATGTCAGATGGATCAACGGACATGTAAGTAGTCGAGAACCAGATTGTCTACATCCTTGTGTGCATCAAAGGCGAGGTGCACTGCTTCTTTCTGGGTCTCGTCGATTGTGAGACTGCTGATGCAAAATGTATCTTTAACGCTATTATGAGAGCACTGAAATTCTCGAAGATTTTCCTCTGAAACTGGTGTCATTTTCTGGAGATGGAGTGAGTGTCAACACAAGAATGGTCTGATTGCCCTATTCCGAGAGAGAGAGAGAGAGAGAGAGAGAGAGAGAGGAGGGGGGGGGGTAAATGAGTCGATTGTCACGATTAAGTGCATGTCTCATCGTGTCAAACTAGCATTAAAGGAAGCTATGAAGACCGGAACATTGTTCACAAAAGTACACAATCTCTTGGATAGTTTGTATCATAAGAGTTCAAGACAAATGGCAGGATTGACCAAGGCATTTGAAGCTTTAGGTAATGTCTGTGAGGGTTGGAGGAACGAGATGGGTTGCTCTGATTGTCATTCAGATTTTTATGATCTAGAGGAAAATGATCCTCCCAGTGAATAAACTTTTTAAAGAATATTTTATTTTATGTTGAAATAAAGATGGATGTTTAATAACTAAATCATTAGTTGTTTTGTATTTTACGTGATGAAAATAGGCTTAGAGTTATTTCATTTTGTTTCTTGACCTCGCCACATCTACATTTATAAACCCATTTCTATTGATAATTATTCACCTCATCATACATAAATGGTTAACTAATATGCTCTTTCTTCCTGTACTGGTAGTTTTAGCCTATATATTGCCCCAAGTGTATTTGTGCACATCGAGCTTACTCACTACTTATTGTCTCTACCAGCACTAAACAAACTACTTATTGTCCACACCAGCACTAAACAAACTACTTATTGTCCACACCAGCACTAAACAAACTACTTATTGTCCACACCAGCACTAAACAACTACTTATTGTCCACACCAGCACTAAACAAACTACTTATTGTCCATACCAGCACTAAACAAACTACTTATTGTCCCTACCAGCACTAAACAAACTACTTATTGTCCATACCAGCACTAAACAAACTACTTATTTTCCACACCAGCACTAAACAAACTACTTATTTTGTTTCTTACCCCCAGCACTAATTTATAAACCCATTATATTGATTTATTCACCACATACTAAATGTTAATAATACTCTATTTTCCGACTGGAGTTAGCACTTTATTAAATTTTCACACACTTATTTCTCCTACTATTGTCTACCAGCACTAAACAAACTACTTATTGTCCACACCAGCACTAAACAAACTACTTATTGTCCACACCAGCACTAAACAAACTACTTATTGTCCACACCAGCACTAACCAAACTACTTATTGTCCACACCAGCACTAAACAAACTACTTATTGTCCACACCAGCACTAAACAAACTACTTATTGTCCCTACCAGCACTAAACACACTACTTACTCACGACCTGATGTACATTCCAACATTATTATTGTTCATGGACTTTAAGCCTTCATTGTGATATATGTGATTTTAGTCTATCGGGCCCAAAAATATCAAATTAACTAAAGTATATGACTAGTCTTTCTTTTTAAGTAATAATCGTAATAACACGACTAACAAATAATTATTGAACCTTCAACGAAAATACTTCATGTATAAATGATACACTATTAACACAGATTGAGAGAAATTTCGATTAAATGTCTCAAATATATTCCTTTTCTATCATACTGTTCTAACATAAACACAAATTTCTCTCTCATTTATTTCCAATTCACTTTTGACAAAACACTTCGTTTCAGATTAATTTAAAATCATCACACGTACTGTATCTTCACTTGAGGAAATAGAATATCTTCAGAAAACGTTTATCACGGATCCACACTTCGTCTATAACTGAAATAATATATCATTTATAACAATATCAAGTAGCATTTTGTTATTTATTGATTATCTATATTCCGAAAATTTCTCCTATCTTGATGACATGTATAAGAATAATTATTAATTCCCGTTAAAAGTTTGAATACATTTATTCGGCAGATTTTAAAATGATTCCTTTTCTGTTTTGGTCTCATTAAAAAATGCTTAGATCAAGTAACGATTAGTTCACTGAATATTGCCGTTAATCAGCAATTTATATGTTAATATTATTATGTTTAATATTATGGACTAAACGGCGAGACACATCTCTGACTAAACTGGTTTAGCTGATTTCATGTATCTATTCAAAAATTATAATGTGCTTCCTTTGTAATGTATATTTTTCATAAACATTTAATAAAATCTAATTCACTTCAGTTGAATTAAATAAAAAGAATCAGTGATGTTTTTACGTTATATTCAGAGGTCGGCAAACTTTTTGAGCGAAAGGCCAAATTGTAAAACTGGCCTTTGTCGACGGGGCTGGATGAGGCGCGTAGTGCTGAGTGAGGATAGGTGTGTGTCCCCCTCCCATTGGCAGAAGTTTTAAAAACTGTTTTTCAAAATAAACGTTTCTGGAGCATCTGAGATCAAATGCCATCAATATATGAACTTGTTTCGAATTATATGGTAGAAGAGTACAATTTGGATTAAGCCAATGAGCAACATGTATTTTCAAACGCAAAAAGCTGCTTAGTACATTGTGTGTCTACCATGACATATACTCCTGACATATAGTAACTTTATGAATGTCAATGATTATTTGAATATACTATTAAAACAATACAAATAAAAAAACGTTAACGAATTAATTGTATGTAATGTTTTATTTTATTTTCAATTCAATGCTCGGTCTGATGCTGGGTTTGCTTTAGCCAATGTATGGCTCTGTTCTGAGTAGTGCCAATACGCTATCCATGCACATTTGGCGAGGTTGCACTTCGAATTTCCCGAACAACTTGGCAGCTTTTGATTTCAATTAATTATGTTATTTCAAGTGTACATAATCCAATTGACACACTTCCGTCACATATACGATATCATTAAACACAAGAAATTGATCAATTTATCTTTTCAAAAGCTGTTTTTTTACACGGCCGAAACCAATGTGCGAGTTAAAAGAGATGTGGGACTGTCAATACTTTACAAATATTTTAAAATCCACAAATATTCTAAATTCCAGGATCTGGCCCGCGGACCGTAGATTGCCGACCCCTGCAAGGTTATTTGGTCAAATAGTTCTGATATCTACAAAGGTTTTTGTTGATATCTCATCAGTAATTAATATTTTATATCATTGTATATTATCAATCAGCCTTCAAACAAAACATCACAAGATGAACAATACGGAATGATTTATTCAGAATTAATTCATTATCATAATTAATTCTCACATAATGGCGTGCATCAATCCAGTACGTAATCCTAGTTTGGTGATGTTATAGATTATAAAAACAATCATGAACGTGCATATTGAAAAATACAATCCTGTACATAAATGCAAAAACACCCTGACTTGAAACGAGAGTAACGTCACGAAATCATACGTCAAGTGTGACGTCATCGACGACTGTTCGTAAGTCGACGGTAAGAGTCTCCCTCTTATCGTCAGAAAGTTCGCATTGTTTATCGTCAATTTTTGCTGTCACTGCACATGTTATATATCCTGGGGTTCTTTTCTGTTCCATTCTGTTTCTCGCCCTAAATCGGGTATTTCGTGGGATTATCTTGCGCCTAATTTGACCTCTGAGATGGGTAGCAGGTGAGGAGGTAACCGTTCCGGATAGGGTCGTGTCGCTGTGACAGGTAAGCGTCACCTTTGTGGCGACGAACTCGCGCTGTCTCCGAAATCCGGGCAGATCGCAATACCCCGATGTGTCGTCAGAGGGCGTCGGCGGCGTGAACTCGCTACGCACGCTCGTCATTCCCGTCTCCCATATTCTCGGTGTCACCGGTGGTGCACTCCAGTGAGCCGAGAACGCCGTTCCTTTCTGGACGCGTGCCGACGATCCTGAATTGAAGACACCGTCAGTAATTATGTCTGTGGTGATGGGGGTAATCCACGCTGACTGGACTCGTTGTTGTTGTAAATATTGAATGTAGGCATCAGCTGATTTATGGCATTTCTCCCGATCCTGAAGCAGGCTAGGCGCTGTCTGGGATCGCTTCACATTCGGCCATTTTGTCTCTTCCAGATACTCCAACATGGCGACGCTTCGGCCTCGTTTTGGCTTACCTCGCCGATAGGCATAGTCAGCTTCGTTCGGTAGCGGTCGCGCTATCTTCTCGACTTCTGGCTTTCGGAAGAAATCAATCGAGTAACATACCTGGTTGTGAAGCAAACCCCGCTCTCTGGTGGCGACACCTAGCAATTGTTGCGTTTTCTTTCCGTTCTTCGCGTGATCTTTCATCGTCACTTCCGTTTTGGTTGTCGTTCTATCGGCACCGTTACTTTTATACGTTGGTTTCGCTTCTGCGATCGTCAAGCGACTAAAGGCACACTTTGTGACGTCAAAATTCGCCGATTCAAGTGTCGGCAAGAGGTCCCTTGCAAGTTCCGTTTTGGGTTTGCCGTTCTTTCGTTGGAATTCTATGCGAACTTTCGGCGGATCGCTGTCAGTGGTACCATATGTATTACGATATGGCACATCCGGTGCCAACCGAATTAGTTCTTTCGACTTTGATGTGTAGGATTGCCAGCTGTATGTATCACCAAATTTTGTTTTTTTTTCGCCATTGTTTGTCTTACCGTAAGTGACCATGTTGTCTGGAGACTCTAATTCAGAGGTTTCTATCTGCATCCTCTCCTCGCCGAACTGTTGATCTTCAGAAGGATTTCGCAGGAAGCTTGTTGCCGACGGTTGGGGACGTGCAGGTAGGACAGGACTCTCGCCGTACAACCTTTGTACGCGAAAAGATCGGTAAAAGTCGTGAAAGTTGTTCTGGTTACTATCGACATCTGTTCGGTGAGTTGTGTCAGCTTTTTGCGCATTACCCAGTTTGGCGGCCATATTTACCTCGAACCAACAAACTTAACTGGCAGACGATAGTTTGATGTGTGCCAACCTCCAGACGTATGTATTTTGACGACATTGTTATTTTGTGATCGTGAAAGATCTCGTCAACGCCGGAAATTCGGTTATTGGTTAGTCGGCTTACTCGCTGTAGCTCTAGCTATAGTATTCCAATTGTTTGGCTTGTTGAAGACGAGTGCTAGGTTACCCGTCAGAAACCAGCAGCTCGAATTGTGTCTTGGTTAGACTTTCTGACGCAGAAGATCCACTTAACGCCGAAAATCCTTCGGTATCCAAGCAGTTACTCACATCCGGCCTAATCCTGGCTGTTGGCAGCGAATCTCAGACAACAGCTCAAAATAATCATTCTCCGATATCAACAGTTAGCACTTAAGTCGTTCTCACGAACTGAGTTACGTCAGAAGAACAAATTCTAATCCAAACAAGTCCATTACAGGGACTTCGGAGCCTAAACGTTAAATTGGACCAGAAATCTGAGGACGAACTTTATTTGTGGCGGATTTCCCTAGCTGAGGCAGCAAAATATAATTAGCATAATTCGCCAGATTACGGTAAATCACTAAATGGGTTGATATTTACGAGCATTTTGTTCACAAAATGACCAACAGAAAAAAAGGATTACAAATTTGTATTTTATGGACAGGGAAAGGGAGGGACATGTTCAAGTAGAACCCAACTATTTCGTGTCTCTAAACCACCTTCTTCAGAACCCATTAAGCCACAATTCATATACAAATACACACGACAATCTGCATATAATAGCTGTATTGATATATTGACGTCAACAATTCACTTTATGGTGCAATAAATTTCTGTAAACCAAACAAAGACAAGACTCAGCTCAGTTTGGTTAAACACTGACCATAACGTAAACTAGAATCGGTCTATATTTAGCTAAGCTTCTGTTGCCAGTAATAATTATTAGAGTGTTGATGTGTACGTAATTATATCAAGTTGGTGGCTATACTTAATGCTAATCGCCGACATTTTCTATAAACAAAATAACAACAATAGTATTTGCTCGATAAACAACTTACTAATATCTAATATCTTGTTTACACTGATTGCTTCAGTTAAACGATGTACGATTAATTAATTGTTGTTGTTGTATTCTCTATTTATAGACACTAACTCGTGTCGCCATTAATCACATTTACTGTTAGTTCTAGTGTTACTTGATAGTGTTTTTTCTCGCTGACGGTAAAGGACAACTGAGTATTTTAAACCGTCAATCGACTGAAATAGGATTTTACTAATTGTTCACACCTATTCACCATTAAGAACTCTTCTCGTGTGCAATAAGTGTAAGACAGTGAACTAAAATGAACTGTTATTTCAATTAAAACAATTCAAACGACATTTACAGACATCTTTATTTTATTCGATTTAGGAAATACTCTTTGTTTACAAACAATATGGCCTATTTCGTTACCTGTTAACCAGAAACAGTGCACTCATTTGACCTCAGATTGATGCTAAATTAAAGATAGTTGTCATAATGTTGTTGTTATAGGCCATTTATTATAATTAATAATTTACCAGACATTTAATTCTGTACACACACACACACACACACACACACACACACACACACACATACAAATACCCAGAGAGAGAGAGAGAGAGAGAGAGAGAGAGAGTGATAGGCAAGGAGGGACACACACATACACGCACAAACACCCAAAGAGAGACAGAGAGAGTGAGAGAGAAAGAGAGAGAGGGAGGGAGGGACACACACACACACACACACGCACAAACACCCAGAGAGAGAGAGAGAGAGAGAGGGGAGGGGGACACACACACACACACACACACACAAACAAACACCCAGAGAGAGAGAGAGAGAGAGAGAGAGAGAGAGACGTATTGAGATATCGATGTCCTGCTCAATCTAGCAGCGAACACAAAAGCTTTTACATAATAAATCCTCTACGTTATTTGGTCTTCTTGTTTTCGTCAACTTTGATTTGCCTTTTAATCTACAAGTCGAGTTAGACAATCAAACAAAGACAAAGTTAACGACCGCCATCAGGTGATAAGATCATTTATTTCCACAAAAATACATCTATAATATTATGTTATCTCTCATCATCATCATCAACTTATTCTCCTCCGATGGCGCAACTCTCCGATATCTCTTTATATTTGTTCTCATCTCCACTAACGTCGGTTCTTTTGTCTCCACAAAGACGATAATCAAAGTTACCATCACAGTTACCACAAATACCATCCATACTATTACCGTTGTTGTAATCCGGCTTATATCTGCCGCCAACTGCCAGACGGGCCTTAGAATTAAACCCTCCCCTGATAAACTCCAGTCTCCATGGACAGTCGCTCGTCTCCAGTATCACCGTACCTTCAAATTCTGACATGTGGACTGTGACTGGAGCACTACCTGGATTATATTGCGTCGTGTAGGTGAATGGTAGGTCTATCTGTATGTTGCCAGTTACCTGGAATGATTGACGGTTATAGTGACTGAGAGGTCGTGTTTGATTGAAGCCTGTCAAGCGTCTGGCGGCTTAGAAGATCGTAAAACGGGGCTGCTGATCTTGAATTATTTAAATCTGTTCTTGAAATTCATCTGTTCAAAATTACTTTTCAGGTAAATAATATCCATAATATAACATTTTTGATTATAATAAACGTTGGTCTTCACTTCACAGCCCCTTTGAATGACTGCTGATAGGACGATAACTTTAATAATAATAATAATAATAATAATAATAATAATAATAATATTATTATTTATTTATTTTATTATTTAGTCTATACTTACCCCGTTTCCATACATCATCACTTTATCTTGTTGTATTTGTATAAATCTCATAAACTTCTCGTGGTCAGAAGGATCTATGCCAAAGGCGAATGATACCCAATCGACATAAACCTTAAAGAAAAATCAAACACGTCATCATTTGATGAAATAATATCTGTTATTATGTTTCCAGCCTTAAGAAATATTTATGTCTTAATGTTAGCTGGACCTTATACTGTGGGTTTATTATATTAATTAATTAATTAGGTTAAGTTGTAATTGACATAAAATAGTTTGATATCCTTAGTCTAATTGGCATCTGATAATATGTATTCTGTAAAGTGAGTCATACATGTTATATCTAGTTAATTAACAGTAGAATCACGTGACAAGATTGATAATTGATGTCTTACAGCAGATGGTAGGCTAAACGGGCCGAGCGACCTCCAAAGGTAATGAAGCGAATTCAAAGATAAGACACCCTTCAGATATGCCCACGCCGAGATTCGAACTCGGGTGATAGCGATCTGTGGTCCAGCGCGCTACCGGTTAGACCACGCAGGCGCCCACAAGATAATATTAATACAGAGAAATTTAGATTTTAAAACATCCCAGAGATCGTTCGTGATTCAAGTTAAGGCGTATTTACATTGACCGTGTCAATGTAAATTGACACTTCCATAACTGACACCTGACTGACACCTGACAGACATCTGACTGACCTGTCCTTCTTTTCCAGGGTAGTTATCATCGGTATGAAGAAGCGACTGGAATCTACAACTATCCATCTCATCGGGATTCATTCCACGCGACAGCAGCGTCGTCTGTTGGTCAAAGATCAGTTTTAACGTTTTGTCGTATGTTTCCACCAGGGGGTCTCCCTGTACATAGCACAAACACGGTAATTCTAGAAACGGAGAGAAACGTAGAGTTAACATTCACAATGACGTCATTATAGTTCCCACTCTAAGTGTCTGGATTAGCACTTACCGCGCGTGCCGTGGGTTTTAATCAGAATCCGAAGTGAAACTCCTACGATCTGGATCATGTGAGTATAATACAAACCTTCTACTTACTTGAGAAACACTGCCCGGAACAAATCCCGACCGATTGAGATCACCTCATCCACACACCGTTCACTCCTCGTCATATGTACCATACCATTTATCACACTACATCACAGCGGAACAGGACGGCACAAAACAATACAAATCTGTTGTATACAACACAGGACAGGACAAAAAATACAATACACAGGACAAATAACACGATTTTGTCCGGAAGTGACCTCTTCTTGTAGCATCGCGGACCAATAGTTGACCAATTGCGAAGATGTCGTATATGATGTATTACCATCAACGTCTTCTCGGGTAATGTCTGAAATACAACCTTGAGGAAATCAACAATATTTATAGGAGAATGGACCACGATTCATTGATGGTTTATCTAATGAGCCTAGATTATGTTTTCACGACAATATTGTTTAAATTCTGATGTGAAAAATATCTCAACAAGAAGAGCGTTTAACTCGATTTGTCGGCCATTGGCTTCACATAATACCAATCAGTGACAGATGTAAACCGTCATAAGGTCATCTGGCTAGTGTACTTCAGCGAAAATGTTATCCTCAGCAGGTGTTATAGTTTATGTTTACTCTCGTCGCATTGTCTACAAATACCAACAGACAACATCTTAACCAGCTGTGTCAGCTGCGTCACTTTCTATATGGTGTCAAGTCGTCAACCCTCCAAATACAGTTTTTTTTTAATGTCCAGTTGATGTTCTTGTGATAGACAGCTTAAACATTTGATGACGATTTTATTCCAAGACAGTCGCAAATGTCAGGGGTGACATCTCTGTGGGATAGCTCGTTGGCCAAGCTTATCGGCGAGTACTAAACCTTAATGCCAACGTATGACAATTTATATATATAGCATTAAGAAATCAAATAAATATTCTGACGAACTGGTTACATTTGTTCGTCTTCAAATATTGAGCAACAAATATTCATATCTACGAAAAAATGTATTTGGAAATGCCAATTCGCCCTTGATCAATAACAAATAGCGTGACTCTTTGTAACAAAGAGCCAAATTAATTCCACGGAACTTTTAATAATATATTAATTTATTTTGTAGACATTCTTGTTCAAAGATCCATATAGTATAATGCATTGAGTAATTTTGTATCTTATTATCCAAGAAAGGTTTTGTAAATACATCAACATTTTATAATAACTCTAGCCAAACTTTAATTTTCAAGTTCTGGGTGGACATATATGAAACGTTATTGATGCACTGATGTGTTCGCGCATTCAAACACATGCACGCATGTAAACACTTGGCTATGCCAACATGTTGACACTGTTAGACACTTGGCTACACCCACATGTTGACACTGTTAGACACTTGGCTACACCCACATGTTGACACTGTTAGACACTTGGCCACACCCACATGTCGGCACTGTTAGACACGTAAGACACTTGCCTACATCCAAATGTCGACACTGTTAGACACACAAGACAACCGTCTACACCAAAATGTTCACATTGTTAGCTTCATCATCTATACATTTCATAATAATAATCATATTTATCACTAACGGTATATTCAATTGTGGGCTCTCTCTCTCTCTCTCTCTCTCTCTCTCTCTCTCCCATCTCTCTCTCAGTGTGTGTTGTTGTTGTGATAGTTGTTGCTGTTATTTTTCTTGGTGTCATCATTCCTGTTGTTTCCGTGTACGTGTATAAAACAACATATTTTAATCCGCTGATTCTACAAATAATAGGTTTGATGTCAGAGATGTTGCTTTATTTCGTTGTTTTTGTTATTTCGTTTTGTGTAAGAAATGCTAGGTTTTTAGTGAATTCGCCTGGAATAATGCCATATATTGTAATTTTAAACGTTTAAAACTTACAAATCTTTTGAGTTTGTGAAATATCATAATTTCACGAAGATTACAAATTTAAAAAAAAACCTTTGACGATAGAATCATCTACCAACAACAGGTTAGTTTTGTTCTCTCTCTCTCTCTCTCTCTCTCTCTTATATATATATATATATATATATATATATATATATATATATATATATATATTAACCTTTATTCATTAGATGATTACACACACCTTTTACAGCACTTACGTATTCTCCTCTGATTCAAACAAACATTCACACCAGATATTTGATTTATACAGAAATGAAAAATACCCCATATGTTGCCGGTGTCCAATATTTGGTAACATGTCAACAATTAGTGGAGCGAGTTGTTTTGAGCTGTTTTGGAATGCGGGTCAGTTAAGAAAGAAGTGAACAGGATCTTCGTGACTGTAATTACGTGCATTACAACATGCATCTCTTATGTAAGTGTATCTTCTTCTGTGTTGGTTTGAAGTGCTAAACTCCATTACAATACGTGCGTGAATGACTATAGCTCTGCCTTGATCATATGAAAAGAGGGGCTTTGCTTTTGGAAAAAGAGACTTCGCATCAATCTCTTAAAGGTAAAAAGATACCTGCTATGTTGGGTATTTAAATCCAGAGCATTCCATGCCGGAAGTGGTAGATGGAAGAAAATATTTCCTGTATGAAAGAGTCCTACACGGAGTCACGCGAATGTTGTTATTATTTCTTAATGCGTGGACATCTATTTAGTGGAAGGTGAGATACAAGGTAGGCAGGGCTAATGTTGTTCAGCAGTTTATACATCCGACAGATTTTATAATATTCTCTGCGTTTTGATAGGGTTGACCATAACAGCTCTTTCAATACTATCGCGTTGGTGGTGTCACGGTATGCACCGGTGCAAGCTAGAGCAGCAGGTCTTTGAACTTGCTCGATTGAGTGAGCAACAAAAGTCGGACAATAGACCTTGCCAACTAATATTCGCGGAATTTTACACTTCGGGTCACGGCCGAGTACAGTCCAGAACAGCGGAGGCGGAGTTGCATGGATTTCAATGTAGGCTAGATTCTTGTTCTGAACATCTCTGTTTGAACAACGATATACTGGGTAATACAATTGGAATTCAGCTAGGAAAATACTTCTAGTGATAGATTAGTTTCTTGTTTTTTTAGCTTATTCCATTATTAAATGTTGTTATTGTCAAAAAAGTGAAAAGGTGAGAGTAAATGTTTCTTTATCGAAGTCCGCTAATATCGGTTATCGCTTGAAAATTGAAATGGCGACAGACGGGATTTGTTTACATTTTAAAATCAACTCATGGTTCGCGTTAGTTCGCGTGAAATAATATATAAATGCAATCTAACAATGCCGGATTGTTGCTCTATCAATCAATAGTTTTGTGTTGGACAATATGTCTCCGATTTGACGAGTATTTTCGATCCAAATAGCACACCCGTTTGTGTATTAGAATTATGCCATCTATGCCGGCGCATTATCACTGACGTGCGCATGCGCCATGAGTCTATCGTTAGACGGTGGGAAACGTTCTACAAGGAAAATTACCACAAATATAACAAATCGTTGAAGATATGTCATTTTCTATATTATTATAAATGGCCAAAGATGTGTTTTGAAGAAACACTATGGGAAAGCCACCGCCTATATGTAAACTTTCGCTACGAATACGACAATCCATTTGTATATGGGAAATGTGTTCTGCGAACTACCACATAGAACTTCCAATTTAATCTAATTTGTTTACTAAATCAGTCTTCTTTTAATAGAAATATACTAAATATTTCCTTAACTTTCACTTTCCTTCACTGACTGTTGGAATCGTGGAGTATTATCACCGACAATGATCGTTAAAATATTCAAACAAATCTCGCGTACACACTGAAAAGAAACGGGGATCCAGACTCTGCGATTAACACGACCCGAGTGTAGTAGTTCAAAATCCTGCCGACATATGTCACTAACCTAATTGATCATAGAACAATATTCCAATATTGGTCTAACGAATGATTGGTATATGTTCTCTTTCACTACTTGTGGCTCTGTCTAATTAACATATTTAGTGCTGGTTCAGCTTTCTTTATTCGGCTGGATATATGGGCTTCCCAAGAGAATGTCTCTGTAAAGACTAAACCAAGATGGCTATACTCAGGGACCCGTTTTATTTCAACTCCGTCCAAAACCAGTGGGTACTAATTGATCCCAATCTGTTTTCGGGACACTATTAAGTGTTCCAAATCTGTATTCAATTCTATTATATCTTGGATAGAGTCTGTTACTACTCACATAATGATTGTGTCGTCTGTATACAGATATATATCGGAGGCAACTTTTGTCACTATGTCGTTGACGTATATAAGAAATAACAGAGGTCCCAGTATTAACCTTTGAGGTACCCCTGCACTGATAGTCAACAATGCTGAGTGTATTCCATTTATGACGACTCGTTGACGCCTGATTTCTTGGTAGTCCGTTAGCCATTTTAGCAGTTGACCACCTATACCAATTATTTTCAATTTGTAAATGAGTCCTCGAAGCCATATACGATCAAATGCTTCCGATATATACAAAAATGCGATGTTAATGGAGGGGTTAACCAACAACAATTGGTTCATGGCAGAATCCAGTGGCTTAAATCCGGAGTTGCGCCGGGTCAAGAGATTGTTTTGGCTGAGAAATGCATATAGTGTTATTAGGTGTTCTATCTCTTCTGGGCTAGTTCTCGTGTGATCAAGCCTGAAAGGGGTCATGTAATGGAACTCTGGTAAAACTTTGGCTCCTCATCTAGAGTGGACTGAGATGCAAAATATTCATTAAATACAGAAGCCTCGTCCTTATGACTCACCAACTGTTCGTCGTTAACATTCAGTGTGCCAATCCCTGGTTTTGCTTTAGAGCCCATAATGGATTTCATTATCTTCCATTATTGCCAGGAATTCACTTGGTTGTTTGATAGCTTTGTAATAATTTTGTTATTGTATTCTATTTTGGCATTTTGCTTAATTTGTTTGGCTTCTCATCATTTTTCACGGAACTCTAAATAGTGTTGGGGATTTCGAGTTCTTTGGGATTTTTGTGGCTTCTGTTCCTACTCCTGTTAGCAACGCGATATGAATGTGGAACGTATGGTTTTTCTCTGGGTCTGATTTTTTAAATTCTGTTTGGAATGAAATAGTTTGTACAATCAATCAGTACAGAATTAAAATTGTTTACATTTGTATCTACACTGTTTTGGGTGTAGTCCAAACGATTCAATTGATTATACAGAGTAGCATTTAGACCCTTATATTTACCACGATTATAGTCCCATATCTTCCGACTGTAAACTTTATCAGTGGAGTGGGTGAAAGCCACACTGCATGAAGTTACACAATGATCAAGAGTCGATATTGGAGGCGACACAGTTACATTGGACATTAATGAAGCTAGGAATTTGCCGACAAAATTGTCCACTAGTGCGCTATCTGAGGATAATAATACGTTGTCAACAACATAGTTATTTTGTTTGTGGTGATTTCAAGCCATAAGCTTTCAATATCCTGATATTCCGGATCTGTTTTTCTGGACACAGCTGGGGTGTCGCTCAAATATATGGCTACACCCCGCCATGTCGATTTTTTTTCATTTCTGTGTATGGTATTATTTTGTCTAACCATGTTTCACTTAGACATACCAAATCAGCTTTCATGTCATGGATTAGACACCACTCTATTTAATCGAATTTCAAATATGAACAGGTTTCTGTGTCGTATTTCATCAGACTCCTTGCATTCACATGACAGATGTATATTTGATTATTAAGTTTACAGACAGATATAGTGAAATAAGAAATTGAAACATTATAACAGTCTCTCTCTCTCTCTCTCTCTCTCTCTCTTTTATATATATATATATATATATATATATATATATATATATATATATATATATGTACGTCCATCCATCCATCCATCCATCATATAGCTTTTCCCATACAGCTGCCCAGGTGTAATCAAAGTGGAGAGATCGAGGTTATTCTCATCGAATCATAAACAGGACACTAGCAAAAAGATTGTCTCCTCTAGTTATAAATTAAAGCACTGATCAATATTTAGTATATCTGATAGTTAATGGTCCTTAAACCTTTCTCTACTAAAAGCATATTAAATATATGTCTTCGGTAACCTCACTTTTAAAGGTCAAAGGAAAAGGTTTCCCAAATTAGTCAAAATGTTAGTGTTATATATTAAAATCATTTTCAATCAGATATTTTTTCTCCTAGAAATAAAGTTACTGTGGTTTTAAAACTTGCTTTGCCAGCATCTCACATGGCCGAAACTTTAATCGAGAATCTTCGTAAAACTTCGGAATGTGGCCTTGCTTAAACTGTGTTATGTGTTCCATGGTGTCTTTATTAAACATAAAACATGGTGTATTGTGTCGCATAAAATTGTGCAAAGAAACATACATCAATCATTAACTGATTATATCAGTATAAGTAAATGCAAACAAACAAACAAATGGCTAAAAGGTCACACCGAGTGCGGCACGTCCCTGTGTAGACTAGATTAGGCCACATATGTGAAAGCCCATGCATCCTCCGGGCTCCCGTGAACAGACAAATGTCACTTTATTTAAATGAAGTCATGCGATAGGAGGAGGGAAATATACTCACATTCAGGCCCAGTATGTTGACAATGAATTAAACTTATACCAATACAAACAAATACACACCAATGCAACTATTGTTGTGGACCGGGGCCGGGTGTCAGCGGCACAGGTGGCTGCTCTGGGTTCACGTCTGCACTTGATGCAGTTAATTCTTCAATTAAAACTGTCTGTGAACTTTTTCGCTAGTGGTTCATAGCTGCAGGACTTGATATCCCTGAGAATATCAAAACCTTCATCGGAATCTGACATCTAATCAGAACGCTTGTAAACAAGCTGTGGCACTACGTGATGTTTGTCAAAGATGACGTCACACAATAACTCCTATCGAGTGTATTACACATTCATTTCTATTCAATTCAATTCAATCAATTTATTTCAGAATATAACATTCCATATACATATGAATTGTGATACAGTGAAGTATATAATACACATAACAAATTATAAACAAATTATAAATTGAGTATTTTCGTCCATCTAGAACAATAGCTAGAATGATAATAAAACAAACTAGAAACAATTCATTCTACTAGCAAATTGCTAGTAGTACCTAAATGTGTTTTAAAACTATAAACAATTTTGTGAACCAGCACCCCAGATGAATCAATATTATTATTGACATAAATTGCAGACATTCTCTCCTCCTTAAAATATCAAATAAATTTCTGTATATATTATTAAAGGCCATTACAACACGCTTATGTGTGTACTGTTTATACGTTAACCACAAATGACAGCCATAGACATTGCAAAGGAATGATCTAAATAATTTTACTTTAATACTGGACGAACATGTTTTGAAGCGACTGATAAGCATATTCCCTCTTGAATAAAGTGATTTAACATATCTCATGAAATCATCACCATCCCGATGTTTGACATGTATAATTACACCTATATATTTGTTGCTTGTCACAAAAGTCAGATGTACATCATTAAGTCAGAGAGTAGGTACAAATAAACCATTCAGTGAATTTGGTTTGAAACATATACACTTTGTAATTTTCTCATTAAAAATAATAAAATTTGAAACAGCAAAGTCAGCACATATATCAAGCAGTTCCTGGAGAGCTGTAGATGAAGGAGCTATGATACAGGTTGCATCCGCGAACATTAAATGATTTATGATCATGCCATTCATACTACAACCAATATATAACTCTGATTCAAGTTGCAACTGAGCTCATCCATGTATATATGAAACAACACAGGTGACCTAATTCCACCCTGTCTTCCACCATTAGACACAGTAAAGAAGTGGGAGAATTGGTTACCCCAACATACAAAACATGTTTGTTTGTTAATAATACCAGAATATGAGAAGATGGATCAAAGCAACATCAATATTATGTTTAATACATTTCTTAAAGAGACACCAATGATTTATAAGATCAAATGCTTTTGAAGCATCAAGATAACAAATATATACTGGACTAGAGCGTTGATTATAATATTCTGTTATCTGCTTGAGAGTGTACACACACATGTCTGTAATATGTTCACTTTTAAATCCAAACTTATTACTAGAAGTGTCCAACTGAAACTGTAGTCTATCCAACAATAAGAGTTCCAAGGAAACAACACTAGTAATGGCAATAGGCCTGTAATTGTCTTTCTCTGTAGTAATGTAAAGTCATGGTCGGTTAACGATTTGATTGATGTTAGGGAGAATTAGTGATCGCCGTACGTGCCGCTTAACGGTTTGTGGCCGACCAAATTTGGGGTCAATGGGTGTGAAACCATAGTTCTCCAATTGATTGATTGATGAGCGAAAGAAGTCGGTGGTCACCCGATCCGTGCAGCTTGGGGATTTGTGGCCAGCCGGTTGTTGGGATCGCACGGGTGTAGATGTCGTAGCTGGAGGGTTTGTACTCTATTGATGTGTTCGTGGTGTAGGTTGAATGTGTGAAAGCTTTGTTTGAATGTTTGTAATGGTACAGCGAAGTTAGCGGAGATTGGATCAAGGGATCAAGAATTCCCCTGTTTGGATGTGTGGGAGGAGTTTTTAGTGGGGGATTGTTCTTGACTCAGCCAAGTCAGTGGTGATTGGACCAAGTGACCATGCGTGGTCTACCGGACAACAACGCTGACGGTGCTGAAGCTACAATTCCCTATATATACATATAGTCGTGCAGAAACATGGCATTAAACAACATTGATAACAAACCAGTAACCTTAGAGTGTGCATATTTGAAGTATTCACCTTGCATCAAATCAGTACCTGCACTTTTACCCATATTAAGTTTATTAATTGCATGCTTCACATCTAATGCACAGAACCGAGAGAATACTGAGTTGTTTTAACAGAGTCATTCCAACCAGCTATAGGCTGAAATTTTCCTTTTATTCCCACAACAGGAATCAAATTGTGTCTAGAGTCACACAGAGCCTTAATGATACATAAATACGTATTGTCTATAGATAATTTATGATCTGCATTATTACATGATATTTCATTGCAACTAAGCATATCATAATCAAGAGTAATATTACACAACAACTGAAAGGTTTTATTGTGATATCCATCGATCGAAGGAGAATCGATGGAGGACCAATCAATACGTGGAATAAAATTACATTCGTTATATACCATAACATGAAAACACTCACATTTCAAAAGTACAATAGTGGGAGATGATACAAAACTGTTTACGACATCAATATGTTCTATAAGATCCCGACCAGTGCTGGTTGTAAGTATATGATCCAACCAGCTCACAGTATTAAATGTAGAACTAGTAAAAGTGTATCAGTCCCTAGGAAGGTAGTCACAATCAGCCATTAAAATACCTTCATCATTACAAAACTTCAATAAAGGTTGACCCAATTTAGAACTACATTGGTTGTTCTTGATGGTTTACATTGGCATTAAAGTCACCAATGACGATATGTTTAAAAAATATCATTAACTCTAGACGAATACTGCATGAAATCATCTGTATTGTCAGCACAGTTAAATAGCATATAAATACTAACAAGTAGCAATTTAATTTCATCATCATTATTTTTAATAACAATCTCAATACCCAGAAGTCTTACATCATCAAAATCGACAATATTACAGTTCTCACCTAGAGATTTTCTCCATGATATATCTAGTCCACCATCTGACCTACCTGCGAGGAGATGTATACTGGAGTCCACTGAAGAAACCCCTTTAGCATAAAATTCATCATTAGTAATGGTTAAAAATTGTGTATCAAAATCCGTTAACCATGTTTCCTGCAAGAAAATAATATCATTCGATACACATAACATTTGAATTTCTGATACCGATGTCTAGAAATTTTACAGTTAAAAGAACTTATTTTCAGTGTTATGATTGAAGTAAAATAATACAGATATGAACATAATAAAATAAATGTAGCAACACAAAGTATTTAATCATCAAACAACTTGACCATAACACCAGTGGGCCAAAATGATGGCTCCATTAAAGTCCTTCTCAGATTGTGTACATATCTGACATAAAGTGAACTGTAGGGTCATATTTCGTTTGCAACTTTTCCGGTTTAGTATACACCCTACAAGTGTTTTGAATATGTGATGCTAGCTGCGATAGGGTACATTTCGGTAGCAGGTGTGTAATAAACACTCTACTACATACTCTGTTTGTTGATGGAACTTTGTTCATTTGAGCCCTCGGTACTACAGCCTTCAGACGACAATGGTTAGCACTACCAAAAACAACATTGGTAGATTCTCTACGTTGGACATCTGTCGCACTTTGACGAGAAATGTTCGCATTCACACTGCGTTTATGTCCATGCTGAAAGCCTTTCTTTGCAACCATAGATCCAATGAGGTACTGCTGAATGTGTCCCCTCTGTGATTGCAACGAATGACTATGAGAGTATGATTTATGTTTGAGCACCTCACGAAGTATGTATGTGTTTGTTGGTACTTGTGAATACCCTCGACTTCACCTTCTCAGTGTTTAGGACTGAACTTCTCTCCTGGGCTACATTGAGCATGGGTCCTACTGCATTCGATGTGAGGTCTGGCAAATCTTCTTCGGATAGTGTGCTAATAAATGAAGTGTTGGGCTCAGCATCATATGTAGCACAGTCAGGGGTAATGTCAGGGTTATGGCCAAGGTTACCATCCAGCTGATCACTTGTGAAATCAGGAAGTTTATGGTGAGCTGTATCAGTCTGAGAGCTGTATGGCTCGTGAAAGTTCGCAAATTAAGAATGTTTGGATCATTTTAATGGAAATATGATAGCTGGTGATTATAATTGTTTTGTGTGTGGTAGTGCTGCTGATAGGTAATAAAAGAATTGTTTGTTACGTTATATGTACTTCGAAATGTTAAATTTCTTTTCCCGTCCCCTTTAAGTTAACATAAAGGTGAAAACATTGAGACAACGTTAATTGCCTCCTCGTAATTCGATTAAAAATTACTACCAGAAGGCATATATATATATATATATATATATATATATATATATATATATATATATATATATATATATATATATATATTAGTAGAATAGGAGGAACAAATACTAACATATAGATTTACATTTGGTCGTGTTTTTTTCGTTCAACATAAATTATTATATTGTTTGCACCATACAGTATATTCAAAACTGTTAATACACATAACTTATATATATATTCCATTACTAGCTAACTAAACTACTAGTTAATAATATTGATCGAGCTTTAAAATTTTTAATTGTTTTCAAATACAT
This sequence comes from Paralvinella palmiformis, assembly GCA_025642065.1. Classification (NCBI taxonomy): domain Eukaryota; kingdom Metazoa; phylum Annelida; class Polychaeta; order Terebellida; family Alvinellidae; genus Paralvinella; species Paralvinella palmiformis. The sequence continues at coordinate 422,762 of JAODUP010000573.1, read as the reverse complement.
AATTTTTTAGAAATCATTACATGTACAACATCCTTGAGTGGTTCCATCTATAGTCGGGCCTTTTTATTATTATTATTATTATTATTATTATTATTATTATTACTACTACTACTACTACTACTACTATGTTACTAGTACTACTACCATAACTACTACTATATTGTTATTATTAAGGTAAGAAGCTAGTTGCTGGTATACATACATACATACATACATACATACATACATACACATATACACACACTAACACTGGCTGACGCAGCAATAAACTAGTACATGATTAGACAGTAATGGTTTCTTTTAGACTATAAACAGTTAGTTAAGTTAGTGAATAAATGCTTTAGGTAAAGTAAATAAATAAATCTTGTAAATACAGTAACTAAATAAACATTATAAATAAAGTAAGCAAATAATCTTGGTAAAAATAGCAAGTTAATAAACGTTGTTTCGGGTCTTGTGAATGTCCAGTTCCTCGTTTACTGAGGAAGATGCAAATGAATTGGTAATTAATTAATTACGGTCAGGATGTAGCCACCATAAAATAATATATATTTGATTAAAGCAAAGGTACTGATGGTAACATTTATACAATTTATATTATATGTCCAAGTAGTGCTTCCTTTAATTCATTTCCCTCTTAATGTATAAATACCATCATCATTCAGCATAAATTTAATTTGTTTCCTTTCGGTGATTTTTTATTTTGTTCATGTTTCCATATACCATTGGCTTTGCAATTAAGAGAAGGTTCGAATACCATTTATCTTTTAATCGAAAATTTTCTTGAGCCCCTTGTAATATTAATGTTATTGTTAGTTATGACAAATAGTATTACCACCGTGTCATTTCTGTTGTTTCATGTTAACAAGACATCATCGCAACAACTCGAACAAGCTGTCAACTATCGCATTATTGGTCTGAATATATACTTCTGAGTGTTAATTGCTTCTATTTATTCAGAATGTCGCTCAGAACTTTGCCGATTCTTTTTATAAATCTTGGAGGAGAAATGATTTATATTCTAGATCAGCGGTTGAGGGCGCAGAATATCCCACAGGAGAAAGCTCGTAAAGGTAGCTAGATCTAGACCAATACTCGTATAGATTATTATTATAATTTATAGCTTCAATACCGTTCTCTGGTGCTCGATGAGAGCTTGACCGCTACCTATGCTAAATTGGCGAGGTTTCACTTCGACTTTTTTACAGGTCGTGACGAAATTAAAAGTTATGTTCTTTGAATGACACTCACTCACATTCCTTGTTCGGGACCTTTTTTGGTACACGAGATCGCTCATCATTACACTAATATACGAGAATTTAATAGTCAACAACTCAACAAAATAAACATCGGTTCAGCATCTTGGTCGCCTGTCATTTGATCATGTGACACTGAAAATACAACTGCGAATGCACTGTCACGCAAAATAATGTCTTACATAGTAACATACGCGCTCTAAATATTTTGCCGGAGGGTGTATTTATTTAGGATTGTGTAATCAATGTTGCCATCATGCGTACGCTTAAATTCTGTAACATTTACGCATGCGTATATCCAACAGAATGTTATTTTATCATGGCTGTCTGCGAACACAGTTTTTGAAAAGATAAATTGATCAATTTCTTGTGATATCATATCTGTGCCGAAAGTGTGCCAATTGGATCATATACACTTGAAGTAACATAATTACTTGAAATCAAAAGCTGCCAAGTCGTTTGGAAAATTCGAAGTGCAACCTCACCAAACGTGCATGGATAGCGTATTGGCACTACTCAGAACAGGGCCATTCATAAGCTATATGAATTATAGTCATACTCCTAGACTTAGACCATCTAATAGATCTATTAAATTTAAATCAGTAAATAATCAATTAATTAGCAGACAATTGATGCTAAAACAATAAATAGATTGATGGGGTAAATTGTAATGTATTTATTTACTCTCCTTTTTACTTGTTCCTTTAAATTTTCATTTTTGGTTCAGAAAAAAGGAAGAATATTCTACCAAATCACAGCAACTGGAGTGTCTAAGTAACTAACTGACACCAAAATGAAAATGTTGAAATGGGCTTTTAACACTAAGTGTCCTTATGATATGAGTATTTTATTTTTAATATATGTTAATATTTTATTTGCTATGACAATCTTTGTGTTATAATTAATTAGTCAAAAATTAGTTGACAGTAAAATATCAGATTTTATCATCACTGGAGCATTTTTCCAAAAATAAACATATTTATGAGTTAAGCCTGATGAGTATATAATTATGTCTAGTCTCGGCTAGCAGCAGGCTAAAATCTCACCTGAGAAATGTTAAAGGTTAAGCTATTAATTTAGAAGCACGTAAATACTGTCTATAATAATGACATGCACTATAGTAATCCTTGCTGTTTTGGTGAAACTACCATTTGCCAATGTTCTGCTGATCTTTGGTGCTTAACCAAGACATGTTTTCCACTTGACGTCTTGGCACTTATACATATGTTGCATCTGAACAATCTATTTTTATTAATTAACCAGGGAAAGGTCATGAACCTGTCACCTTTTATAATAATAAAAATATCATAATTTTCGTGACTTTGTAAGCTCACTCACTATCTTGCTATTTTTTCTCTCCATTTGGCCATTGGTGAATTAGCTTTTGATTCATAAGGCCATTGTTTTTGGAATACTTGTTTTAAAAAAAATTCCCTCCCAAAAATTAGGGTTGGTCGCAAATTGTTCCTGCATATTTTAAGCTTAAAGGTGATATTCCATATACGGAGTCTGAGTTATGTGAATCCGAACTTGACAAAAATGGAACACATTTAAGCATAAGAGCGTGATTCCACATGTGCGATCTGCGACAAAACAGATTGCTCCATGTAGTGATTGGGGTGCCTCTGTGGTCTAGCGGTAGCGTGTTGGACCACAGATCACTACCGCCCATGTTTGAATCTCAGCGTGGGCGTATCTAAAGGTTGTTTCATCTTTGACTTCACTTCATTACCTTTGGAGGTCGCTTGGTCCATTTAGCCTACCATGTGCACAACACCAATCATCATCATCCATGTAGTGATTGGTGCAAATCAAACTGTTGAATCCAGAAGTTTACGACTTCCACTCAGATATCATACAAGAATATTCTAACTCATGCTAAGCAATCACACTAACCTTTCTGGTATGTTCCATCACTGACAACGTCAGGGTAGTATATGATGTGAGTCAGGTGAATACACACCCTCAAATTACAGTGGGGATGGATAAAGCATACATAATATTAACACCGAACATAAAACTAAACTCCTACATCACACATTTATGATGAGATCACAGCTAATAATTGTGGAAATGTAGAAAGCAAAGAAAACACTGCAGGTACATAATCTGGTCAAGGAGCTACAATTTGATGGGTAGAAACTCCAACAATACTTTAGGTTTACCAGAGAACGGTTTGCTCAGGTGTTATATTACATGGAGGAAGGTTGTCGTCTTTCATCGTGAAATCCCACCAAATTGTCCAAAAACAATCATCCCAGGCACCATATTCTGGTTTTCCCATTCGATTTTGTACTAAGTTAATAATTACAAAACTTCTATAGCGCCAATATCCTCAAAAAGAATCAAGCTCCGTGGCACACCTAGTACAGAGGTTGGGTAAACTCATAGTCCAGGTACGATGTAAAGTTCATCAACAATGATCAGATGGAATGGAAGCTTAGGAAGGATAAGCGAGTCTGAAAAGGTGAGTTTTCAAATGGTGATGGAAAGAAACTATGCTATTTGATGACTTAACATGTTCAGAGAGTGAATTCCAAAGAGTAGGGACAACAACTGAAAAGGCACGAGTCCCAGTATGAATTTTAACCCTAGGAACGGACAACAAGTGAAAACGAGATGAACGGAGTTCACTGGGCTTGGGTGCTAAAGAAAGCATGGAAAATACATAGGAAGGTTCTCCAGAAGAAAGAATTTGATAGGCAATGGTGCAGAGTTTGAAAATGATACAAAATTGAACAGGGAGCTAGTGAAGAGATTTCAGAAGTGGGACAGAATGGGAAAATCGAGGAGACCGTGTGACAACCGTAGCTAAGTAGTTCTGAACACACTGAAGTTTTACAATATCCTTAGATGCAATGTTATAAAGAAGAGAGTTGCAGTAATCAAGCCTACTAGTAATGAGTGATGTAGCAATGGTTTTGGCGACTGGAAGAGAAATATATCAAATGTAACACCAAGATTACGTACAGTGTCTGATGATGTGATACTATGACTAAGGATGTTCGTAGGGAAGAAATGAGTAAGTTTGCTGCGTTGTCTGGATGTACCTATAATGATGAAATCAGTTTTGTTGGCATTGAACCTAAGTTTATTGTTTGTCATCCAGCCAGAGATATAACTGAGACAGTCACGAAGTCATCTCAGGGAAAGATCAGTGTCAGCTGTAGATAAAGACATGTATACTTGGGTGTCATCTGCATATAAATGATGGTCTATTTAATGATTAGCATCAAATCCAGCTCTATTTTTTAAATCTCTGGATCTTCTCTTTGATGATGGGAGCTCTGATCTATAGCAGACTGTGGGTATACAATTGGCCATTCTGTAAAGTGTATAGGTCCTGGTAATTTTCATAATGATCAGAAGTCTTTTGCTGATTAGGACCAGTGAATTTCCAGTAAGCCTTTCTCATAATACATACCACAGGATATTCCATGTCACAGCAAGCCACAAGATATCCTCATACAATCAATCCACGTACAGTAATATAGATCCATATTTTCTGTACCATGACTGACACGGATAATATTAAACGACCAGATTATTGATTTTGTTCACCTGGAAGCTAGATAACAGTCTGTAGCTCATATCATAGATTGTATTTATTTATTCATCAAAAGAAGACTAAATATTCATTTACCAGACTCTTGTGTGGAGTGATCTGTCTGGAGGACGTTTAAATGTCACAACAAGATTCTTCTATTTAGGTTATAGTTATAACATACCTAGTTATCTATTGTAATAAACCAAATATGTTATCTATATATCTTGTTGTATTATATTGTTAGTTGACCTTGTAATCTTTACAATATAATTGTAACATGTATTGTGCTGTCTGAGGCTCAGTTGAGCAATACATGTTTGGTAAATGACAAACAAACAGCGGGTTACACACACACACACACAGAGAGGATATTTTCCTGGGGTGTGCATACACCTATCTTGTGTGTTGTCATCTTATGGTTACAAAACTGTGTCTTTTCTCATCCTTTCTATGAGATAAACCTTCCATTTCTTCACTGAGATAAACCTACACCAAGAACTAGTCCCTGACTCAGTATCTGGTTAGTAAAGATTCCATAAATTAGATTCTGAAGTTGTGGCTTACTTCTCTCCAGTGTGGTAGCAGTCCATAAAAATAGCTTCAACAAATAATAGATTCACAAGGAGTATGTTTTATTGCTCTAAAATATTACCTGTTGATAATTAGTTGTCTGGATGGTGGCCAAGTATTGTGTATTTTATGGTTTAGCCTTCACACTTTATTGTTCAGAACTGAAAAATGATACTTAACAAATACACTATTATATTATATTATTTATTATCAGAGGACCACACAATAGGTGTATAACAAGACCTGTAGGTCTAACTTATCTACTTCATCTGAGCTTAAAATGATTAAAGGAATTGTGATTGTAATAAAATTATACAAGAAAGTTAACCTTTTAGCTGCCGCTAGAATATAAAACTATTTAATAGATCAGATTATTAATGTAAGGTGTTGAAGAAATGATATGGTAATAATATAGAATAGATCTATATCTGGTGATGAGATACATTGTTGATGTTTATTGTTATGGCTTGTTTCTTTTATCTCAAATGATGTTTATTTTTGTTGTTAGAATTTATCATCACTTCAACTCCATTATATTGTTGTATAAACCTTTAAAGGTGAACAGTCAACTGGTATTGTCAATTCTATGTCAGCAGGTTTAAGGCTCCTGTACTATATATATGATTTTATATATATACTATCAGTATTGATTGAGTGACAAGATTTATTATATACTGGCACGTTATTACTGTATGTGATGATGTATTATTAATATCTTGGCCTTGCTGTATGAAGGTCATCCCATTAAATATGCCAATGTAACATATCTCTTCACATCATCATAAGACTGCCTCTGGATTGAAGACATACTATGTCTGTCTCCCTCTCTCTCTCCCTATCTCTGGGTGTTCTAACCCTATTCCCATCTATGACAAGCACATTATCAATAGGTTGTAGTCATTATAACCCTTTCTCTGTTAGAGCTCCATATTACAATAATCTGATAGTACCATGTCACATCATCAACACTGACAGTTCTATAAATAATATATATGGAATCTCTGTATGGAGATCAGCCCATGACAGCATGATTATTTTACTCTGGATCAATATACCTGTGAGTTGTGTAAGAGGTAAGACAGTAACAAGGCAGTACAGACAAGAGTCAAAGGCAGGAAGTCAGTCATAGGGTCTGCCCTTTTGCTTCTCAATGCAAAGTATCATATGACATGCTAATGTTTTCCTGTGCGTTTTCAGTCTCTTTTACGGAAATGTTAATGCCGAGAACATGGTAATACAATAGAAATACAGAATGAATAGCAAAAAAAAAACAGGTGTATGTGTATACATGTATCAGTTACTCCCTCAAAACAGATATCTAAATTATAAATGCCAAAAAATACAATTATTATTAAAATAATATCTTTAGAATACTTATTCAGGAATATGCTGAAGATTTTCATACCAAGAATATTGCTATTGAATCAGTCCAAATTGCAGCTTTCTCTGTTGGAAATAGAGCAACATAACTTGTTACTGATTCCTACTGCATGTAAATTTATGCTATTAAAAAATTATAACAAAAGAAAACGCTTCTGGTGGGTGCATGACATAAACAGTAACCAGCTTTAACAAGGAGCATACGATAATCTGGGCAATGAACTACAATTTGATGGGGAGAAATTCCAACAATACTTTAGGTTGACCAGAGAATCTAAAATCCTGTCAACTTATTCAGGAAACAGCTGCCCCTGACATCACATTCTGGATTCTTTTTTACATGGAGCAATTCAGTTTGCCACAGCCGCTGGACAAATCATACAGTTTTCCCAAATGACTTCTTTAAAGTTGGCACCATTGTAGTTGTGCTCTCCCGTGTGTTTACTGGTGTCGAAGGTCTGTTAAGTGACCAAAACGTGCGCTACTCCAATGGACATATGGAAGTGCTCTCGTCTGTTTGCATGTTTTTCCATTTTGCCGTATCTGTGTACTGGTAATGGCGGTGGTATATGGTATCTTAGCTCAAAATACTCGATGTTGCAGAAATGTAAATGGTTTTATGGTATTATTTTATACTGATGATGAAATATAAATATTTCGCCGATTTTCTACGTGCCTTGCTCGTTATATATCAGAGGAAACCATGGTGTGTGTTTGGCTTAGTGAAGTATAACATAGCCGTTATAATATATACTAGAAGATGTTAAAACTTAAATAGTTCCATTAATTTATTATCCACTTCACACCAAAAGACTTTCTAATAATATTTGCTTTTTAAGAAAACAATCAAAATTATAATGAACAGTTTTATTACTATTCTCCTCAGTAATCCCCCCCCCATTCACTAGAATGCACCTATAGGCAGCTTTGACGTTTACTAATTACTAAACAAAACTTTGTAACAGAGATTACATACACATATTTAGACATAAAGTATCTTTTTTATCCGTATTAAAGTGTAAAATATATCAAATCGGTCTATTTATCAATAGTAATATATTTATAATAGATTATTATACACATAGTAGAAATACAGAAGCTACCTTTAAACAGGTATCAGTTCATCGTTCTCTCAGTGTTATCAAGTGAGTGATATGTTTAGCATCCACACAGGTCACACCAGAGATGTATGACCAAGCTGTGAATTCTTCCGGAAATATTCAATGAACTGATGTAGGATTCAAATTGATAACCCAGAAGATTACAGCTCGGTGCTCTAACGACTGTACTATCAGAGTTATTGTAGAATTCTAACTATTTAGAAGATCTCTCTTAAAGAATTCTGAAAAGTATTTATCTGATTTTGAAATGTTTGTCGTTTAGTAAAATTGTAAATATTATATTAGTACGTCTCTTGTTAATGTGGCTGATGTTATCATATTTAAGGGAGAAAAACGTTCTTATTATTTTTGTCATATGTGATATATTAAGATATAAGAATTCAAGGTTTCTAGCATGATATTTGCCAGTAAACTATCAAACTAAATGAGAGTTTCTCATTTAAAAATAATTTTGTTTTGATCACATAAAATTGTACATTCATAAATGTGCATGAAGACTGACAAAATTTTTGGGTCCTCTTACCAGTGTTGGAAATTCCCTCAAAAAATCATCAGACAATAGGGCTGGCAAGTCCTAAAACTTGTCAGCCCTGGTGCCGCAAGAGAATAGCAGCCCATAAATCACAAACCAAGTTGGATGTACAAGAAAACAGTTGAGGACGATGTGTAGACTAAAAATATTAATACAGGGGCAAAGGGGGCATAATATTTGATTATTTATATGTGATGGGGTGAATATTTGTCAATAGAAATGGGTTTGCAAATGTAGGTGTGATGAGATCAAGAAAATAATTAATTGGCCATAAAGCTTATTTTCATCATGTGAAAATACAAAGCAACTAATGATTTAGTTATTAAACATCCAACTTTATTTAAACATAAAATAAAAAATTCATTTAAACAATTTAATCCCTGGGAGGATCAGATTCCTCTAGTATAGAAAAATCTGAATAACAACCAGATTCACCAACACTGGAGCTGGGGCACTTGCGACTACTGCTTCATATGCATCATCTACCTGGCCAGCCACTGCTGCCTCCGAAACCTCTCCTACTGTCTGGGTCTCACACATAGTCATTCATCTCTATGTCTCCATGAAGTTTTCACCAAAGCGATGTCTGTAAAAATATTGCTGATTGGTTGAAACAGGAGATTCCATACATATTTGGCCAATCATCAACGTTATACCAATGCTTCATATGTCAACAAGAACATGTGTAAAACATAAACATGATGGGAAAAAGTGCTCTTAATTTCATGTCCTATCACGAAACAAAAGAAAACCAATCAAAACAACTTCCTTGCACTAGTGATAAGGCTCAATTTCACTTATGCATATATCCGCAGCTTAAAACATGTTGAAAATGACAAATAAATAAAAAGGGGTTTGTTTATTGAATACATTATTGTTTCTTATTATTTTAACTGTTTTATTTGGCATGCAAAATGTAGAATAGGTTGAATATCAGAAGGACCACCTGGCCGGCGACTATTCAGAGTTGCAAGTCCAGATAAAGTAGTGTTGGCCCCGAGCTCTTATTTTCAACACTGGTCTTACAATCCTTTTCCTTTAATCTTTTCAGTGGTCTGTTACGTAAATATTTCCTTTCCTCAGTGCATGTTTACAAAACATTTTAATTCTTTATTTAGTGTGTCACACAGACAAGATAAGATGCCATGCTTTTTATATCAATAGATTTAACTTCTGGGCAAATTAAGAAGAGATGATGTTACAAATAAGAAAGTCCAGATGTTTTACATAAAGACTCAAACAGACATGTATATGTCTATACATACCAATGAGTTCCAGATATAGGTTTATCAACAACAACAGCTTGTTAGACATTTGAACTTAAACTTTTTACAGTATTTGGAGAGTTCAGAATCATAGAAACCAAGGTTTTTCTCCCGTATTTTTCCTGCTTCTGACAGTTCTCGTTATATTCCATTTCTGTGTTTGTTTTTTCAGTATTACACGATATTACAGCGGTTATGTTCAGCAAACGCTTCATCGATGAGTTATTCAAGCCACAAGAACTTTATTCCAAAAAGGCAATGAGAACAGTATTTGATCGTCTGGCACATGCCTCCATCATGAGACTAAATACTGCCAGCATGGATAAAGTAAGTTACTATTATTAATGCATTATAGCAGCATTTTTATAATGTATCCTCCCATCCTCAGTTTTATTAGAGCCACTTATCATAATAAACTGGAGATATGGTTGCATTGAATCAATTTATGTTAATCATTATTGAAGTTTTGCTAATCTGTTTTATCGCTGATTGAAAATAATTTTTTATGTACATATATGATTCTTTATGTTCATTATGACAAATTAATTTTCCTGGGGTTGTTTTGGCAGTCAAATCCATTTTGTTTTACGTATTATTAAATTTTTACACTTCTGTAATGAAAATGACATTTATATTTAGTTGAAATTCATCAATTTTGGCAACCTCATAAACAGTAACAGTAATAATACTAATATTATGCAAAGACAAGATGATGATATTTATTTATGCTATTTGTGAGATGTCCAGCTCAATATTAACATTAATGGTGTAAATAGTTTAATGACGGTTAAATCTCTAACATATAACATTTAAGTTATGTCAATATTTTACAGTATCTAGCCATTCTACATCAATCATTATTTTATGATAGTCAATCATAAAACAAATAATATTCTCTGTTATTAATGTTCCACATCTTAATGAGCCATATCTTGATGAGCTGATTTATGAACAATAATAGCATTTTTATTTATCATAGGAAATATTAATGTTTAAAATAAACTTTATCACAAATATATTTCTATTTGGAAAGTTCCACATTGGAGTCATATGTAGTAATTACCAATCATAGATACCTGATTGATGTCATATGTATTAATTACCAATCATAGCTACCTGATTGATGTCATATGTATTAATTACCAATCATAGCTACCTGATTGATGTTATATGTATTAATTACCAATCATAGCTACCTGATTGATGTTATATGTATTTATTACCAATCATAGCTACCTGATTGATGCCGTTATAATAAAAACAAATTGATCTATCCATCTGCTTTTTTTTAAAGCTTTATGATCTGATGACAATGGCCTTCAAGTATCAGGTATCTCTTAGTCTACGACCCGCTGACGTTTTATTGGTTACTCTCAATCACATGGATGCCATCCGTGAAATTGTTGGTGATTCACAGTCAATAAAACAGCAAGTGTTATATGTCTATGAACTACTTAAACAGGTAAACTTATACCTTTTTTACTGTTTAACTAATGATGTGTAAAATATTTACTTAGAGCACTGTAAAATTTATTTTTGATGTTCTCAGTATATTTTAGCTCAATCTCTCTCTCTCATTTTGTATGTGTGTGTTGTTATGGTTGTTGTTGTTAAACCAATGATAAAGTGTTTGTTTATTTATTTTTCAGCATTATTCTAGGCTGTCCCCTGGAGAGTTTATGTTGATCAGACAGACTTTGCTTAATTTTTTCCAAGACATGCACATACGGGTAAGATTATTTTTGGCATTCGTTAATTTATGGTAATGTTCCTAAGGGTCAGCTGTATGAATGTTGTCATTATTGTTATTAGTAATAGTAGTATTGTAATTATTTAATTGATATCAACAAATTATAAAACAATGATGATAAAAGTCATTATCACCTCTAAGTTTATTAAAACGTTTACAATCCAGTTATGATCCAGATACTGATACAGAACATTATCATTTAAAAATGATAAACTATTTTAATGTAAGTCCTTTCATCGGTCAGGTGATCAGAGATTAATTATGATTAATTGGCCCAATATTCTATAAAACAACCATAGTATGTCACGAATCATGTGAGTTTGAGGTTTAGAATCATCCCACTATGTCCAACTCAAAATGACCTTTTTGTGTCATTGAGTCATTTCATCCTATTCTCTCATACAGTAGTAGATCAAATGATCAACTTGCAGTATTCACTGTGATACTTCATCTAACAATAAATAGTTTTGTCTAATGATAGATGTTTTTCCTTTGAAGTCAGCTTTCAGTTAGAAGTTTCAGTTGAGACTAGTACTGTATATACTCACGTATAAGTCACAATTTTATGCCTCGAAATTGATGCCAAATTCGAGTGCAACTTATACAGGGGTCAAACTAAAATGTAATAATTGGCGTAACTTAGGGGGAAATACAATAATATTGGTTTTTTAACCTTAATAATGAATATATGAAAATAAACAAATTTATTAGGAGTGTTTTCTCTGCTGTCTTTCAAAGCCAACTTAATCCTGATAACTACCATGATTATTTAATCCGATGGTCTAATTGGTGACGTGATCACAGACTGTGAGAAAGACAAAAATGTTGTTACTATCGAAATGTGTGAGGATGTGTAACTGAATGGAAAAGGTAAATGAGGCCACGCAAAAGGTGAATATAGAAGCCATATCAAAAGGAAAACCAAAGCTGGCACATGGACACTACTTCAAAAAGCATTACGGAAACGAACGCACAGCAGCAGACAACCTGAAGCGGCTGTCGTTACTTATCATCACACAGTGGATGAAGATGGCCTGGGATTCTATTGACCCCGCCATCATTATCAAATCATTCAAGAAGTGCTCTATCAGCAATTATTTAGATGGCGCGGAAAATATTTTGTGGGTTTAGCAGTACAACAAATCTTCTACTGATTGCGATGAAGAAGGCGACAACATGTATGATTACAGATACAACAGATGTTCAGTGAAGAGAGTGATGATTGTTTTGAATAAATATTACTGATTTTAGTGCATCTTATATGTGGGTTCAAGTCCATGGGGGGCTTATTAGTCTTAGAAACAGGTGCGTCTTATATGCGAGTGTGACTTATACATGAGTATATACCTATGGTATGTGTGTGTGTATTCCATTAGCACAGTGGTTAGAGTACTGCATTATAAAACACATTGTGATGATAACCTCCGAGTCAGGATCTAAGTCAGTGGTTCTTAACCTGGGTTCGATCGAACCCCAGGGGTTCCTGGAGTCAGTCTCGGGGATTCTGCAGAGGTCAAGAATTCTAAGACTATTTTCAACAATACCATTTTGGGTGGTAAGGTAAAAAGATTCATCCACAAATATTACAAAACATATTCTTTCTTTAGTAACATTTATCACGGTGCGTCAGATTCCGTACTATTTGGATAAAAGTGAATGCCTAAATGTGGATATTAGTAAACAAAGCTGCATATTCCTTTAAATCCCTCGAGATACTCACACCGTTTGTTACAACGTATCTTTGCGAGCAACCCTTTTTGAGGTTGGTAGATATTAAAACTAATAAAAGGAACAGACTTTGTTGCGAAAACGATATGAGAGTGGCACTTGCTACGGTGAAGCCGCGCATTTCTGAACTTGTATCTGAAAAGCCACAGCAAGTATCACATTGGTATGCAGTAAATATTCATTGAATTTTTGTGTGAAATTCATGTTTTGTTGTTTTTGTTCTTTGAAGACAGTGATTTTGTGTGCAACTGATGTATGGTTCATTTTGTGCATTAATTTGGTGAATGCACTGATGAAGCTTGCAGGGTTCAGTACCTCCAATAAGGTTAAGAACCACTGATCTAAGTTAAATCAATCAGAGTATGTGTATGTTTGTGGGATGTTTCCTTAGAAAGGTGCCACTTGACCACATAATTGCAAATGTCTTTCAATTCCAGAGTTGTCTGTATTTTGTTGGATGTTTCCATAAAGAGTTGGGTAGCTGTCACTAATGTAATATTTAAAAAGTTAAATCTTAAGTCTGTAATTAATGGAGGTTATACAGTTCCACAAATATTTTGTCGTTTTTTCCAGGTTTCTATTTTCCTGAAGGACAAAGTACAGAATAACAATGGTAGATTTGTTATTCCTATTAGTGGATCTGTACCGAATGGATTTAATGTACCAGGAACTGTCAGGTTAGTTAGTACATGTTGAATTAATATATATATATATATATATATATATATATATATATATATATATATATTATTCTTAGTTACAGATGTTAAATGGAAACTTGACTAATTATTATATGGTCTGGTGACATCATTCTACTTTCAAATGACAATGTATAACAGTGTTTGAGCTATGCCCCCTCCCCCCCAAAAAAAATGAAACCATAGACTGATCCATTTTCATCTGGCACCACCATGCGGCTGAATTTCACACTATGGTCTTGGGTTAGAAGTCTTAAGAATCATTGTGTCGATAAATGTCTTATTGAAAAGGTGTATATAGATTATTTACCAGCTATATTTGGATTTTATCTATAGTCCATTAAGGGTATGTGATCTCCAGATCATAATTTTGCATTTAATAGGAATGGCATAGAGTTAATCAAATAGTTATATGCCACTAAATTAAGCAATGTCCTGCACAATTTGGATGGCTGTCATGGTCCAACCTGCCTAGTTCAAACTTCCATTCTAAGATGTTATTGTTTTTTAGAACCTTTGCCATCTGACATGACGATGTGAATGGATAAAATAAATGATCACATAGATTATAATTCAGTGGATGATTCCTATTACTGTAACATTGGTATTTATACGTGATATCTTGTATTGAAAGTGAAACTGTTTTGTTTTTTCTGATTCAGCCGGTTGTGCAATGTTTAAAAATACAGATGATACATATATGATTGGTTCCCAGGTACAAATAAAATAATATTTCCAAAATTTGCAAATTGCCCTTTATATCTACATTTAATCCATTGAAACCGATGCTAAAATTATCCTCTACGAATCAACAAGAAGAATAACGAAGGCTTAGCTGTGTCAATCATCTGAAAGATTGGTATGCTCAATTATTGCGTTATATCCTGATAAATATCGTGTTATTCCTTTGGAAAGACAACTGTTCAGCTGAAATACTAGTCTCAGTCTCCATGTAATATGAAATAAGTTGCTGAAAGATAAACAGTATTTATCCTTTGTGAAAAGTTGCCATCTCCTGATCAACAGCGGGCACCATAGCTGTTTCTAACCCGAGACCGCAGTTGGTAACTGATGCAACGCATTTCTCCTGAATCGGTCTATTGCACCATCTAATCAGGTAAAGTGTGACATGGGGGTCTAATTTGGCAAATTGTGCCATTTGAGGCACGCTGAAACACTTTCACAGATAAATGAGCCACATAAAACTTAACTTATATAGTTATTTTATGCTTTATTAATCCAGACTGTGGTAATTAATTCTGACTAATTAATCAGGTAAATATACATAATTATGATCAGAATTGACATAATTAAAATTCCTCCCGTGTCAACCCCTCCCCCCCCCCCAATTTGATGACAAGATTTGTGTTAAAATGAGAACCTGATAATCTGTTTCTGAGCTTATGACTAGGATTGGAAAATTTGTTAATGAACCACAATCAGTTTATTACAAAATAAATGGAACAAAATGAAATATCCCATGTTACCTTTGCATTATACTTTTTAACATTAAAATTTATCAATTCATCACTCTGTCCTTAGTCTCTCCATTTTTTAAACTTCACCCCTTCCACATTACAATGGAAATATTAACTTCTTGTGAGTCGTGAAACACCAATTTTTAATGATTTTTGATTTATGAAAGAAATATATAAGCTTTAACATTCACTACATCATCCTTTTGTGCCAGTGTGTTATTATCTAATGGCTATTACATCAGTGTATATAAGATAAAGTATGTCAGTAGATTAATAGAGTGATTTTATCAACAGTTAATACTCCTCACCTTGAGTACTAATAAACTAATTCTTTGGTAACCAATACCTTTTTCTAATGATTCTAATAGTCATAGCTTTTATTAGCCTGATTAGTCATTCTATCAGATATATATCTTACAAATTATACGTAAAATTATACAAATTATACGTAAAATCCATTTTTTTTTTTGGGGGGGGACACGTTTTTGTGTTTACATGGTTCACTTTGAGCTGCCCAATCTGTGACTAATTAATTATTCAACAGAATATGTATGCATGCTCAAGTTTGGCATGTTACACATATAAGCGAACAAAACTATACCAAAAGGAACATGTGTTGATGATGTAGAATTTGCCGAGTTAAAATGACCAGAACCAAGTATTCATTAGGATGTCTTATATGGTACATGATTGCTGCTCGGGTTCTGACTATCTGTGTACACATAATTAAAATATCTATATATAGTAATCTCTTTATAGTTTAATAAAATTATGGTTCTAATAAACTTAATATATAAAATATATTAATATATACAAATAGAGTTCGGGGAATTGTCACTCAGTTGTATGACTTGTTAAGATTACATTACATGGTGTTGAAATCTAATTGTAATTCAGTTATAAATATATGTAAAAATAATTGATTTAACAATTGATTGTTTTTAAATTAATTTTTTGAACTGCAAGGTAATTGATAAATCACATGTTTACAAAATAATTAGATAAATGCAATAATCCAAAAAATCAAATGAAACCTAATATTAATAAAAAAATCTAAATGCGTGTTTTTTTGGTAGTGTTAAAACAAATGATTTAAATCAAATGATTTAAATCAAATGATTTAAATCAAATGGTTTAAAACAAACAACTCCACTTTAAAAAAATAATTTCTCTGATATATGTATGTGGGTGAGTTGTTAGCCCTAAATGCTGGTTTTTAGATTAGAATAATCTCTCCTAATATGTGAACATTGTATTGTTAGTTTTTCTGTCCATTCAACATAACAATAACAACTACGTAATCATTTCATCACACTACATATCATTGTTTTATATCTGTTGTGTGAACTCTTCCAAGAAGCTCATATTGCTATCTACTTTTAGTGCAGTGAAAAGCTCCAGAAATAGGATAGTTTATCAAAACATAGAAAGTGTTCATCATCTAGTTGATAACAAGTGGTTGGACCACAAACTTCTTGTATGGGGAAGTTTAATTTTCTACCCCTTTATCTTAACTTATGCAAGAAAGTTGCCATAAAAGAAAATTTAGCATTTTCATTCTCGTAAAATGTATTGTTGTTTTTTAAAGAAAGGAGTAAATTAAACCATGATGGCTGTACTTATTACAGACTCGTATTTGGTAATGTTATATTAATTAACGAGATAATGGTTCTTATTAGAAATACATAATATAAGCTCCTTGGCATCGTTATATAATCTATACCAATTATATACCATACACAGATGGCATTATATGAAGTAAGAAAACAACTTGGCATCAAACACGCTCGCATTAAAGATAAAAAAACAAAGTTACATTTGATCTACATCGATAAACAGAATACTTGATAATGTAAAGCATTTAACTGTCAATAATGTTAAATATATATATACGTATCAATGAAAAATGACAATGTGATGAATGTATGTCAGGCTAAGAATGTACAATATTTTTAAATAATCAAATATGACAACATGCCACAGATTTGTTCACATTTACTTATATTATAACTCATTACTGTACAGTAATAATAATAATAATACATTTTATATAGCGCTCTATATAATTGGATTAAAATTACCCTAAAGCGCTAAAGTAAAAATAGAAATGTTTAAATGGAATAATAATTGTCATACTCTGTTATTACACAGTCCTGTATACAACAAAGCCTGATATAACATGGGGGGGAGGAGGTACTTCATTACTGATTATGTTGACAGAAGATATAATATTTTTTATGAATTTCCACAGTAAGCTTACTAAAAATCCATACATATTTCACCAAAACTCAAACAAATTTTTAATGTTATTTATAAAAACCCAAAACATTACCAGCAGTTACTAACTCTGAGTTTGTCAAATAATTTATGTAAAGTAGTGAATACTTAATTAGAACAATCACACAGCTCTCAGTGTCATATATGACTCCACCCATAAAATAATATAGATTACTTGTGCTAAATGCTTCCACCCAAAAACAACTAAAACACCAGGAACAGCCATTTCTTTTATAGTGAACTTGTATTATAGATTCATAACAGTGTCACTGAATCTATCAGGAATGAATGTCGATTTAATGCTCAGTATAGTTGATGAATAAATATAGTAGATGAATAAATGTGAAGTGGCATTTAGTTAGGTAACCTGGCAGACTATTGACACAAATTATCATTCTAACTGGATTAAAATGATTGTATTGTCTCATCTAAAATGAAAATACAACAAAGTATTGACTTTCCTGAATTATATGATGTAGTTATTCTGATATTCTTAAATAGAGAAAATACACGAGGAAATGCCTCAGTTAATAATTGTATCATGACAATCCCGCCCCCCCCCCCACCACTAATACATAAGAACTGATCACATGAAGACAACATGAAGTCTCCTTGTTCCACTTATAACATAATCCGTGACATATGAACTCAAGAAATAACAATTGCTTGTCATGGTCCACTTAAAACATGGTCTGTGACCTATGAACTCAAGGGATATTGTATATTTGGCATCACGACATTATGTTAAACCCCTAAAGACACCAGCATTATGGATTGGTACATCTTTGATTACCCCTAATGGATCAGTAAAAAATCTAGGGGTTATTTGGTGATTGTACGTTTAGTGTTGCAACCCCCAATTTGTGGAATAAGTTGCCGGCAAATATTATAAATGCGTCATCTCTTGAAAGTTTTTAAATCTGTTCTAAAAACACACCTGTTCAAGATCGCTGTCACAGATAAATAATAATTATCTTTTAAATCTCTTATAGGTTGTTTTTTTACAGACATATTATTTGGGGTATTATTATTATTATTATTATTATATAACATATTATTGGTACAGTGCCTTTGAATGGCTCCTGCTAGTAAGGCTGCTTTATTAACTATATATTATTATTTTTATTATTATAACCGTTGCTCATCATGGTCCACTTATAATGTGAGTCATATACCCCATAGATCCAGCCATTATGTTATAAAACACTCAGACTTTTATATAATTTTTATCATTTTAAACCTACAACAGTATTTTACTTTTTTTTAATCACAAAATAAAACAATACTATTTCAATACTAAAAGGTATTGTTGATAAACAGGCAGTTATTTTATGTTAACATAAACATTTGTTTTTGTGACTTTGTTGTAATTTTTATATGAGAATTAGTTTGCCAATGGATGTTTACAAAAATGGCAGCTTGTAATATACTCGGCTAATACAATTAATCTTCTATTTTTATAAATCATTTTATTTTCATGATTAAAATGATTACAGAGAAGGTGAACTGTTATTATATTCATCATACGTTTACAACAAATTTTATCTTTTTGCTTTCTTCCTTATGTTACTTTCTCCTGCCTTTGTACCTTTGTAGAAATCAATTATCTGGATATTTATTACTTCAATAAATTGACAATAATATTTAATTTCTTTCTCATTATTTCTAACTGTATATTACAGGGTGTTTAGTGACAATGGCAATCTCACAAAAACTACGCAGTTTAACCCGATTGGAAAATACTCTCAGAGTGTAACAGAAGGAACTTATGAGCTTCAAGGAAACAGGATGACTAAATTGGGAACAAACATGTGCGTAGTTTGTGGGATTTCTTATAAAAATTATTGTTTTTATCATAATATTGATTAATTGAATATTTAAATCTTCACATAGAATTGTTGCTGTTGGTGTTCACTAATTTTATTATTGGTGAGTAAATTTGTTATTCCCTGTTGATGAATAAATGACTTGTCCTCTACGTATTCAGGTATAATGTAGCTCGTCCAGTTGATGCCGTGGTCAGTGGAGATAATAAATCATCAGATAATGTGAGTACACACACACACACACACACACACACACACACTCGGACATCGTCAATTTCTGTAGATGATACAAAAGTTTTAAAAAATAGTTTAAATAAGCATGCTAAACTGTTAAAGGCAAAAACATTTTCTCTCTTACACCTTTCTTTTTGGTCTTTTAACATTTTTTTTAGTTTACTATCTTTCAAGCACATTATATACCATAATGTATTGTTTATGAAATGATGTAGCTCCTTTGACTATAGTTACAGTTACAAATAGGATCTTTCTATTTGCACAGAGACAAGACACTAATATACCAAATCCGATGGCTAAAGCTCAGCTCGATCTGTTGTCAAAGCTAATTGGAGGAGAAAAGAAAACAAAGAAACCCGATTTCCGACTTAATTTCTTCAACACCGACGAAGAGGAAGAGTGAGTGTTATTGTCACTTGTTGTTATTATTTCTTAGTATCATTGTAAGAAGAACAATCAACCAGCTATTTGTTTATACTTGAGTCAACCAGCTATTTGTTTATACTTGAGTCATCCAACTATTTGTTTATACTTGAGTCATCCAGCTATTTGTTTATGTTTTTGAGTCATCCAGCTACAGTCGGACCCCATTATAACACAGTCATAGGGGGGGGGGGCACCATCCTTTAAGATTACATGCAGCTGTTTATTTCATAAATGTTCCCATTTATTGTTTAATCATTTATTCACAGTGCATGTTTTACAGATGAAGGTAGCAACTATATGAACCAATACATAAACATTTATAGGGGCATGTGCTCAAATAAACATCAGTGAAAAATGTATTTGTTTGTGTATCTGCTTTTATTTATTGCAATTAGGATCAAACTTATTTAGTGGGTTGAGTCACACAATAATTGAGGGTTGTGATTGGGCTGTTTATTTTGCTGAATGAGCCAAAGTGGTCTATAATTAAGTTTGTGCTCAATAAATATACCAGTGGGTATGTTGTGGCCCTTGGCTATGTTTTGTTACATGTGAATTACAAATTGTGAAAACGTGTTCAAATTATTTTGAAGTATTTTATCGGTCAGTTGCGTATTTCATGTAAACATTCTCTGTCGTTGATTCCACAATTCCGGGTCCAAGGTCTGACCATGTTATATATATGTACATATATATATATATATATATATATATGTATTTGTTTATGCTAGCATCAACCAGCTAATATACTAAATACCAACAACCTATTTGTGATTTTAGCCTGACAATATTACTATATCTACTTAATAACAATATCACTAAACCACTCTGAGTTTTGTGTTAATATTCTTAACATTCTCTGTGTGTAAGATATTGTTATAATTCAACACATTTATTATTACTGTTTTTAGACAAGCTGCTGCTTTGGCGCCAGTTGTTGAACAAGAATCAAATATTCTTAGCATAGATGCATCAAAGGTAAGAAAAGTAAACTTTTAGGAAAGGGTTTGTCAGATTTTGCTAAGTAAGCTTAATATATGTATAATATATGATCATAGTATCTTTCTAACATTCTGTACTTTGTGTGTTATTAGCGGACTGATAATGAGGTAAGTTGTTTGTGCAGTTAACACGATGTGGGTTTTACTTCCATGTCGGTGTCTATGTGGATGATTGATTGATTGATTGATTGATTGATGTTTATTCTTCAAGTATGAATTCAGTTACTGTCATTCGATGATCACTCTGACATTGTCACTTTTTCCTGTTATTATTGTCATGAGGTTTTTTCATTTTTATTATCAAATCATAATGGTAACATTATGTTGCACATTTTGGTGCAAATGGTTTAATTTACTTCCATACAAAAAGTTGACATTTTTCACAAAATCAAATTTTGATATTATTTTTTCATATACCTTATATACTCGCGTATAAGTTGACCCGGCAGATTGTTTCACGGCAAGTGGCAGCAAGGTTTGCAATGTGAACAGTGATTTTTATATTATCATTAGTCATCTGGAGGTACATGCCTGATTGTAAGTTCAATTGGCAAGTGTTATTAATTCATTGTTTCACAGCATATCTGAAGGTACTGGTAGTTAACAGCGTGTGACTATCAGGTATTATATTACATAAAGACAGGCATGTTTGTGAGATCCAAATAACAGTTTAGTGAAAGTTAATTGTTATTTATTGAATAATAATGGATAGTAGGCAGCGATGTGACGATTTTATTCCAACTCTGGCTCTTACTGGGTTAATGCTATAGTGTTGTGTGTCAAGGATGGCTGAAAACATCTTTCCTTCAGCTGGCCTATAGGACATATGACCAGCGTATAAGTCAAGGTGCTTCTGAGAACTCCCCTTTTCACTACCCAAAAAATCGACTAATACGCGAGTATATACGCTTAACTTTGCATTACTAATGTAATATTTTCTTCACTTTCTTGATTATCTGCTTTATTAATAAATTCAACAGTATTTTTAGCATATATATGTGTGTGTATGTAAACCACTTGAATTCTTTCATTTATCAAGTGTGTCTATTCCTCTTTTTTTTAATTATTCAGACATAGAGAGTCATTTTAATCATCAGGAGTGATAACAGTTTCTTATTGTGTGTTATTAATGTGATATATTACGATGATTACGTCTAGTCAGGGTAGCTTCATGGTTTTGTCTGTTTTCTTCTTTTAAGTTATTACGATAATAACATTGTTAATTTCTATTTCACAGAAGAAGAAGAATGCAGAACTAGATAGGATAATGGATGAACTGTCAGTAGACAGTAGTCAAGGTCGAGGTGATGAGAATCTTCTTGATCTGATGGATAGTGCACAGTAATCATGTGTATATGTATCGCTCTGTTTATGTGTTTGTGTGTAGATATACCAATGATCCTAAGAACAGCTGTTTGTATTCTATCTCTTTAGTGACCTCAGTAACTTAAATGAGATGATGTCATTATCTTGTAATTGCTTTTAGTGTGCTTATAGTGTTGACTAGATGAGAAATTAAAGTCATAATTAATAAACTTTAATTTGTAGCTGAAAACTAAATTAAGCACAAGATTTTAATTTAGCATTTAAATGTGATGTTTTTGTGCCTTTGATAGAAGTATGCCTAAACTAGTATGCCCTTTAGAATGCCTCGTCATTCTGGTATACAATTGTAAAATCTCTCATATTTTCGCTGTTGTTAGTTAATTTTTTACATAATAGCTGAACAATGTCTTTTTTTTTAGTTTTAATGATTAACCACCTTTTGACAAGATGTACAAGTGAAATTATTCATTGTACATTAAAAAGATTTACTTATCTCGTTGTGTATTTGTTGTACATGTTTAATACATACAGCTGTGCCATGTTGATTCTACTTTATTGTATTTATGTACTAAGAGAGTTGTATGTGTGTATAACATGACAACAGTTGATTCAGAACAACTGTAATTTTTGTGAAATAATCTCCCACGTATCACATGCACTTCGAGTTGTTCATTTGTGTGTAATAACGTGCAAGGATTGCAGTTATGTACTATTAGAGTAATATTTATATATTGTATTTCTTGTTGTGAAAGTTTTCATAAAAAGCTTTTGGTTGTGCCTAGGTCGATGTTTCCATTCGTGTACTTGAACTGATAATATATATATATATATATATGCAGGGAACTGTATTGTTTGTTTGTGTATGCAAAAATTTAGGTTATATGCATTATTTTGTATGTATTAATGTACCTAAGATGATAATCATTGTTATACATTTTGATGTTTGTTTATTCTGTGATAGTCAGCTTGATGTGTCAAAACCTATTATTAATATTTGATATATTGTTCAAAAAACAAACTATTCCACTACTTAACATTACCATGACATTGTCAGACTCAAGAGATTCCACCGAAACTTGGTTTTTTACTTTTTTTGTATGATTTATATCTGTATTATATAAATATTCCTGGGCTCATTATTCCACCACAGTACATTCTGTTGTGAGGTTTCGTTTGATAGATGTTGGAATTTCTACATTTAAAAATATATTTATGGACAGATTTATTCTGATCTAATTGTTTAGATAATACTTTGGTCGAGGAATTAAATTTACCATTTACAACTTGTTCTAGTGTTTATTTTTATTCCTTAAACAAATGAAAATTATTTCATCCCTATGGTCCATTTTTACATTTTAAGATAAACTTCTTCATGTTTATTATATGGTCTCCCACCAGTTGTTGTTTATATCATGGATGAGTTGTGATCTTTAATGATTCTAGTTTTGATGAGAGTGTATACTTTCTGTGATATTATTTATGCGAGAATCAACCAAAAAAATTAATATTATGTGACTACATTGTGATTTATATGTACCTTATTGCACTAATTTGTATTGTTGTTTAACTGGTATCACCTTATATATATATAAATGAGAGTGAACACGTAAAGCAAAGATTTACCTGATCTGATATTACAGTTGATGCAGATTAAGTCATTTAGTATTTCTAGTTTGAAAACCTTTCCACATATGTTGGCACATATATTTATTACACAAACAACTGGTTTTGTGTATTGCTTCACATACTGATGTTGTGTGTATGTATATTTGTCAAAAAATACACATGTTAATCGTTATTTAGCATATTTTACATGGTAAAATGTAAATAAAGATATCTTCATATTTACATCAAAAATATCTTAATTTGAATGCATTCCAATTCTTTATAAACCACATTAGCAGGAATTACAATTAGTTTGTAACACATCCAGTTTAATTCTGGTTTATTTGTAGTTTTGTTTCAAACTCTAACCTATTTTTCTGTTGATGTAATTTAACTCTTTTTGAGCATAACTATGATAAATATATTGATAATAGGTTATAGGATTTCCTATTAATAATTTTAGAGTTTATACAGTACAAGTATTGTTATCATTTCTGTCAGCGTTAGTATTGTAGTACACCATACACATGACAGCTTGGTGTGTATCTTGTTTTGTGTAACTCTTAATGTTAGAATAAAGTAACTTTAAACAGAGTCAGACTTCATTTTATGATGTTACAACTGTGACTTTGTTTTATGGTGTTACAGATGGGACTTTGTTTAACGATGTTACAGATGGGACTTTGTTTAACGATGTTATAGATGGGACTTTGTTTAACGATGTTACAGATGGGACTTCGTTTTATGATGTTACTGGTGGGACTTTCTTTATGATGTTACAGATGAGACTTCGTTTTATGATGTTACTGATGGGACTTTGTTTTATGATGTTACAGATGGGACTTTGTTTTATGATGTTACAGATGGGACTTTGTTTTATGATGTTACAGATGGGACTTTGGTTAACGATGTTACAGATGGGACTTTGTTTAACGATGTTATAGATGAGACTTCGTTTTATGGTGTTACAGATGGGACTTTGTTTAACGATGTTACAGATGAGACTTCGTTTAACGATGTTACAGATGAGACTTCGTTTTATGATGTTACAGATGGGACTTTGTTTTATGATATTACAGATGGGACTTTGTTTTATGGTGTTACAGATAGGACTTTCTTTTATGATGTTACAGGTGGTGAAATGAAAAACTGAAAACACATCTACTATTTATTCCCCCAATTTATTTCCTGTAAGAACCAATTATCATCAACTCTGGCAATTATATAATAACACACTTCTCAGTATTAATGTAGCTGTTATAACTACAATAGTGGCACATCCCTCCCCCCCCCCTATTAAGAGGTGCAAATGACAGTAAAACAGTGTTGTTTGTATTACCGTAATCATCAGTATTATGCATTTGGTTCAACAAGTTCCTCATTTATGGTTCATGAAAAATCAGCTAGGAGATAGTTTGGACAGAACTATAAAGGTGATTTGGGATAGATCTGTTGTAATTCCAGTCAAGTCTTGAATATCTCATTCTAACAAGACCAAATTAACCAAAGTTTAGATTCTTCCTCAAGATTAATTTATTTCCTGTAATTAAAATTAACGCCTTGCTAATAATTTGGCTAATTATCAGAGTCATAATGGGTTAATTATCTGAAGTTAATTTGTTTAGTATAAATTAACTTTATAAAATATAAATTCTGTGGAATCAACTTTTTGGTGTAGAGAGTAAGGGTATTAAGTGGCTTCAAAAACAGACTATTTGTTTGTAATGTAAAAGCTTGCGTGGTAACACTTCCATGGCAAATGATAACTGTCAAAGTTTGTTTCTGCGGGAAATGGCATCTGCCGACGCTACACCATATAGCATAACAATCAACCATATTTACAAAAGTTACTTTTCTTAAGTGTACAAATGTGTGTATACATGCAGGCACTAGATGTTCAAATGTGAATACAAGCAAATGAAGTTTTTCCCTTCATGTTCTTAGCCCTGCTATAATTCTGATAAACTCCGTCATGTGGTTTATTCACAGCTTACTGATAAAGCGAGACAAACGTATTGGTTATAATGTTAATTGGTGCAGCCAACTGACTGAATTTGAAAGGAGTTTTTCAAACTGTCAAGGTTTTCCTTCCTAAATATCCAAACTCTTAATTTATTCTGTGAGGAAGCAATACATCACAGATCAATCTGACTATTGATCATCATTATTTGGCTTGACAAAGATCACATTTCATAAACCAAACTTGCCTTCTACTGACTGTTTTTAGTATTCAACACAATAGTCTTGTAACAATAGAGAAATGTGATTCGCTGATTAAGTAAATAAAGTTACAAGTAACAACCAAATATCATTGTTCACAATGGTAACGATAATATTATTAATGTATTTAGCCTAAACAGTGGTCACAGCAGAGATATATCACTGATTGACAATTCTCCAAAAGAACGACATGATAAAGAAATAGATACAAAATTAATTCCAAGAAGAATTCTTTAATCTTAACACAGCCTCACATTCATTTAGTAATTTAATTTTTGGAGAGTTGACTTAACAACTAAATATCTTTGTTATTATTCGAATGATTCAATGAAGTATTGAACATTGTAATTAAATCACCAGATACAAGGGTTTACAATTGTAAGGATTGACTGTGATAACAGATATCAAATATCCAGTTAAATTAGTAACATGGTAGTTTTAAATGTTTCACCATTATAACTGTAATTTTGAATTATGTTTCATGCTAGATCCATCATTACAATTCCACCAAAATTAATACAATCAACTGATCATATCAAATTTATTCTACCAGCTAATGGGGAACTTTTATTGTATGACAGTTAGGTATCGGGTTAAAGTTCAAATCAAATTACTCGTATTTAGCGGATATTTTACGAGACGGTCATCTCTCAGCTATACGTCCTAGGTGTGACAAATGTAAACAAACCGCTTATTTATCATTATCTAGTTGACATCTATTTAATCATAGTCAGTAAATGATGAACTGAGATAGTTTCTAATCTACCAAGCCACTATAGAATACAGACAGCAGTAATATGTATTCACAATCCATAGTCGACGCAGTTAAATATTATTTTAACGGCGTCTTCATTGAAGTCTTATGACATATATAGATTTAACACATCAGCCTACAGATAGGGAACACATTACTAGACGTTAGACGTGTGTTGTCAAACTGAACAACTATTTTAGTAGTTGTTTGTTAAGTCACTACACAACATTACTGATGATAGTAAATGGGCTGTTGTTGTTTCGTTGTTTGGGGAGAATCCCCAGGCTGTCGCTTATTGGGTACAGACTCTATGTTGGAGTGGTTGAGAAACCTCCTCCCCCACCATTCACAGGGCAGCAGTACAGAAAGATGGAGCCAAAATACCCCAGGGTGGTCACTGCCGGAGTGTTTTACGTCCTCAGGGTTTTTTTAACGTCCCCCTTTATTTTAAATAATCCAGTGGAGACGGCAGCGCCATTTAACATGGTCATCCACCAATGATGTTGTGAGCCGAGAAATTAATCTCTGGAAAAGTTTCTACCTCTGGTGGGGTTCGAACCTGTGACTGTTGGCTGCTAAATGGTTAATTTGTTACATCTACGTGTATAATTATCACACAACAAGAAAATGGTGAAAAGTTAATCCCAGAAGTTGATGCTTTTAAATGCTTTAAGAGACCAACAACGTTAAAAATAATTATTCCATGGATCAGACACTCAAAGGTGGTCTCTCAAGGCAGATTTTATTTTATTCTGAATTATTAACATACACTGATGCACATAAATTTCTATCCCAAGGTTTAACTTTTGAGAGATTTGTCCATTACAAGTATTTGCTTATGACTGACATAGGGTTGTACCGATTGAGAAACAGCTTTGCTAAAATTCTCTATGTCTACTAGCTGACAGGCTGGAGGTTGGAGCATTTTATGCCGGACCATGCTGCACAGAGTATCCCACATCTGACGCCGCTCTGCCTCATTATGATCAATATTCCACTGAGTCATCCAAAATCCTCGGAGAGTCACATCCGCAAAGATCAGTGGACCCGCTGGCACCATCAGCGGATGTTTAGACATACCACCATAGGTTACCATTATGCCGCCTTTCTGTAGATATTTTAAAAGTTCTGCAGCTGATCGACCACCAACACAGTTCAGAGCCAACTTAGGTTTTGTTATTGATTTCATGACAATCTTCATTTCAGCATTCCTAAGAAATTCATCGGTAAAAACATAGTTTGCCCCCAAAGCTTTTAGGATTTGAGTCAGTTTATCAATTTCTGGTCGGTTCCGTACAATGTTAATAGTAACAAAGCCGAGTTCTTTAGCTATCTGTATTACAGCTTGGCCAACACCACTATTGGCTCCATTCTGGATAATAACGTCACCCTTTCTTAGATGTGCAAAATCTTTCAGCATACGATAAGCAGTACAGGGGTTCACGCCTAATGTTGCTGCACAGACAGGCGGGATGTCATTCGGTATCGTCATCACCTCATTAGCTAAACTGTACACATGTGTTCGCCAAGTTCCCCAGCCTGACGACTTGGGTACAACCCAATCACCCTTTCTCAGTATTTTCACATTGTCTCCGACTTGGATAACTTCACCAACTCCCTCGTTACCCCCAATAGCAGGTAATCCAGGCTTAATGGGATACACACCTTGTATCATGTTAATGTCAGCCGGATTAACTGGCGCCGCCATCATTTTTATAATGACAGCATTAGCGTTATCTTTCAAAGAAGGTAGTGTTCTGGTTTTGGCCTTCAACACTTTCTCTGGGTCGCCATGTTCATCATATATTATTTCAAACGTCTTCACTGGTGTACAGTAGCATCTTACTCCACCTGTCAGCACCCTGACAGGTAAACTGGCACTAATATTTCTACAAATATGAAACATTTCTGAAATCATTAACCGGAAACTAACGTCTGCCGAAGGAAGATACAGCGTAAATGTGATACCCAATTACTGCGAGAGTAAAACATGTACCAATTGCTTATTCATGAATTTAATTTTTATGGCTTTGCATTAGACATTTGCATACTACATTCCAAAGAATTGTTTTGATAATAATCAGACTTGAGGAGTCGCCAAGAACAAAAAATAAACTAATGTTTATACATTAAGTTAGAATTGTGTTGTGCGTGATTATGATGTTGATTATTACTCTAATAACCAATCGGATCAATTTATTATTAAATAAATAGGTATACGTTAGTTTTCTTGTACTAATACCGTTAATTTAATATACTAGATCTAGTATTTCTGTGTATTTAAAATTGAATGAATGAGGCTAAACCCGATGCAACGGGTTGGGTGAAGGCCTAATGCGCAAGTGCTAACGTCATAGCAACCACAAAACAATAATGGCCAGTGTTTGATTTGTTGTTGTTATCGAAAAGTTGTTTTTGGTTGTCCAATATCTACACTTTTAATCTAGTATATGATTGACGTTTAACATGTCTAAGAAACGTGTCAAAAGTGGTGCAGGCTCCGCCAGCGTTCAAAGATGGGAACAAGCGCTGCTTTCTACACCATTAACAGAGGAAGTATGTTTAAAGAATGCATAATTAATTCTAATAATTCAGTAATTAATCGTATAATATAATTATTATTATTTATTTATTTAGTATATATATATATATATATATATATATATATATATAAAGATAATCAAATTATGTAATATGTCCATGAATAATAATTTTACTGTCATAAGTCACTTATGACAGTGTGATAATTGTTCAATTTGTACCTTGTTAATGTTACATTTTGATCTAGACCTCTGGACGTGTCATTATCCACTTTGACATTATAAAACAGAAAAGTTTGGAAGGATATATCAGAATTATAATGTCAAAGTGGTTTATACACACACACACACACACACACACACACACACACACACATATATATATATATATATATGATGTGTGTGTATATATATATATATATATATATATGATTGTATAATTGTCAACTGCTATAACCCTAGCAGTATGCTTCTTATCCAACTAGACACTAAACCTCTACTTGTTGGAATAATAATGTCATACAGCTAATCTCAGCCTACACGTGTGTGTGTGTGTGTGGTGTGTGTGTGTGTGTGTGTGTGTTTTATGATAGTACATGAGATATGCAACACTGAAACTAGTCACTAAACCCATTAGAATACATAAATTGTTGTTTTTAATATAAAACACCCAGCTATGCCACTGTTGTAGTTTTACCAGTCATTGCTATGAGCAATCAGACATATTTAGCTATATTCTGACTGGTACTATGCCCGACCCATTTCACAATCTTCGCATTTTAAAACAGGACCTTAATTCCTATTTCGCAACTGCACCGCAAGCCTTGTAATTGTAAGATGGGTGGCCCATTTCACAACCACTTGATTCAGCACAGCATCAGCATGATCAGATCTTGATAAATTTGATTGTGCATCATTTTGTAAAATATGAATTTATTATTTTTGCATATTATTTGTATGCATTTATATATGTATAACTAATGTCCTTAAAATTATTTCTGAAAACTCTACATTTTTTAAGTTGTTGAATCAGTCTGCTTCCTCTTTCAAATTGGCCCATCCCATTTTGAAACAAGAAGAGGACTGTTTCAACAACTTCAAATAATTTGCTGTTTTCAGAGGTCTACATAATCTATATTCAATTTAATTTTCACAACAAGATAAAATTTTACTAGATAACTGACTCAGAAATTTAGAAATAACAGCATGACTTTCATTGCCATATGGTTTCTAAATGGGCAGCCATTCTTAAAACCATACTAGTTGTAAAATGGAATGGTCCTGTTTTGAAATGGCCTGGATTGTTAAGATGGTGCTTAACAGTACCAGACATTTTGATATTTTGACATTTTTTAAATAAGCAATTGAATCCAGAATTGAAATGACCCAATGTCTGAACAGTACTAGTCAAGAATATGCTGGAAGTGTTTATTTTCATTTATTATATGCTCCAGGTCAATTCTTCCCTGAACATATGCTGAGAATATGCCTTGAACACACACACACACACACACACACACACACACACACACACACACACACACACACACACACACACACACACACACACACATATATATATATATATATATATATATATATATATATATACACACTTTGTCTTCTTAACCTTTTATGTACACCATTCTGTCAGTAAGGAAATCATTTTATGCAGTTAAATATCTTTGTTATCAAATTTTAATATACAGTTTAAATCTATTATATTATGTCATATCATTTAGTGCCAAGATTTAGATAGCACCAGAAGTTTTAATTGATTTCTTAAATGATATGTGTTTATAAAATGCAGTTTGGTACCTTTATGTCTGTTGTGTTGTTTTTTCAGGGAAAGTGGTCAGTCACTATTGGCTTTGTAGTTGGCAATCAAATTGATGACAACAAACATATTGAAGTACTAACATCAGCAGTAACTGCTGGATCAAGGCGCCTGTTTAGTATAGTTACTAAAGATGAGTTGTATTCGTTGGTATGATATTTTTATTTTTGTGTGTGTATTAGGTAATAATTAAGAAATAACTGTAATCATTTTAATTTAATTTGCATAAAAATGAAAGAGCTGTGTTTTAAATGAATCAAGTTAAAGGTATTTTGATATAAAGTTGTATTCTAGTTTTGTTAAATGTTTATAAAATAAAATATATGTTATATTCTTGTATACATAACTATTTCTATCACATATTCTCTGATGTAAGAAAATGGTGATGATATATTTATTACATTTCATTTAATAATTTTGCTTTAATTTAAAGGTTAATGATCTTGGCAACCCAAAGAACAAAAAGGTCAAAGAAGTGCCCCAGTTCTTTGAAGTCTGTGAACCATGTAAAGAATACTTGGACAGCGGTGAAATTATCCCAGTAGCTTTACTGGCTAAATTACTCAAATTTAAACTGTTAGATCTCAAACAAAAGGATATGAAAAGGAGAGAAATGGAGAGCAAAGTAAGTTTAAGGAATAAAATATGGTTTTACCGGGGGGGTCACCAGATTTGTTACTGACTTAATTATTATCTTCATGTTTAACTTCACATATTTGAAGAGTTGAGAAGAATAAAATAATTAACTTTATAAAACAACTACTTTTTTTACACTATAAACATATTTAATTGATAATTCTATGTTTGTGTTATGTTACTTCATTATGTCCAATATTTTAAATCAAATGTATAATGTTAACAGCTATTGCTTCAAATGAAACATATCCTTCTTAGCATATGTTTGTGTGTGTGTGTGTGTGTGTGTGTGTGTGTGTGTGATTGAAGCCTGTTCCAAATTTCCCTCTGTCTTAAGAAATCATCTTATATGGATCTTTATAAACACCAGAACCCCCCCCCCGACACAAAGACATTATTATTTTATTTGATGACCACCTAAAAAGTTCCCACATTTATTTATATTCTTATCTAACTATCTGTCTATCTATTTATCTACCTATCTCTCTCTCTCTCTCTCTATATATATATATATATATATATATATATATTAGTATGATCATATTTTACCACCAGTAAAGAAATAATATTAATATGCACTAATGGCTCAGTAAAGCATGGAAAGATATTTACAAAACACTCACATGTTCAAGTAATACAAATTTTGCAAAATTATATTTATAAACACATAAATGTGGAATAAACTTGTATTTCAGGTTTTTGACCTTGTACAAATCTGTAATTTAAAATCATCTTTCAAGGTCAAATCTAGATTGAGTTATGAATGTGAGGATTTCCTCATATAATACTTACTTGACATTTTCCCTTTAAAAAAGGACCCAGAAGAAGTATTTGTTCAGGTATTTGTATTACTGTAGTGTTTACATCACTGAGTAATGTTATCTTAACATTGTTAGTCAGTGTACAGCATGATAAAGGTGTTTGATGTGATTGCAGCATGGTATATATTTTATATTATATGAAAAATGCTATCTCTATCTATTTATCACACACAGTCTCTCTCTCTCTACACACACACACACACACACACACACACACACACACACACACACACACACACACACACACACACACACACATGCACACACACACACACACAACAACAAGCACCAAGTTAATAAAAACTTATATAGGCATAGTTTGTGAATGAACTTAGTTAAATCATAAAAACAAGTCCATTTACAAATGTTATCTTCTGACCTGTAAATTTTCCTTGGTTTGCTTTACTAGTTGTAATTACATATGTTACAATTGATCTATTTGTTTGGTGATCTTGTGTTTTTATTTCTGTATGAGTGACCTCATAAATTTGCAGTCATTCACAGTGAGAGTAGAAACACCTTTTCACTAATAAGTACCCTAGTTTACCCAAAGCCTATGGAATTGCTGTTGTTGGGTAACTGGACTAACAATTTCTCAAAATCACCAAATACATTAGACAAAGTGTTGCCAGTTTGATCTTTTGATTTCAAGTCAATGAAATAATTCATATTAAATTATACCAAATAGTGACAGATCAAAGGTTACGTTCTGTAGCATGAATTAGGAGATGAAGTTAACTAGTGTTGTATTGCTGTTAAAATACAATGGATAATATTGTAACTTTAATAGCAGTTTAGTTGTGTTTTGTTACAGCTGAAAATCACCAGAGGTGAGAAAGTGAGAAACCAAGTTTTATATTGGGTGCCTTTTTAAAGGCTAGAATTAATTATACTAGCTTAAAAATAAACAAACAGTAATATACATATGCTAAAGCACGTAGAAAATTGCTAATTCAATGATTTATAAATCCAGTGTGAAAATATTAATGATTACAAAAGTAACTGTGTTGAATAAGATTTTAATTTAACTCAGTGGAATGATATTTTATTTAATATTTTTGCTATTATTAAAAATGCATTATTATTTAACAACATTTTTTTTTTTTTTAAATGTTACAGAACCACAAGCATTTGCTTTAGAATGTGACCTAAATTGTCACAAAAAGCATTCTGGCATTACATCATTATTCAATGACAACCATTTTGATGTCTGTATTTTCTGCAACTATTTAAAGAGTGTACTATATTCTGTTGAATTATTAATTTAATATTGCGCTATGACAGGCTGAGCAAGGTAAAGACAAAGGTGGTAAAAAAGGGGGAGATAAAAAGGACAGAACTAAGTCAGCAAAAGGTGGAAAAGGAGGAAAGAAAACACCAGAACCCGCTGCAGCAAAGGATGGCTCTAAGCTAAAGAAGCGTGGTGAAGAAGACCTGGATAACAAATATATTGGTAAATAATAAAGTGATCAAAACTACTGGTGGTTATTTCAGAAATATATTTTGGCATTTTCTAATTACCTGTGTACCTATATACATAATTCTGTTTTGTTTTAAATCAAAAATGTTTTGCTCCAAACATAACTTTTATTAACTTATAATATAATAAACACAAAATTATCACATAATAAACTAAATTGCTTGTTATATTTTATCCAAATAAGTTATAATAATTATTCATATTATTATAACTTCCCTGGTGAAAAGATCATGAACTATTCAAGAATCGTGAATTCATGAACAACACATGAACAGTTCATGAATGGTTCTTGAACATGAAATGGTCCTATTCATGAAAAGTTCATGAACATTTCAAGGCACAGAGTTCAGGAACTGTTAATGAACATTTCAATGCACATGGTCCATGAACAGTTCATGGTCGGTTCTTGAACATGAAATGGTCCTATTCATGAACAGTTCATGAACATTTCAAGGCACAGGGTTCAGGAACTGTTCATGAACATTTCAATGCATGTGGTCCATGAACAGTTCATGAATGGTTCTTGAACATGAAATGGTCCTATTCACTGTAAAATATGCACATTTCAGCAAGTGACAAACTCCAAACTAATTAGTTTCATTATTTATTTTATCATAAAAATAACAATAATTTTTCATGTAAATAAAATATAATTCAACTACCTGGTGGTTTAAACAAATCCGAACTCAACTAAAATTTGGAGCTCAGCTCTGGGCAGACTGTCACTGACACTGGGCTACATGGTTACGTCTTACAGTAATAGCAGACCTCTAGATCTATTACCTAACATTATATTTACAACTGATGCTACTAGACTAGGTCTAGAATAGATCATAGATGAGTAGATAAACCTGTCTAGTAGGTGTTAAAACATAAACCGTTGATTAGATCTATAATATATATATATGCTAGCTCAGTATCTGTTTTTAAAATATACACTAATACACTATAATAGTCAAATAGAAATCTGAACGTTACTTAGATGTAGATCTAACAGTATCATTATGATTAGAGTCTAGTCTCTAGACTCTAGATTATTAGATATAATCCCTTGTAGACTGTCTAGTTGTAGATCTAATAAGCTGTAATGGCTTGTTAATGCCGTCTCCTGCTTCCTTTACGATAATCGGAAAATCCTTCCTTGGTGTAACAATGTCTGTGTATTTAACAATACTCAACAGGCTCTCCAACACCCAATCAACTAAAATATACATGTTGATTTAAGATGGTCACACTTGAAAACTTCTTAAAGTTGTTATAAACAACACTTGTATGCTACTGCTCTTAAACCACTCAATCGTTTAAAACAAAACTCACGGTCGCGCTTTTATCTCGTTGACCAATCACATCACCGGAAATATGCCATAGTTTTGAACGATCAGCGTGAGAGTTCGCACGAGACTTCACGCATGCGCTTTATAGGCCTAGTTGTTGTTACTTCTAAACCCGGCACTTGGTAAGGGGACAGGTTCGATCCCAGCAAGAGGTCGAAACTTTTCCAGAGATTAATTTCTCGGCTCACAACATCGTGGGTGGATAACCACGTTAAATGACGCTGCCTTTTCCACTGAATTATTAAAAATAAAGGGGGACGTTGTCGTTAAAGACCCCCTGAGGACGTAAAATAATTAAATACTCTGGCAGTGGCCACCTTCATGGCATTTCGGCTCCATCTTTCCATACTGCTCCTCTTTGACTTTGAGTGGTGGCAGAGGGGATCCTCAACCACTCCAACATAGAGGCTCTGCTGAATAAGTGACAGCCTGGGGATTCTCCCCAAAAACAAACACAAAGAATCCGAGATAGAAAACATGTTCTTAGTTTAATTATGAATATTTGACTTAGAATTTGAATGGAATTAATTGGAATTGACAAAATAAAATTGACCCTATGTCTGACAATTAAAAGTCTTAAATGTTGGTATTTCATCCTAGAAACTAAATAATATTATGCCAAAACTACATGTTTCATATGTTTTGTTTTCGGTAAAAAAAATCGGACTAAATATTTCCTAGCAATTCTTGAACTCTCATGTTTATGAATGGTATTCGAGGTTCTCGGAATGTTCTTCAACAATTCTTGAACTAGGTTCGTGAACACTTTATGAATGGTTCATGAACCTTTCCAGTTTCATGAAATATTCTTCAACCATTCATGAACTTGTATGGTGAACTGTTCATGAACTATGGTTCATGAACCAGTCATGTGAACATTTCATGAGTAGTTCATGAATAGTTCAAGAATGTTCATGAACAGTTCATCAAGTCATGAATTTCATTTCACCGGGTTATTAGTATTATTAAAATTTATTAGTCATTATTATTATGTCACTGGCTATGGTGTCATTTAATGTTGCCTAGAAATTGAAAATTTATATCACTTAAATCTGTGATTATATTTTGGGATTATGGGAATTTTAGAGAAAATTATGTACAAAACGTTGTTATCCTTTTTTGAACCCATTTTATTCAAGCACCAATATGGCTTTTGCCTGAAGCATTCAACTATACACCAAATTATTCAGCTTCTAAATTATTGTGCTGAATTTAATAATAAGCCAAGACCTGAAATTAATCTGGCTATCTTTTACAATGTGGTGTCTATATAACAGATGATGAGCCTGATGATGGTACCAGTCATTACATCTTTATCTCCGGGTTCCATGAGCCACATCTCATTAGTCAACTCTCAGAGATTGGCATTGATGTAGACTGCATCATAAAAGTGAAAAGTGAGAATTACACAACCATGTTTGCACCAGATCAGTCGCAAGATAATCTGGATCCAGCTCCAGAAAAAGATGAGAAACAAATTGGTATGATTGCCAGATCCTGATGCTTAATGTGCTAACTGTCAACAATTTGTAACATATTTGTATTAACAGTTATGATAATAATATGTTTATTTTTAGTTATTAAGTATATTATTTTATCAATTTATTTTATATACTTGTATAAATATCTCAATAAATAATTGGTTAACTTTACAATTGAAGTAAAACTACACGTAGCATTAAATATTTTCTCTCTGTCCCACCAAACAATAATTTTAGATTTATCAGTGTTTGTTTGCTTCTCATAAATAATATTACAGCTGATATTATTAGTTATGCAGTGTATGTAAACATTATTTATTCTTGAAGCTGCTGAAGAAGAGGGAAAGAAAGTAGCTCGAAAACAGAGGAAAGAATTAAACCAATTCTGGAAAGACATCTATCTGATCCTCCAGGGGGCACCACAAACATCGAAACTCCAAGATGTTGCATGTTTGGATTATGTTGTGAAAGAAGCCATTTTCCCCAAATCACAGGATGATAGTGAGACAAAGGTATAAAGTCTTAAAACTTTTAAACTCTCACATAACAGATGAATTATTGTGGGAATCATTTTACAAATATATAATGCAGTAAGCCAAATAGATGAAAATACTCTTTCTGTTCTTTGTCTGTAAACACAATGATAGATATAGGCTAGTATTGTTCTACTGCATAAGTCTATGACAATCTCAAAAGAACTTTTTAAAGAAAAAAGTGAAAATTTTATTTCTAAAGCAATTTATCCTAAACAATTAATGTTTTATTGACACAAATATCATAGATAAGTGAGGAGATGAGATAGAAGCATCCACAGATATATGTTTATTTAAAGGTGTATATGAATATATGTGTGTTTTGTTTGTGTGTGTGTGTGTGTGTGTTCCTTTAGACAGAATGTTCAGGATGTGAATTTGCTAAACTTCAGTTTGATAATAAAGACAACACAAGTGTCGGGTCACAAATAGAAAGAATATTATTTAAAATCACAACGCTCTATGCACGAAATGATCTCTGTATCAATATAAGTATGTTACAATATATAGTAAGTATCCATCTTTACATCAGACATAACACTTAGACTTTGTTGTTTGTTTTATGATGCTCATCTTCATATCTTTTGTTGCACATCAGTCTATTAATTTTGCTACTTTTGTATTTTTAGAATCTCTTTGATGCTG
Organism: Paralvinella palmiformis; assembly: GCA_025642065.1. Classification (NCBI taxonomy): domain Eukaryota; kingdom Metazoa; phylum Annelida; class Polychaeta; order Terebellida; family Alvinellidae; genus Paralvinella; species Paralvinella palmiformis. Next base: position 384,461 of record JAODUP010000573.1, on the reverse strand, counting down.
CCTTATTTGAGGATCTTGCTTGTATTCTGTATGATCTGTTAGATTCAAAGCGCCAGTGGAGAAATTTCCTGAACAACCTCAAACTGATCCATATCCCAGTGTTTGGGCAACCCTCATCACAACTAGGAACTCAGGGTAAATATATCATTTAGTTTATAGCATTAACTTTTTATGTTATGATTTTTAATACCTCAATAATTCCTAGCTGTACTATCAGTTAAACCATAGAGGTGCCCCCTAACTATCTAACAAGTTGTATGTCTTCTTATTGTTATTTCTTTTTCAAAACAAAAGGTCGATGACTTAAACACTTTGTGTTAGTATAAAAAGCTATCATTATTAAAGCACAAGCTCACACACACATACACACACACACACACACAAAGAGAGAGAGAGAGAGAGAGAGTTTATGTTATGATGAATCAGTTATAGATTTAAAAAATAACTTCCATCAACAGAGAGTCAGTCTGCACCATCAGTAACACCAGCTGCACCATCTGCCCCAGCAAAAGGTGATAAAGGTGATAAGGGTGATAAGGGAGTAGCGCCAGCTGAGCCAGTGATACAGTCAGAGACAGAATCCAACAAGCCACCAAACGAGATCGATATGAGATATTATAATGAGATGATGAATGTTGTACCAATGGAAAGTGCATCTGTACCACTAATCATGCACTGCATGTTAGAACAGGTAACTATGGCAATTGAATAAATATTATTGTTATATTGATGATAATAGCACATGTTTCACGGACACTTTATGATTAAGTGACATGCGATTATATTTTGAGATCTCTTCATCTTGGGTGTTAATTGATTCTTTAGATCTTAGCAACAGAGGAAGATAGAGAGCCACCAAGTGAGACACCACGAGCACCACGTGGCGATGGTTTGGATGATGTACTGGCCAAACATATCGGCAGTTTAGCCTTTAAACTAGCTTTGTCCAAGGAGGAACAACAGGTCTCTCTCTCTCTCTCTCTCTCTCTCTCTCTTTATATATATATATATATATATATATATATATATATATATATATATATATAATGCTACTTTAAATAACTTATACTAAAATTAAACTGAAATTTTTGTGAAAGATATGTGAATAAAGATGTACTGATTCAGCTGTTGATTGTAAACAGATATTGGCTAGTGAATTTGAGCCGCCAAAGAACCCAGATCCACTTCCCAAACAACCCATTCTGTTGAATTATCGCGATGATGTTAGACATCGATTAAACCATCTTCAGCCTGTCAGTGATTTTAATCCAATGAGAGCAGAACTTGAGATGTTAGGATATCTACCCATCTCTGATCTACAGCACATTCCTGGTGCATCACCCCGTGAAATGAAAGACAGGCTGGCACGTCTCCAAGAATTGTTACATTTCTGTGCAACAGGTGGCACCACTCCTGGGGGTCAGTAGCATTATCTGTTTTCTAATGTTTCTGACAGTTAAAACTATTGTTATTAAAACTAATTGTGTACCCCCTCCAACTATAAATGTTCTATTCTAGGTAACATAACTCTAATAAACTGAGGATGATTGATGATTGATGATGATGATGATGATGATGATGATACATAGATAGTAATACCTAGATTGCCATCTAATTGATGAAGGCTCAAATAGTTCATAATTTATTAGTTCCTGATGGGACTTAATTCCAAGTATATTTGGCATTTGGAATACATGATGTATTTGACAGAGAAGATATTGCCTGTTCTTTGACTGAAAAACATATCTAACCTAGGATTTGTAACTTTCACATGATAATAAGCCAGGAATCCCATCTGTTAACTTACTTTTTTATGGTGGCAGATACTGAGCATTAAGGATTCTATATTGATTAATTTAAATCATGAACATTTATAGTCTATAAGTAATGTTTAAAAACAAAACATAAATCACATTCCCACTCAACAGACATCATCAGAAGTATACATCATTAATTTTCTCTAATGCCAAAATGTACATATTCATCAACAACAAGCGATCAATCAAACTAAATCTTATACCATCATAAAATACCATTATTCACTATAAAGCTATTATTGTTAATGTACAATTATCAGTCCTTTAGCTAGATTAGTGTCCTGACATGTTCTGTCATCAACCATAAAATGTTGCTGTTTTATGGCCACTTTTGTGCACAAGGTCGGCTAAATGGGCTTGACAACCTCCAAAGGCAATGAGGTGAAGTGATAGATTAAACACCCTTCTGACATAGGCCAGCTGAGGTTTGATCCCATATTCTATAAATCTGTGGCCAACCATGCTACCAGTTAGGCCATGAAGACACCCCACCATAAACCATACCTCTCCACTTTCTGTCTCTTATAACATTTATTGCATCATAAATCAACAATCAAGTCAAGATTTCTGAAACTTTGAAGTTATTATTATGAAAAATTATTTTGTTATTCTTCATTTCTTGATGTACATTTTATAATAAGTTATTGATACTTTTTTGTTATTTCAATAGAAAAATGATGCTTAATTCTACTTTTATCGTTTTATTGTATTCCCGGCAGAAGTCGATCATGCTTTTAGACAATTTGTCTTCGAATCTATGAACCTAAGTGAGACTGAACCTGATGGAACTATAAAAGATGTGGTTAGTTCTGAACAACATGACATTCCATGGGATGATCCGTATCCATTTTTTGTTGGTATGATCCCCAAACCAGAGGAACCCGTTCATGAAGATCTCATGATCTTGGACAGATCAGGTAAAGCAGAAGAGATTTTATTTGTATTGCGTGTTTATTCGTAGAATTAATTATGTTAAGAATCATAAGCTTTCTAATCTTGCTTTCATTTGACAATTATTATTTAATAATATTAGATTTTGATATATTTTTGTTCTGTACTCAGAAGCAGTAGATTAGCAGAATAGTTAATACATATCACTACAAGATGTAGAAATGTTTGCTAACTTAATTGTTGATTTGTGTAGTTCCCATCTATATGTCCTATTAGCTTGGATTTATTTAAGTGTCCATGCACGCATATATGCATGCACACATGCATGCACACACACACACAAATTAGAACAAGGTTATTATGCTAAAGGACCTGACATTCCCATATATGTATGTGCGTGTGTCACTTTTGAGACACCGAAACCAAAATATATTGATATCGAGATTTACATTTTATCCCTTATTCGTGCTTTGTCTGATCTAGAATCTGGTCTAGGTTCTGTTCTATCAGCGGGCTCTCTCCACAAACGCAGGCTCACCAATGGTATTCATATGTTAAGAGTGTTACTATTTGCAGCACAGCCTTGACCTTAGTCAGCATGCTCACACTGTGTTGCTTATGTTTTCTTGGATTGTTTCAGTGAATGTTGTTCTGATTTAAAACTGTTGTCACTAACACCATTGTTATTATTATTCTAATGGATCATGATATGGGGATTAACATACGTGTGACATATCCACCATTTTGTTTGCTGTTTATCTAATGTACTTTTGAGTGATCTAAACCCGACAAGGAACTTTATACTGTTATGTTACTATAATAGGTGATTATAATACCTAGTTCTCTATTAGGTCACATTGATCTTCAATCCTGTAACATTTTAAAGGTTTTTTAAAATATAATTTCTACCCCAAAAAAAGGTAAATATATATGGCATAGTATTGACAATGAGCCAGTAGTTTTATCAATTTAAAAACAATCGAAGCTAATTAAGTTATTGGAGACAATAAGAGGATTTGTTAAAATAAGTTACTGTAAAATACTAAAATCTGCAAAATATAATGATTAAGAATATTTAAATTGTAGTAATATATTATAATATACATTCCCTCTCTCTGCATTGTAAAATATGTTTCTGCTCCATGAATTAATTACTAAACCCTGTTAGTAAAGTGTTCTATTAGTGTACTATCAGTATATATGCCTCTGAAATACTGATTCTGTGTCAGTTACAATTAGAAAGAAACCCCAATTTAAAAATAAAACTCAATTTTACTTGGATTCAATAGAATCTAGTTGTATGGTGGTGCCATCTGGCGAGTTATATAACATGCAATATATAGTAACGCTTTGTGGGGGAAAAGGCTTGTATATTATGTTTGTATGTCTGCATGTATGTACACAGTTACTAGTGGATAAACTTTATATACTAGTGGATAAGCTTTATATATATATATATATATATATATATATATATATATATAATAGAAATTTGAGAGACCACCTCTAGAACTATCTTAATTTAAGTGATCCCTATATGTGATAAGTTATATATCCTATACAATAAATGTATTAAGAGTGGCTATATAAAAGTTAGTTGAATGAACAACTATTTTGGTGGTCATTTAAGACAAGTGGTCTCTTAAGGAAGGTGGTTTTGTATACAGATTCCTCTCTCTCTCTCAGTGTGTGTGTGTGTGTGTGTGTGTGTTGAGGTGTGTGTGTGTGTGTGTGTGTGTGTGTGTGTGTGTGTGTGTGTGTGTGAGAGAGAGAGAGTGTGTGTGTGTGTATTAATGAGCACAATTCATCCTTATCTTTTCTATATGAAGCACCTTGTTGATATTTACAATGTGAGTTGGTGATGTGGTTTATGTCTATCTGAAATTTTGTTGAGCATGTCATAATACATTACCAGAGTTATTTTCAATGATGTACTTAATTACAAGTCTCTGTAATATATTAAAGAATTATAGGTATACGTAGGTGTCTCATATTTAATGAAAAAAGCCTACATATAGGTGACAGTGTTTTAATGATTACAAACAAAAGTTATATCTAATAATTGACTTTATTCGTGATATAATTATCCATGTAAATAAGAAACATTTCAATTAATGACTAACATAATTTTGTTTATTTGTTTCTCTCCATTATTTTAATTTAAGTGATAAATTTATTTTACAGTTCATTAAGTTTGACTTTTACAGATTAACATTAATAAACTTTTCATTAAATGATTTAACAAATTAACTCTTATCCTCATCCGGCATGCTGTCATCTGTATATAGAGCATTTTGTTTTAACATTAGGCGCCAAATCTCCTGCACCAAGTGAGAGGGGGGCTGTACAAGCTACAGAACAACTGGAAGGCAAACCTCAATCATGTCCACCTTCACCAAGTATCCTTAAACGACCTGGATCTGCTACATCAAAGAAAAGTGTCTCAGGTAAATAGTATATAAGCTTGTACAAACAGAAATTATGTACACACAGAAGCTGAATTTCACTTTAATTTCATAATAAGATTATAGAAATTGTTATCAGTAATATAAAAGTAATTATTCAGTGATAGCTATGTCTATTTGCAGCAAATAGTTTACCTGTATGAAAATAATTTGAATAAACTCAAAATTTTGAGCATATCAATATCTGTATATTATATTTTATAAACTCTTTATTGAACCAATATGTTTCATAAATGTCATTTATATGTATAATCCCAAATATCTAAATATGTAAATAACATTTGTAAATATTGTCTGTATATACTCATCACAGACTCGGAGGATGATGGTAATTTTGACCTTGACCCTGTTCTTGTTGTGTGTATTTCAGAATTGCTAATATTTTCTATATATTTTAGGCAAGCATGTTTCTATTGCACAAAAAGAGTTTGTTTTTGTTGTTTTGACACAAGATATCAGATTTAGTTTAGCAGCATACAAATTGATTTTAATTTGTATGGGCATGTTACCATTATGCACTTGTAGGCTTGTATAAATGATGACAATTTATATATTTTGTCATGATTTTCTATAAAAAAAGGAATAATCTTTCGTTATGTATACTGAAATAACTTACTATTAATATACTAAAAATAAAACCTTTTTAGCCTTAATGAGCATGGAAATCACCTTTATATAACTTTGTTTTTCCTTAGACCTGTGTGTGTGTGTGTGTGTGTGTGTGTGTCTTAGACATGATATAATAGTTTGTTTGTTTGTTCTTCACTAACATTTCGCTGGTTGTTGACTTTCTAGAGCAGATCAATAAATTGATTCTCTAATTTCAATAAGAGATAACTTTTGTGATGATTCTGGTAAATTATTGATATTCATATCAGTTACAGTTGTTATGTTTGTATAACCTAATTTGAATAGCTTTTTGTTTTAATTGAATGCCTTACATTTTATATTTAGTTACTGTAATTGTTTATTTCAAAATATGTCTAGAATAATTACAATAATGTATTATAGTTAACAAAGTAATAAGTAACTCATTAAGCTAGAATCTCAATGCGTATTAGTGTGACAGACATATCTGTAATGCATAGTATGCTAAAAATAGTTCTGTTAATTAAGTGCATCTATAGTTTGCAATTATGTTGACACATTTTCTTTAAATCAAAATTACTAAAACGGACTTGAGAATTATATAGTAATGTCTAGAATAATGTCTAGTGACAGAAAAGTGGTAATTTTATATACATTTCTGAGTATCTGTATAATATTCTTTAAAAAAATGGGGTGGAATAAATTAAGTTTGAGCCACAATTAAGATCTTCACACATAATTAAATCTAATTACAAGTTGTATGGCTGACAATAAAGAACAAATACACAATATTGACATGAACACTGGAATATTTAGAAATTTTTATTTTATCATCTGAAACATGAAATATTTTGATTTAATTTGATTGACATATCCTGTTGATATTTTACTTGGTGGAGGTAGTTTGTATATAGCTTTTACATAAATATCAGTATTACGTGTACCTTAGTATATATGTTATTTTCATTATGGTTTTCCTAACCAGAAGGGAAGCTTTCTGTGATGTCGGTGATCTTCATGTCTTATCCTAAAATAAGTTGTTATTGCTAAACTTTTGCAGTGCCATCAGTTCATTTTGAGAGAGATGGTCAAGGTAATTTAGTTGATCAGCCAGGAGATGATGATGATGATGAACAGCCACCATCAGCTGATAGCCCCGTGTCAGATGCTGATCCCATGGAAGTTGTTAACAATGTCCAGAAACGTATTCTGGATCAGTGGTGTTTTGCAGAACATTTAGAACCATCCATCTTTCTCCAGGTAAATAAATGAATCATTAAATGAGATTAAGAAAATACTTATTTCTCTGCTGACAGTCAGGTGATAGTTTTTGATTGTTGTAATTTAAGTTTAAATTATATACTTCCCAATATTGATATGACAGTTTGATGTAATTAGACTGTCAGCTGATCACACTCATCATACATTTAACGCGTTACCATCAACTAATATTTTGTTGATTTAATGCTAAGTGTTGTTTGTGTGTTTTAATGCATTTTATTACGTAAGAAAAAGCTCAGCTGTCTTCGCTTTTATATAAAAAATACTTCACATAAACGTTCTAAAGTATTGTCTTTGATATATGCCAATCATAAATTAATTTATAAACTTAATTAATTTTGGCTACCTGCACAAAGTGGATACAATTAATTCAATGTGAAAGCATTTCAAGATTGTTAATGTTGTTATTATATTGATCCTGATTTATCACTTTATTATCATTATTTAATCATTGGTCTCATTAAGCACTACATTAAATACTAATTTGTTTTCACATATTGGGTAGTTTGTGTTATAAGATGTGCAGCTTCTTTTTTGGGGTTATATTAGCCACTTTATTTTTTTTAAATTTATGTTTATTTTCACAAAACTATGTCAATACACAAATGGACCTTCAGATTTTAACGGAGAAAGATGATTGAAATGGTCAATGAAAAATATTTTTCAGACTTCTGATTTCAAACTCATAAGGAGAGTTTAGAATTCATAAAACTTGTACATCAACTCGATTAAGTATATTCATTGCATTCTGTCCATCTTTAAACAGTAGTTATTTTTGCAGAGAATTTGAGATTAGCGTACCATATGTGATTAATTAAATGTTATATTTGAAGGTACTTACAGGAGGTGATTAGTCACATGATGCAGGTGTCATATACTAATAAAAATAATCAAACAATAATAAAAAAAATTATTTTAGAACATAATAAAAACAAGTTCATTTTTAAGAGTCGGTTTCATAATTCAATAATAACCTTCACCATAAGTTAATGGTTACTGTATAAATGCATTTTTTTATCAGTTTTTTTTTTATTTGAAGGTACTGTACTAAAATTAAAATGAATACTGTAACCTGAAAGAATATATTTTTAACAATAAATGTTTATTGTATTTGAAACCATTTATTTCTCCAACAGACTGTTAATATTTGAATGTGTTTAATTTTAATTAATTTATTTACTCTTTAGTGTGGTAAAAATATAAAATTCTGTATTTAATTGCATACATAATATGAAGTAAGTATTGTGCATGCAACATATCAGAGTAAGGATATGATACTGTATTTGTATTTCACTACAGGTACTCCAAGAATCAGTCTACACACATTCCTATGTAGATACTTACCATCACAAGAGAGACAATACTATGCTCATCGTATTACATAACCCTTATGGTGAGAATTTACTCAGAACAGAAGATTGGTCGTGTAGTGTACATTCTAATGTAGGATTCAGGTAAGAAGTAAATAACTCGCTGGTATATTCTAAATGTAACCTAAAGATGCTTTAAAATCTGTGTCAACCAACATTTATGTTTCAGTAATTTACTCTATATACTCACATATAAGTCAACACGGCAGAGAAGTCGAGGTCAATTTTTGACCCTGTAATTCCTTTCCTCAGGCATATACTCACCCATAAGTCGAGGTTAAGTATTGGCTTAAAATCCCTCAAAAAGCTGACCCAGTAATTTCAAACTCATGGTGTCAGCAAGTGCGTTGTAAATATATCAATATCAATTTCTTCACTGACAGCCACACACACACACACACACACACACACACACACACACACACAGATTTTACTTTGATGTTATATTTAACTAATAAACAAACTTGTCACATCAAACACGCCTGATTCTAACTTCAACTGGTAAGTGTTATTAATTAATTGTTTCACAGCAAGTGGCGAGCAAGGTTTGCAATGTCAACAGTGATTCCTATATTATCACTAATCATCTAGAAGTACGGGTAGTTGACAGCACGTGACTATCAAGTATTATTACATAAAGACTGGCATGTTTGTGAGATCCAAATAACAGTTTAGTGAAAATTAATTGTTATTTATTGAATAATAATGGATTAGTAGGCAGCGATGTGACGATTTTATTCTGATTATGGCTCTTATTGGGTTGAATCCTATAGTATTGTGTGTCAGGGATGGCTGAAAACATATTTCCTTCAGCTGGTAGGAAATATGACACGCTTTTAAGTTGAGTTGCTTCTGAGAACTCCCTTTTCCCTACCCAAAAAATCGACTTATACACGAGTATATACAGTATTTTTCTATGATTTAGCAACTGATTATAACATTGTCAGTGGCATCAACATCATTATTGTGGTATTTCCAGTTTATTTTACATATATATTAGATGTTGCATATACTCGAAGAGATCTTTGTCTACCTTAAATGGCAAATGTAGATGGTTTAATGTGACAGAATTTTATTAATAATACAGTTTTCTCATTACAGGCTAACATTTTCTATCTCACTCTGACACAAGAAAACCAATCTTCCATAGGATATCATACAAGGAAAACCTTTTTGTTAATGTTCCTGATTTATGTATAATTTCAGGGATTACCTGGATCATATAGCTGACAGTATTACGGACTGGATCCGGGATGAAGAGGCAAAGTATCAGGCCAGATTGTTAGCACAGGAAGTAGAGAGGATCCACAGAGAGGCTGATGAAACCTCATCGCAAGCTGCCAGTGTGAAGGACAAGAAACGTGATCGCTCCAAGTCACCAAAAAAATCACCTAGTATGTCTGATGAAAAACAATTATCCTATTATTCTAATATTACTAAATGTTTTTATGGAAATGATCAGATGTTGGATAGTATGAAACCACCTTAGTTAGAGTCCGCCACTAACATTCCAATATACTTGAGGGCTGAATCAACCATAAATGACCACTTGGTTGAATAGGCTTATAAGTGTATCGTCTGCTTAAAATCCATTTTAAGTCTCATTCATTCTAAGTAAAGCACATTTACAGTTTCATATTTTAAACTAAGTTTTATGTATGTCATGATGGGTGTTTTAAGTACAACACCTTTGGGTGGGTGGGTGGATGTGTAAGTGAGTGAGTGAGTGAGTGAGTGAGTGAGTGAGTGAGTGAGTGAGTGAGTGAGTGGTGGTGGTGGTGGTGGTGGTGGTGTGTGGTGAGTGGTGGTGGTGGTGGTGGTGGTGGTGGTGGTGAGTGGTGGTGGTGGTGGTGAGTGGTGGTGGTGAGTGGTGAGTGGTGAGTGAGTGAGTGGTGAGTGGTGGTGGTGGTGGTGAGTGGTGGTGAGTGGTGGTGGTTGTGTTATGTGAGTGTATGGAGAATGAGTGATGGTGTTTGGTAGTGAGATGGTGAAGTAAGTAGTGATGAGTGGTGAGTGGTGGTGGTGGTGGTGGTGAGTGGTGGTGGTGAGTGGTGAGTGGTGGTGGTGGTGGTGGTGGTGGTGTGAGTGAGTGAGTGAGTGAGTGAGTGAGTGAGTGAGTGAGTGAGTGAGTGAGTCTCTGTGCTACTCTTTGGGGAAATGGCATCATCCAATGAAATGTCACACAGAAACAGATCACACAGAGCTTCGAAGTTGGCTGCTGCACTCTACCAGCTATGCTACACAGGTGCCCATAAGGTTGTTATAAATCAGTGATCATATAATTACATAATATGTTCACTTTTTGGAGTAAACAATATTAATGATTATATGAATTATGATGTGAATAATATAATGAATTATTGTTAACTAATTAAATTGATAAAGGAATTAACAAGATTTTGTTTTGGGTTTTATGTTTTAATAAATCTTGTCACAAAATCAACAAATACAAAATTATTAAAATTACAGTTAATTTATGTTAAAATAATACTATTCTAGATTCTTCCAATGTTTTCTTTATGTATGTTATTTGATTTCTGTTTAATCATTAGAACACACAATGACAAGTATAATGTTTGTCGAATATATTTATTGAATTAATCACATTTAATGTCAGCTAAATCTTAATGTTTTCCTATTTTTAGTGTGCTTCAATCAATTTAAAACAAATTGGTTATCTAAGAGTTGAGTGTAAAAATTACTGATTTAGAAATTCAAAAATCAAATCCCAGGAGATAACATTGATGACTAATGGGTTTTTTTTATTTAATTTTTATATTTTAGGTCGTTCTGGAAAGAGTGGATCTCGATCAAGTAGTACAGAGAGACCCTCGAGCTCAAATCCATTTGTCCGAGATGGATCCTTGAAAGCATACAAAGAGGAAGTGGATCGTGTGAAGGCTGAGGAAGAAGAAAGAGAAAAACAAAAACAGGAAAAACGAGCTCGATCAGCAACTAAAAAGGTCAAAATAATTAATTAAAACAAAATAAATCTTTATTTATAGTCAGTTTATGTACATATGAGCTGATATGATTATTACTAAGAAATATATATATATATATATATATATATATATATATATATATATATATATATATAAAACACAATATTTAGTAGATCTAAGAAACTATCATATGACATAGACCACAACTGAGTTGATTGACAATCAATTTTATTTTATATTTTATTTTGCAAAATGTTTATTTTACAGACAGCTAAAGATCAGGCTGATGAGAAGGAGAAGAAGCGTCCAGGGTCAAGGTCAAGCAGCAAATCAAAGATTTCAAAGGAAGAACAAGCTCCCACATCAGAAAAAGTGGAAGAACTAAAAATAGAGGAACCCTACTTCCCTGTAAGTCTGTGGAGTAAAATGGAATGATAGATGGACGGACGGATGGACATATACACACACGCGCACATGCGCACACACGTACACTGTCTCCCTCAGAGAGAGAGAGAAAGAGAGACTAACAATATTTTATCTATATTCAGTTTACAGGATATGACATGGGTACCCAACTATTACATGCCAAAGGTAGAATCACCTCAATGTATCCGACTGATGGAGGCCAGATACGAACTGAGAAATATTACTTTGAAAAAGGTCAGTATGTAAAATAGAAATTTATATCAAACAAAGTGACTCAGTATTATATGGTGCAACATATATCACAGTTCTGGATATATAATGGTTACATCATGGATTCCAAATTTGTTGGATCCATCAGTGACACTTTTAGCCAGTAAAACATTAGTTAATCATTTAGAATAGATTGTATATCCAGTAGAGAAAATTTACCTGTTTCCTATAGCTGATAAGAAGCTCACCTAACAATAGTGCCACAGATCAGATTTGAACACAAATGCCTCAAATGCATAAATATATTGCTAATGAATCCTAATTGTGATTATGCACCATATATGTTTGTCTATAAATCGACCTTTTGGTTTAAAACTGTAGTTCTCCTTCCCCATTCATATAGAAATATTAGCATCATGTGACCATGTATGATATATTTTTATCTGATAGATTATATATACCTGTGAATTAAAGCCAATAATAGTGTACTATTGTAATTAGTAAAAATCTCAAAACTGGTCTAAGATATAGAGAACACTAACTTTATTGTATATTTTTAGTTTCTGTATCCATTAAAGTTTTTTTTTTTTGACTATATTCTAAATCTGACATACATAATTCATTATTAAAATTGTAGATAAACTAATTCTAGATATTTGACGTATTTAATTTACTGTAACTGTGATATTTCAAAACACTATAATGATATTACAATAGGCGGGACTTTAAACACGGATATATGGAATTTAAGGCCCTTTGCAGTAATCTGGATCTATATATGTTTTTGATTTATGTTGTTTTATTTATTTATGGTTCATGTATAATCGATCAGTCACATGGCAACTAACTGCAGGGTATTTAACTTAAGTATAACAAAAGTCACCTGAAAAATGTATTTACCATCAAAGCATCACTTTTCGGACTATAAAGTGGAAAATATAATCACCGATATAAAAAACAAATCATTATAAGACACTGGAAGCTAGTAGCCATTTCTGTAGTTTATCAGGAAACTTATGCCAGTTAAATTAAATGTTACAGGAGTAGTTGGTGTGAAGTCTGTCGTGATGAAAGATGGCCACACGTTTATGATACATGTCCTCGACCCTAAAGACCAACGGCAAGACGAAGAAGATAGTTCTGATACACCATCAGAGCCACTAGATGGCAGCACTACTGAAGCTCAAGAGAAAGCAGATTTAGAGAAATCAGAAAAAGATGGTAATTATTAATTAGATGATTTGTATTTAATATTTATGTTGTACTGATACTTTTACTCTCACCACAATTATGGAAGTATTAATATTGAGTTTGTTACATTAGTAAATATATCTGTCAATTTCAGAGTTACCAATTTGATTTTTGTGTGTGAAAAACTATAGACAATTACTTATTGAAGATGATCAATTGGTTTCTTAATATATTGTTAATATATTTTTACCTTTTCTAGCTTTTCAGCATGCTAAATATTACTCACATTTATCTATCTTGTAATATTAAAAACACAGAGAAATCAATTGAAATTTACATAGATTACAACCTGTTTTTAGTCAGCTTATCTATAATCAGATAAGTAAAGTCTAAATTAACCTACAAATATCTTTATAAGATCGAATCTATAATTAATCCACAAAGTGATGTTATGATATCTAGGTTTCTACATACTGTAATAGGTGATTGTTTGTTAACCTTGAACTGTTGTTAGTAATTTTTAACTTTCCCAAATCACAAATTTTATATACAAAATAAGCCCTACTTGATATTATAAAGATTCTATAAATAAAGAACTTATTTTAAATAGGTTTGTGATAAAAATATTTGGTTTAGTAAATATAAACATCAACAAGTTTCTGTTTTTCTCAGATGAAAAGAATACCTTTCCATATATAAAATAAGCTAACTAATAAAGGAGAGAAAATAACAAAACTTACAGTTAGATAAATAACTTACTTTAATGGCCACTTCCACATTTGATTAAAAAATTTACTTTTGCAGATAGTAAATATAATTATTAGAGAGAACATTTTGGCATAAGACGTTGTTATGCTGACAATAATTCTGAAAGTTAAAGAGATACTACTACTTTATGATTTAACAATTGTACAGATTCTTACCACACAGTATACAGCTATCATATATGATGTGTTGAAGATACTGGTCTGAGTTACCAAACATCAGGATATTACGTGTATTAAAGATATATTGACGTATTCATTTTTAGTCACAAAGACTGAGTAATCTAGTTTGTATTACAAACCTCACATCACAAAGATAACAAAATTAGTCTTATTTTCATGTAATAGTAATTGTGTCAGTATTTGTGATCATACTCATCATACACATCAAAAACTCAACATATCCTCATAGAACAAAATCTTATGGATTAAAACATTATTGACTAAAACAATTGTTATGTTAATTTACCTTCACTTGGTCTAGTAACAAGTCAATTTAATGTTGCTGTGAGCTAATAGTAAATTAATTATATATGTCTAGTATCAAGGTACTATACCACAAGAAAGGTTTTATTTGACAACAGAAAACATTTTTAATATTATCATGAAATATAACTTCAAAATTCCTAAAAACATTTAAGGATCATACAATTTTTATTTTAATGTTACGCTATGATTTATTCAATTTTAAAGTCTAATTTCCATGAATATATTCCTGTTTACAAAGTACAGATTCAAATGGTGATGATAATGATGACCTGATTCTAGTGTCAGATGAAAAAATGGTTGTTTAAATCTATTAGGCTTTTGGGGGGGGGGTTATGCAGTATGGGTAGAGCATGAGACTATTTAACAATATATGGTCATTCTGTGCAGGAGATCGCAGGTTCGCGCCTCAGCCGTGGCACTAGAGTAGGAGTTTTTCATCGAGCCAGACAACTGGCAAGGTTTTCTCCACACTGAATATGCCATATATTCTAAATTTATTTAGAATTAGTCTCCGCGGAGAAGTTATAAATTACAGACCATTTGCGTCTCCCTCATTTGAGGTTGCCAGCCTCATTAAAAACTGACATTTCGGTCATTTATCTTTTTTTCTTCAAAATGATAATCTGGCACTCTCTCTTCCCCCTCTCTCTCCTCTCTCTCTCTCTCTCTCTCTCTCTCTCTCTCTCTCTGTGTGTGTGTGTGTGTGTGTGTGTGTGTTAGATCCATCATCTCACCACCATAAAATTATTATTCACTTTACTTTACCCCCCAAAAGAGCATGATTTACCACCTTCGTCCTCAAACACACCATCAGAAGTTGGATCTACACACAAGGCACCATCTGTTGATGAAGAAGCTGAAACCAAGAAGCCATGTGTTGGTGCCTTTGGTTCACTTAGTGTCCAATTATGTGATGGCATGTCACTTGCTCTGAGTACATACGGAGCAACTGGTGAACCACCCGATGGTAAATATTATAGTATCACTAAACTCCTTCATAATAATTTTATCTAATGAAATTTACAAATCATGAACATCCAATGTGTTTATGTTTTGTGTTGTTTTCTATGTTTTGTGTTGTTTTCTATGTTTTGTGTTGTTTTCTATGTTTTTTGTTGTTTTCTATGTTTTTTGTTGATTTTGGTTTGCATGAAAAAGCTTTAAAAAAACATTTATTATTGAGGAAAAATCGACGTTAAATGTTTGCATATTTTTATTGCTGTTTTTATTATTTTTAGGGTTATTCTTTTACTGAAATAATTCACTTTATGACTGATAGTAAATTAAAACACAATATTTCTCGGGTTTTAAATTTGAACTATTTTGTAATAGTGTATTAATACATTGTAATGATCATAATAATAATAATAATAATAATAATAATGTAGATTTAATAAGTTATTATCACTATTGGAAGCTAGTCAAAACTTATGATACTGTACATTAGAAGTACAATGTAATGATGTTGTCCCTCTGTGGTCTAACTGGTAGCACATTGGATCACACATCAGTATCATCTGACTGAGTTCAAATCTCAGTGTGGGCATATCTGAAGGTTGTTTCATCTTCGCTTCATTACCTTTGGAAGTGCTCGGCCCAATTTTGTGTGCACAAAAGTGGCCGTAAAACATTAATCATGAATCATCACAATATAATGATAACTTTTTAGAGGTTCAAATATACCCCCTAAAAATTTACTTTGTGTAGATGAGTCCAGGAATGGATGTGAACTTTTAAAGACGTGATGCATTTCTTATATCTTCCATTAAGTTATGTTAATTTCTTGAATATTTTCTGAAAATAACATATATGCAAAATTATAAAACATCCCGTATAGTGTATGTATAATGTTTACAAACATATTTAACAAACATTATACTGTTGTAAATACCGATTTAGATATTTTATATAATTTAGGTAATATTTAAGAGAAGTTATCAAGATATGGAAAAAGTCATATATGTACTGATTTGCTTCTAGTATTTCAAAGTTTATCATTAACAATAATATTGATAATATATTTATATCCAAAATATTTTACAGAATGAATCCTTTCTCACCGACTAATTGCTTAATTGAGTAATTTCCTTCAGTTTTTCTACATTCATTCATTATAAATCTGAATCAAAAGTCCACCTGATTTTAATGACCATTCAATACTGTCAGTTATTAGATGTTTGCATTCTATTGTATATCTGCTGATACAAAATAAAACTACTTTCTATCATAATCTTATCTGTGTATTATTCTATACATCATCTTCTGACAGGAAAGAAGTATGAGCCAGCTCCTTATATACCACCTCCCATACGTAGCCCAAGTCCTACCAGTAAAGATGCCACAAGTCCCACGAAAAGTAACAAGAAAGATAAAAAAGACAGATCCATCGCACCAGTGACACCAGAACCCATCTCTCAGGTAAATATATGTATATATGTAACATCCGTCATCAAACATCAGTAACATCTAGATGTGTCTTTACTATTTCCTATATTTATTGTTGGCTTCTATTGTTTGTTGTCCAGTTTTTTATTGTCATAATCTGATATTACAAATGTTTGTTGTTATATATTTCTGGACAATTACATTAAATTAGTTTCTAAACTTGCCTTGTTTGTGTGTTACCTCAAAGTTGTAGTTTGAAGTGATGGAAATAGTTAATACGCGTCTATTTCTACTTGACTTTAGCCAAACTGACCATTATAAAATAGATAAATACAGTGTATTATTATTATTAATCCCAATAATATATAATTGTTGACCATTAAAATAAAAAGTTGTATAGGTAAATGTTTTCTGTTCTGTATCATACACAGTTCCCTGTAATGTTAATATTTCTCCAACATGATGACAACATTGTGATATACTTACTGATAAATAAATAATTATCATTTGTTTAATATTCTGTTAGAGTAGAAATAATCGTAAATAACTGATATTCTTTTTTTACGTGACAATATTGTAAACTTATACCAAAAGAAGAAATATCATAGTGAGGATACTAAAACTGGGTGATATGAGTAGTTCGTATATTGAAATATTTAACATATCAATTTGTTATATTTAGTTATTGAATGAGCTCTTAAGTTTCTTAAAATATATACAAATAATTTATAATATCAAATGTGTAAATACAAGATCAGTTGTATTAATTGTTTTAATGGCTGCCAGTTATTATTTACCCATTTCATTAATGGAAGCTTTATCACATCCTATCTGACATGTGCTGATGTTTGGTTAATTATTATCTATTTTATAAAAACTTTACTTGATACGAGATACAGTTAACATTGTGTGTGTGTGTGTGTGTGTGTGTGTGTGTGTGTGTGTGTGTGTGTGTGATAGTTTTATCTGTATAGTTATATACACTGTTAGATGTTGTTGTCTAATAAGTTGTGTTGATATAATTTTAGGATGAAGAAGTAAAAGTGGAAGTACAAGAAGAGTCTAAGATTCCACAACAAACATTTCAACAATTATTTGTCACCTGTCCTGATGGTCTAAGAATACATTATTACCTGGCGAGCTCTGTTGGTAGGGTGTGTGTGTGTGTGTGTGTGTGTGTGTGTGTGTGTGTGTGTGTGTGTGTGTGTGTGTGTGTGTGTGTGGAGAGAGAGAACAACATGTGACACCTATTTTATATTGTACAGATATTGTCCCAGCAGATCCCTCTGTACGTCAGTTGTTGGTACGACAGAGTTATCCATTCACCGCAAGTGGTGTACAGCCTACAGAAGCTCTCCGTAAAGTTGCCATGGATGAGTTGTCTCGTGTAACTAACAGCGATGGTACCATTGTTCGAATGATGAAGGATGGAACAACACAGGTTACTAAATAGTCACTTAACAGTTTTGTCTGTATCATTGTTTTTGTTTTATTACGATGCTGCTTGTGATGATGATGATGATGATGATGACATATTAAGTCATTACAATTTTCTTTTTATATAACATTATGTGCTCTTTGTACTTTACCCTTAATGATCTCTTGGTACCTAATCTAGCCCAAAGTTTATCTTGATTAGGGATATCTTTCTGACTATTGACAGTTTGATGATGGTACAATCTAACATCATCATCCACTCCTTGGACACAGTATACTCTTCCTAAGTATCATTTGGGTGCCTCAGTGATTTAATTGGTAGCGCAGTTGGCCCCAGATCCCAACCACCTGGGTTCAAATCTTGGCATGGGCATGTCTGAAAATCGGTTCATCTTTCGCTTTGCCTCATTAGATTTGGAGGTCATCTAGTGCACAAATGTTCCCATAAAACTATCATTTAAAGGCACACAATCCATGATATTCATTTAACTACCTGAATGGGGCAGCTCCATGACCTAACTCCAGGTAGTAAGATTAGCCACAGATCTATTGTATTTCGGTTCAAACCCTGACTGGCCTATATGAGAAGAGTGTTTCATCTTTCACTTCACCTCATTACCTTTGGAGGCCACTTGGCTCATTTAGCCTACCCTGTACATAAAATACCAGCATTTACATTTAACTACCCGAACAAGTACCAGTATAAAAACTACCATCTTCAACCATAAATTAATTTTATTTCCCCAAGAATTGTTTATTTATGAAATGTGTGTGTATGCACATGTGTATGTGCATGTACATGCATATGCATGCATGCACCTGTTTGTGTGTATGTATACATGTATTTCCAAATTATTTTCGCTAATGGTATATTCACATCATATGTCTATTTTCAGGTGTTATTTGCCAATGGTACAGTCAGTCAGTTTGTATTAAGTAGTCCACTGATAACACACAGTCGGAGTAGCTCTCAACAAAGGCCAAATAGCACAAAAAGTGAACAAGAACCTGCACCAACCAAAAAAAGTAAGTCATTATCTTTGTTTATTGTCTAAGTAATGGACTGTCAGGTGATTGATCCTAGATTGAAATAGGATTGACACAAGTCATTAATTAAATATACCTTAAAATAAGAATTAAAAAAAATATATATGAATTATTGTCATAATTATTTAAGGATTATTTTGGTATTGAGATTTTATAGATCAACATCAACGGTTGTTTATATTGTAAATAAAATAGGGTTTTGTTTATACAACACATAATTAATATGTCAGCTAGGGTTTTGTTTATACAACACATAATTAATATGTCAGCTAGGGTTTTGTTTATACAACACATAATTAATATGTCAGCTAGGGTTTTGTTTATACAACACATAATTAATATGTCAGCTAGGGTTTTGTTTATACAACACATAATTAATATGTCAGCTAGGGTTTTGTTTATACAACACATAATTTATGTCAGCTAGGGTTTTGTTTATACAACACATAATTAATATGTCAGCTAGGGTTTTGTTTATACAACACATAATTAATATGTCAGCTAGGGTTTTGTTTATACAACACATAATTAATATGTCAGCTAGGTTTTTTTATACAACACATAATTTATGTCAGCTAGGGTTTTGTTTATACAACACATAATTAATATGTCAGCTAGGGTTTTTTTTTATACAACACATAATTTATGTCAGCTAGGGTTTTGTTTATACAACACATAATTAATATGTCAGCTAGGGTTTTTTTTTATACAACACATAATTTATGTCAGCTAGGGTTTTGTTTATACAACACATAATTTATGTCAGCTAGGGTTTTTTTATACAACACATAATTTATGTCAGCTAGGGTTTTGTTTATACAACACATAATTAATATGTCAGCTAGGATAAACAAATTAGTCAGTAGGTTTTGTTTATACAACACATAATTAATATGTCAGCTAGGGTTTTGTTTATACAACACATAATTAATATGTCAGCTAGGGTTTTGTTTATACAACACATAATTAATATGTCAGCTAGGTTTTTTTTTATACAACACATAATTTAAGTCAGCTAGGGTTTTGTTTATACAACACATAATTAATATGTCAGCTAGGGTTTTTTTTTATACAACACATAATTTATGTCAGCTAGGGTTTTTTTTATACAACACATAATTTATGTCAGCTAGGGTTTTTTTTATACAACACATAATTTAAGTCAGCTAGGGTTTTGT
The DNA here is from genome assembly GCA_025642065.1 of Paralvinella palmiformis. Classification (NCBI taxonomy): domain Eukaryota; kingdom Metazoa; phylum Annelida; class Polychaeta; order Terebellida; family Alvinellidae; genus Paralvinella; species Paralvinella palmiformis. Next base: position 363,977 of record JAODUP010000573.1, on the reverse strand, counting down.
TTATACAACACATAATTTATGTCAGCTAGGGTTTTGTTTATACAACACATAATTAATATGTCAGCTAGGGTTTTGTTTATACAACACATAATTAATATGTCAGCTAGGGTTTTGTTTATACAACACATAATTAATATGTCAGCTAGGGTTTTGTTTATACAACACATAATTAATATGTCAGCTAGGGTTTTGTTTATACAACACATAATTAATATGTCAGCTAGGGTTTTGTTTATACAACATATAATTAATATGTCAACACTAATACAACACATAATTTATGTTCCACGATAAAATGGCTGGATGTAATTGACTAATATCTAAACAAAAATATATAAAGGTAAATTGTAGAAATAACTAACTTATTATGCACGAGGTAAAGTGTTCACAATAGAAAATATACAAAAATTAATAGGGTACTAAAAGTGAAACACCAAAACTTCTAGTAAAGTTAATGTTTACATATATAATTTTTACTGGTTTTATTAATTTTTAAACTGTGTAATAAAAATACTACCTGATGTAAGGAAAGATAGTCATGAACTATACAGCCAACTATTAATTAGCTGGAATGTTGTGACACATTCTTTACTGAGAGTCTTGATAATTGCTAGCAATGTTGGAGATTTATAATAAAACCATCTGTTAGTAGTTATTTACTGTGGCTAATTTATATATATATATATATATATATATATATTATCTATTTAAAGGGAATAGTTTATAAATATTTGAAAAACAAATAGTGTTTATGGTATAATATAATTAGCAGTATGGTCACTGTTGATATTTGCATAATTTATGGGTTAAGATTATCAACAAAACAAGTTTGAGTAACTTTTGTAAAGAACTTTTTATTTTTTAATTGGTGTTTTGTTTAATTGGTCTTCTTAATAAGGAGTTGACAATACTCTGATCTGTATCTTCTTGAGAACAGAATTTTTTCTAATATCAATAGTCTGTTTTCATCTGTATACAGCTGAGTCACGGATGGTACTTGGGAAATAACAACTGGTATTGTCAGCATCAACTGTTAATTGGAATCTCTCCAGCTGTTACAGATATATGTTTAATGGTGCCAACCAAAATATATGTACTTTTGTAATATTTGCCTAATAACATTAAATAACATTCATATTGCAATTTATTTGTTTTAAATGGTGTATACACTGAAACCTATATCTATGGTAATCTGCCTTGTAAGACCAACCATCTTAAAAACAACTAATATATTCCAGCCATGGTTGTTAAAACAATCCACTATGTACTACGGAACCTGTCTCATAAGGCCATATTTTATTATAATATTCTGACAGGAGAACGGGGACGTAGTGCGAACAAAAAGAAGGAAGTTCCTGTTCCTGAAGCACCAGTAGAGGAAGTGACCATCGATCCAGGTTATTGGATCACTACAGCTCCATCTGGTGAGCGAGTTGCCACTAAGGTGGATGGCACAGGGGTAGAGATCAAAGATGCTCTTGTATCTAAGGCGACTGATCCACAAACCAGACAGGTATGCAAACTTGACAATATTGTTAAACAAGAACACAGATATATATATTTTTAACACATTCTTATCATTTTGATATGACACTAATAATGGAGTTGATAAGTGTTATAGTACAAATCTCCAGTTCTGAGTTCAAATCCCACTAATAATTTTGTTTATGAGATGTTTAACTTGCTTATTCTTGTAATTTTGGGGATCTTTTGATATGTTATTGATCAGGGGATTTAAGAATTAAGGACAAGAATCTATAATGGATTGAAGTATTTTTGTATTCCTTCAGGTAATGTTTACCCGCGAGGATGGCACTGTTATTGTTGAGCACCCAGATGGCACCACCATAGTTGAGCATGCCGATGGAACCCGCATCACGACATTTATCAGCGATATCAAAGTGCCAAGAGAGGGAAATCAAGAAGATGATGAAGATGGCATGGAAATGAAGCATGTTAAGCTGATCCAGGTTGAATGTCCAGGATTTGCAACATTAAGATTTGACAGTGAAACTAGTGAATGCAGTACTGAGTTTGGCACTGGAACAATAATCAACACTTTTCTCGATAGTAGTTACGATGTTTATCACAGCGAAGGCGGATACTTACAAATTGAGGCTGATGGTACTGCCGTCTATAACTCCAAACCAAACAATGACCTTGAGGTGGTTGATCGTAATCAGAGGTTACAGTACATCATGTGCCACTTCTCCGATGTGATTGTGGAAACCGTTGATAACCAAGGCAATTTGTTCAACGTCAGCAGTCTCGGAGAATGTAGTGTCATGTCAGGCAACATCACCGAGGTGAACCAAGAACAGCCATTGTCAAGTGGCAGAGAGGAAAAGACAGATGTGGAAGAACAGAAAGACGGGGAACTGGCTCAAGGTCAAAGCCGAGATAAAAGTCAAGGTCAACATCGTGAAGAGGACCCAGCCCAGCAGACAACCACTGGAACTAGATCTGTTACAACATATAAACAGCATGCACCAAAATTTTTTATCGTTCATCCCGATGGTAGTGCCACCCAGCTGCTGCGATTCCAAGATGTTTCTGAATTCATTGCCGCAGCAGAAGATGATTTGTCGACTGCAATCCTGATGGACTCACTGCCTGACTATCCGGATGTCATGGGTATCACTGTAATGAAGCCATACGTCAAAGATGTGTCATCTCGATGGATTCGGGAGTACTCCCAAGACACGATCATACCCAGAGGACTGACATCACGTCATCTCACTTCACTGCCCTCTAATAAAGCCAAGACTGAAGGACCAAGATTTGGTAGAAATGTTGGACAAGGTCTGGCTGTCGGGAGTCTAGTCAAGACTCCACCACAGCCACCTATACTAAAATGTCCTTTAGCTCTAGAGATCAGACAATTACTTCAGTACAAACCTGTCTCTCAGGAACTCAGGGACAAGTAAGTTGTTAGTTAATTATTAACTTTTAAATGAATAATTAATTCAGCCATAGGTGGTGAGTGAGTGAGTGAGTGAGTGAGTGAGTGAGTGAGTGAGTGAGTGAGTGAGTGAGTGAGTGAGTGAGTGAGTGAGTGAGTGAGTGAGTGAGTGAGTGAGTGAGTGAGTGAGTGAGTGAGTGAGTGAGTGAGTGTATCTATGTAAGCATCTCCCTAGAGATATATCCAACAAACACTGAGAGATTTGTAACATAATCTGTATCTATGATTAGCCATTAATGTCAAAATCCATATTTATAAATATACCATCATATTCCCTTTGTGGTAGTTCACCATCTTTACTTATAATCACTACAGAGGATCATCAGAATTTACTTTATCATTTATAATTAAACTTGATGTTTACAATGGTTGGTAATAGGACAGTGGTTAGAGTGTATCATGCAGAAATTGTAAACTTCTTGATTCAGTTCTGCCAATCAGCTACTGACTTTATAGATGGTCACTGACTGAGCCAGATATTATTTACCAGTTGATTGGATGTTGTTATCTATTAGATTGTAGATTATATTGTTATAAATGATGACTAAAAACAATATGCTCCATGGGGAGTTGATCTCAGTACTGAATAATAAAGATCTTTACTAGGCAGTGAAACAATTAGACCTTTAACCCTTATTACAACTTTCAAATTAATAACACAAATTATTAAATAATATTTATAATTTTGTGTGAAGTTCACCCCCCTGAACAACATGTAATGTTATGTTATAAACATCACATTTTACAGAAGTTTATTTTACTGGTTATACTTTTTATTATTATTATTATTATTATTATTATTATTACTGACACAATCATAGTTTTAATTATTTTAGTCTTAACTCAGCCTGACCATTTTATATTTTAGTTCAGGTTTATATATTATAATATACCTTTTTGCTCAAATCTATATTTAGCACTGTTACCAGCCCCCCCCCCCATCTTTTATATAACACACAATACTAAATCAGCATCCAACCAAAGAACTGATTTATGACTATACATTGGACTGATTTCTGACTATTTTGAGTATGACTGATTTGAGTACATGAAGATCACAAAATATTCAGTGCATTTGGAATTTGAGTGTATCATTCTAGCAATAAATGACTTTCAGATATTAATATAACTGTTTGTCTTTGATGATTACACACATTTAACAGTGTAATGTGTAAAGAAATATTTGCTCAGAGAATAACAACGTTTCGTATTATGATGTCCATCGGCTCCTCAGTTCTGTTATTTTACTTCAGACTAGGATCACATCTTCGTGAATATGCTGAGTACTTGAAGGCCTCGCTGAAGGAGTCCAATAATCTACAGATCCAGGATCCCCGCAGTGAGGAGGAGAAGATCTTAGCTGCTGATCTCAGATCTCATATCCTAACTGATCGTGATATTACGTCAAGCCGTTTAGAGGGTTAGTATTGTGACTATAGTGTGAATCATTTGGTACTGTGTGGTATTTAGTAGACACAAGCTTTCCACAGACAACTGAGTTGGTCCAATACATGATGTTCACCAAAATTAATTTTATGTAAAGCATCTCTGTATTGGGAAGGATTTGTTATTAAAATAACTTAACATAACTCTAATAGGATGACTTCTAAATGGAGATAATTGTTTGATAAAACATAATTTAGGTCTGACACTTTCCCAAATAAAACAAGATGCTAATGGTATTAAATATTTCTGTTTATTAATATACAACATGCATTTTTCAAAACAAAATATTTTACCCATCACTGTTGTCATCTACGCATTGATTGATCAACGAGATGATCCACCATTTTGGTTTATCACGTAAACCAAGTAAAAATGCATTTGTTAGAATTTGAGGAACATTTCTTGTGAAATGTCTACTCAATATAGACTGTGCTGGCATATTTTCACCAAACTGAAATGTGTTGTGTTACATATAGAATGAGTCTCTGGTGTCACCTGTGGGTACCTCCATGGTCTAGTTGGTAGTGTGTTGGACCACAGATCACTACCACCTGAGTTCGAATCTTGGGTTGGGCATATCTGAAGGGTGTTTCATCTTTGACTTCGCTTCATTACCTTTAGAGGTTGCTCGGCCCATTTAGCCTACCATGTGCAAAAAAGTGGCTGTAAGACATCAATCATCGTCATCATCATCATAATGTCACCTGAAATAGTCTACTAGAGCTTCACTTAAGATTTGTCCCTCCAATATAACATCTATCATGTTAACTATTATCTCACCACAGCCATTTTTGGTGTAATAATAATAATAATATTATTATTAATATTAATAATGATAATGGCTGAAATGCAGTTATTTTACCTGGCTTAGCTACCTCAAATGAAGGAGACGAATATGGTCTGTAATTTACTGTTTCACTACGGGGACTAATTCTAAATAAATTCGATGAAGAAAACCTTGCCATTTGTCTGGTTAGATGAAAATCTCCTCCTACTGTTGTGCCAGGGCTGGCATTCGACCTCCCACACAGAATGACTATGAGTAAGGGTGTCCCACACTCTAACATATGAGGCCATAGAGGTGGTTGAGTGTATCTCAGTAATACAGACTGGAAATGTGTTGTGACTAATAATAAAGGTTATTATTAGTCTCTTATATTACTAATAACAATAATTAATATTGAAGATTTTAGCGCTGACACTTTGATTCATGATTCTTACAAAATTTCGCTTACAATTTTAGGTTTGTTTGTATCATTTAGAACGTTTAGTAGCATCATTTAGTGTCATCCATTTTTCATCAGTCAGTTATAAATTTGGTATTTTTACTACCCAAGTGTATGTTAAGCACATACCATTTATAATGTATAAGGTCACTTGAAGTGATGTCACCTAGGTTATTTAGTACATGTCGGCGTAGTATTTGAAAATGGCAGACTGTATTCTGCTGCTGGTTGTATGAGGTGTCCATAAAAGATAGGAATACTCTAAATGATGTCTTTGTACCAAAGTAACTTCATAACTCAGTGATTCAGTCTAGTCTGTGGTAAACACATTCCCAAGATCACCTTTCTTAAGAATTTAAAGGACTTTTTAAATGATACTTACTAAATTTATCCCAACTAATGTACATGAGAGATGAGTAAATTGTCATCCTCATTCTGGGTTGAGTATTGAGGTACCTGACCCTGCTGTAGGTCGTGATTTGTTTTATTCTTCACACACACCGTATCATACACGGAATAATTCAAATATCTGTAAGATAAATCTGAGGCCTCTATTGACTTTGTTTGTTTTTTTTAATTATAATTTAACTGTTAATGTATATATATTTTAGACAATTAAAATTGATAGAATGATGCTTTAATAAAGAATTTTGGTTTCAATCACATTAGATTGAAATAGGTTTAGATGATATAAACTACATCATTTAAAAGATGCATCTTTGTTCTGTTATATCCAGTTACATATACATGTATGTCATGTAATAGTTGATGTAATAGTAGTCGTAATAGTAGTAGTAGTAATAGTAGTAGTAACATATGAATACTATAGTAATAATAAGTTTATGTAATATATTTTTTTAATTATAATAAAGTGTTTTAATAATGAAAGATAATTAAGACAATGTAACATGACAATCTATAATATGTCTTTTTCTAATATTTACATATGTAATAATAATAATAATAATAATAATAATAATAATAATCCCATTATATGCAGCTTCAATGGATTTTTCAGGCAACGTCAAGGAATTATATGAGAGAGCTACAGCACCACCTATACCTAGTCCACCACCAACACCACAACCTAAACGAAGCCAAGCTGACTGGGATGCTGACAGAAGAGAGATAGCAGAGGAACAGGATTATAGACGAGCACTCCGTAACCATGATGTACCTCCATACTTTGAGAGTCAACTGGGGAAGAGCTTCCTACTGACACAGGTTAGTTAGTTTGTGTGTGTGTGTGTGTGCATGCATTCGTGTGTGTGTGTGTGTGTGTGTGTGTGTGTGTGTGTGTGTGTGTGTGTGATTCAGTTCATTTTAATTTTCAATTCAGCTCATTGTCTTTATTTTGGTATAATACATCCAAATACCAATTTCAGAACATTATACAATTGAGTTTTCCGTATCTTTCAGAGTATTAATTGATACTGGTATTTTGATTATAATTAAAAGTATTCATAATCTGAATACTACATTATTATACTTATTGATTACCATGACTCAGTATTTATACTGATCACATGGTATAAACTACAAAGGCTTGTTAACTTATAAATGTGTCTGGTTGCAATAGCAACAACTCATTCATCGGATTTTAAACATAGATTTAACCATTTTCACAACATAAATTATCTTAGTCCTGATGTGGATCCAGATATTATGTGGATATTTGATTATATCGAGCCTTATCACAAATATAACAAAATTATAAAGATGGACATACTCTGTAGTCATAATAGTTCAGGAATTGGAATTATGTGGTGCACAAGAAAATTTGAAATATTTGTTCTAAGTTCATTAATAGACTTTAGTCTTTCATCTTCCAGCTCAGCCATAAATAAATATATGATATTTAATTATAATGAATTACTGAGTGAATTATTTACCTCCAGTTAGCAGCTATAAACTTTACATTCAATAATTAGGTGATTGTGTTAACAGAAATAATCTCCCAGATCCTATATCTGGGATATGCCACATCTGGATGGATATTCTGATGTAACTCGTCCATTCAGTTGTTCCATCCTCCAATCACACATTAGCAAATGGACTTTATGCTCAATTAAACACGAAAACATTATTTTATTTCAATCTGTGAAATCTGGAAGATGAGGGATGTTTACAGAAATGAAATGAAGATGTTCAGTGTCACAAGATGTAACTAAAAATACAAAATAACACTGCCATTTTAGTGAGCTAAATTAGTAATGAAACTCAGTGTAAATCTACCTTAAAATACCACCTGTGTATGATGACCACTTGAGTTGATTGATTCCTTAATACAGGTTTTAATAATTATATTTTTTACCATTTTGAAGTAGCTACAACTATTTCATTGCCATTATCTTTGTCAGTTTATACGAGAGGAGAGTCAGGTAATTCACTGGACTGTGACTATCATATCTCATCTACAACTTGTAATTTACAGTAAACTTTCAGTTACCTGGAGTATTGACCTCTATAAAGTCACCTTCTTAACCTCACCACTTGTTATTGATTTGTCGTTGTTTTTGTTGTCATTATGATAAACAAAAAGTGGCCAAGGATTTGTTTATACAGATCACTTAATGTATATTATATTACATATATTATATATTGCATGTTTATATTACGTGCTTATATTACATGTATTAAGTTGCAGTAGTCAGGTCACTTATGGCTGATGTGATTATATCAGTTTCAATGTATATACAAATATTTGTTCATTTAATTAAATTGTGCCCACCATAGTTTGCATGAACTAGTTATCAAATATATATGCACATATACATATATATATATATATATATATATATGTACTATTTGTTGTCAACTTCATTGTTCCATTATTTTATGTTTATTTGTTTTGAGTCACATGACTGAAGCATGTCATTGTAAACTAAGTTTTATTTTATTAAATACAGTTATCATGTTTATGTCATATCTGTGTAAAATCATATGAAAACTGTTGCATATCTATGCATGTTAATTATGACATACATGCATTTGTGTGTGCACACATGCATGTACCGGTATGTGCACACACATACACACTATTTCTATTTCAGTTTCATTTGTTATTGTGATTTATAAATATGCATGTTGTTGTAAATATGATGATTTGATAAAATATGATAATTGTTATATTTATAGATTAATGATATTTAAAACATTAGTTCATTTCTAACATTTTAGCTAAATCTAATGAAAACTTTAAATTTTCACTTTGCAAGGATTAGAATCTGACAATCTTAGAGGTCTATCGTGAAAACATAACAATTACAGATGACTGTTTTAGATTTAAATTGTGAATAAACTAAACTAAAGTTTAACCATCGTAAGGTAACAGTCTGACTGTCCTATGATTACTGTCTGACTGTCCTATGATTACTGTCTGACTGTCCTATGATTACTGTCTGACTGTCCTATGATTACTTTCTGACTGTCCTATGATTACTGTCTGACTGTCCAATGATTACTGTCTGACTGTCCTATGATTACTGACAGACTGTCCTATGATTACTGACTGACTGTCCTATGATTACTGTCTGACTGTCCAATGATTACTGTCTGACTGTCCTATGATTACTGACAGACTGTCCTATGATTACTGACTGACTGTCCTATGAATACTGTCTGACTGTCCTATGATTATTGTCTGACTGTCTGACTGTCCTGTGATTACTGTCTGACTGTCCTATAATTGCTGTCTGACTGTCTGACTGTCCTGTGATTACTGTCTGACTGTCCTCTGATTATTGTCTGACTGTCTGACTGTCCTATGATTATTGTCTGATTAGATATTGTGTTTTCTTCAGGCACCTGACATGGATGCTTTATCCAAGCAACTTGTCGAGGATCCGAGACGTGATGACTCAAGAGCGATACGTAGCGGTTCAAACACACCACAGTCAGAACAAACAAGATTCTCCAGTAGTGTACCACCTCTTGGTAAGCTGATTATCATAACTAATTAACATAATATATATACACATTATTGTTCTCATTTAGGTGTTGTTTGTGTTTATTAAACTACAATCAGTGTTGATGTTGTGGCTTGTGATGGTTGATATAAGTCACTATAGGTATGGTTGCAGAGTATAAATGGGCAACCCTTGGTTCAAGTCCAAAAAGTGGGTTCTACATCATCTTTTATTAATTTAGTAGCTAACTTATCCACAAATGAGCTTAGAGCATCCAGCTGGATGATACAGATTACTTACTTACTTAGGTAGATACTGGATGTAGGTTGTTAGTCCTGTGTGTCCAGATCCTCATCCGATTTTGAGCAGAAATGTAGGGCTGTTAGTTTATAAATAGCTTGTGACCCAATCTCAGAGCTGCTTCATAATTTAAAAATCAGATCCTGATCCCTCCAGTGTTTATCTAGTCTCCTCTCAAAACATTTTATACTAGAAGCCTCCACTACTCTATCAGGTAAACTGTTCCAGGAACCTTTCCCTGAAGTAGTGTCATCTCAGCCGGGTCTTGTTATGTTTTCTTGGCGGCTTCTAGCTATTTCCTCTGAACATTCTCCAAGGTTATTATGTCCTTCATCCTTCTTGACAGCCACACTGAGTTGACATATTCTAGATGTGGTCTGACTATTGTCTTGTACAATCTTTGTCTTCATCCAGGTATACAAAGGATTTCCTTAATAACTCCATCATCTGATTTGCCTTACTAACTTTTGCCATTATATGGTGTTCAAAACTAAGATTACAGTCCACTGTGACTCCCAAGTGTTTTTCCTTTTCTACCGGATCTAGTATGTGATCTGTGTATGCATTAATCTCATCCTATTTTCTCATGGTATATTTTTTCCGGTCTTGGGTGGAATCGCAAAAGCCATTTATTTGACCACCCTTGTAAATATTTTAGATCCTTTTGTAGAGTTTGTATATCCTCATTTGATCTTATTTCTCGAAAACACCTTTGTGTCGTCTGCAAACATAAATACTTCGGAGATCATGTTGTCAGGGAGATCATTTATGTACAGGACAAATAAAATTGGTCCTAGAATAACACTCACTCCCTTGGGGGAATCCCACTAAGGACATCGGCCCATCTTGTAAACTGTCCTTTAACCGACACTTGTTATCTTCTATTTAACAGAAATGATGTTACCCATACTGTGTGATACGTGTCTATATTTGTGGCTAAAAATAGAATATTTCTTTGTGTGTTGGTCATTATACTGAATTGTGTAAGTTGATAAAACAGAAGAAAAAATACCAGAAATTGTGTTAGGGGCCTTCACTCTAAAAAAATACAATTACCAAAAATAAAACAAATATTATCTACTTTTGTCAACAATATCCAGTCTCCATAATTACTGTATAATAAAAACTGTTATTTATCCTTCCATTAAACCCCAACTCCTTATTATTATAAATTATGAAACTTGTCATAAAATCAACATATAAATTAACTCAGTCTCTCTTTATTTTAATACAAAGCCAATACATGTATCTGTCCAATAAAAGACTATTTGTATTTAAAGAACACCGGAGATGTATCAAAGAATAGTCTTCTAAGGCAGTTTATATGCTAATATTATTTGTCATACCAAGGGACAGAATTAATCTGATATACAAGTATAATATGATACAAATTCCTTAACAAATTGCTAACCAAAGTTTGACGTCTTCAAACTGACTATAAATCTTAGTCCTTTTTTCTTTGTGATATAACTTTTTTTTAATTGTAATAGACTTCTGATGGAGTTTAATAAATAAATCAGTCAGATATTCAGGACATTATTGGAAGAAATGTGCATCAAAGACTCTTTTCACACTGACATATTCCATTGCGCAGAACACCACCACCAGCACAGTTATATATCACATGTCATAATTCATATATAACCGCAGATAACTACAGTCATTCTGAATAATTCACATTGATCAGTGCCAGCAATACTTTTACCATCAAAACATGTCCAATATTACTGAAAATGCAAAAAAGCCTCATTTATATAATTGTGCTGGTACAAATATATTACACATGGTCACTATTCATTCAGAATAATTATTTTTGCATAAATTTTTTAATAATTTGATATGAAAGGGAAAGGAGAAAAATCAAGCACTTTTTCATCAACATTTCTTTTCAATTATAAAAGTTTGTTGTCTTCTCGACTGATATACATCAGTTTAAGACAATAAATGTAAAGTTCATCTATAGATGATCATATATAGTATGGTATTATAATAAGAAAATATAAATAAAATTATTGACTCCTTAAGCAAACTCTAAAACTGATCTCTATCATAATGTCCAATCCATTACCCCATCACCTTAAATGTGTTATAGCAACATCTCTGTGTGTGTGTGTGTGTGTGTGTCTGTTCCAGTGTAAGAGTTTAGTTTATTAATCATGTCATAAGAGATTGAGATTATATTCTATAAACTTCACATGTTGTTTCACAGAACATATATCACATGTCAGTGATAACAGTCTCAGCACCAACTCACCTGCACCAGGTTAGTTTGAATAACACATTAATAACATATTAACTGTACAATAGACTAACTTTGTTTAACTGTACTAATGAGAATTAACAGTGAAAGGTGGTGACACCCATAAGATAAGATAAAAAGGTTTTTTTTAATTAAGAATATGCAATATACAGATTATGTTTAGTTTGATTTTTATTCATCAATGAAGGTGCACCTTTGATATTGTTTACTGTTGCTTAGCAACAAAATAGACCAGATTTATGATGACTGTGTAACAGTTTTATTAATTGTCTGTCTTCTAATGTGATTATTTAGTTTATTTACTGGTGACAACTTAATTTTCTATATCTTATCTAAAAAGTTTGTATAATTTTATTATCTGACAAAGTAAAAATGTATTAATTATAAATATACAGAGTATATAATTTTCAAATAATTTTTTAAAAGAATTTACAAATTTCTGGACTTCTTATTGAGAATATTATTTTTAACTAGGTAACTAATTTTGAGGTAGTAACTGGTTCAAAATTAATGTCACGTTTTAATTCAGCGAGCACTAATCTTCAAATATTAGTAAGTTTATTATTTTAAAACAATATAAGATAAAGCCTACCATTTTCACTGATGACCTGGTTATCTAATATTTTTGTTGTCTTGGTGTAATCTATTTTATTTCATATTGGCTATTCATTCTAGGTTTAAACTTACTTTGTCTAATTTAATAATCAGTATATGTTTTAGAGAGTTCCTGATTAAAATTATCTTTATACTAACATTTACCCAGGTTCAGGTTACTTCCTGTGATTAGCCAACAAATACCAGATTCCTTTTATTATTATTTTGTTACAAATTAACAAGATTTCTGATAATTGTATTCTAACAAAATTCTATATTTCTATGATGTGAGATTTGTTTGACTTTTTTTACTGGAGTATTGTCATTTCACTAAATACGACTTACAGGTCCCACAGGCAACACCCCTTCAGCTTTACGACCAGGTAACCCAACCCCTGCTCATGCCACAGGTCAAGGGTCACCAACCTCTTTGCGACCTCATAACCCAACCCCAGCACATGCCACAAAAGTGGTGCCAGACAGACCAGGTTTGTGTTGTATATTTCTTTACTGTGTGTATTATTAATATTAATTGTTTTAATCAGAATGGTCATCGTTTCGGTAGTCACATTATAGGAAAATAAAAAGCTTATTATAAATCTATAAAATTAAATTCGTCAAATCATATTAAAGTTTGTATAATTTAAAAACAAATAACTTGACCAAAACTATTTTCAGTCATAAATTGGTGAGTGTTATGAAAAAGAAGATCTGTTTATTAAAATTAATTTATATATATATATATATCATCTTATTTGTAAAGATAGATAATTAAGTTCTGATGATATAATATATACATTTACCTTGAAGTGATTTTATCTTCCTTTAATAATTTAATTTTGTGGTGATATAAAATAGTAATCTCCTTTAATGATAATATAATAATTGTTGGTTTTACAATAATAATATTTTGTGTGCTCATATTTCATCTAATGATATTATTACAGGCGCACCAACACCAGCAGGTCAAGGACAGTCAGAATCTCCTTCCAGTCATGTCTATCCTAGCATTCCTGAACAACCAAATGAACATCTTTGTATGATATCACTCCGATGATTATAATATCATAAGTTCTATAATTGTTAAAAAAACCTAAGAAACACAAAACTGTTTTTGTGTTTTATAAAGAAAATGACTGACCAACTGAGATATGATTTGTGTTGGTCCACATTTTTACTATTTTTATAATTAAGAGAAAATGAAAGACTTTTTCTGGAATAATTTGATGTACATTAAAAGATTTGTAAGAAAATAAATGAATCAGTCAAATTTCAATTAGATATTTCTTTATATAATAATGGTGAATTTGATTGTATTATTTCAGTGACATCTGATGACATGGGGACAGATTTTAGACGCAGTACTCAAGTAAATGTTATTGGTGAACCACGTCAAGAGCCTGTCAGGATACCAGCTTATATCAAAGCTGGACGACCTGGAGAAACACCCAATAACAAGGTGATATAATCTGTTTGTTATTGTACCATAATGATGTTTCATAATATTTACTGGAAAGAAATAAAGTTTATTTATATTTTTAGAAGCATAAACACTAAATAGTAATAAATCTCATATATGTTTGAAAATTTTACATTACGAATCATGGATTTACAATATATACTTGTGTATAAGTCAATTTTGTATATAAGACATGTTCAGTATATCAGTTAATATCATGGGAAACCACCAAACTTGAAAACAAGATGAGGCAGAATTTAAAGCTGTTAAAGGTGGGGGGGTTTTCTCAGAAAAATGGCATTTTCTTTTGGACCTGGCATGTTGAAATTATAAAAATTGTCGAAACTAGTGGTGGGGATGTGCGTGTGTAGAACTGATTTCACATCAAAAGACATCATCAAAGACAGTTAATCAAGCAGAAATTGTTAATTATTGCTAGTACTCGCTGCTTTATGTTTTTAAAACATCGAATCAAAATACAAAACTGTCGCTGATAACTGTGAATTAAATTGAACTGTTTAGTAGAAAGATGAATAAAGCTAACTGAAACGTAACTTTTTTAAATCTATTATCACTCACCAAACTCAACAAAGTTTTTTTTGGCTGACTTGTGTACAATTTCAGTTCTCATTAAACTTTTCTTATCTGATATTGCATTTCTGTCCAATCACATCTGATCTGCTAAATCTTGGGATACAGTTCCTGGAGATTGAAGATCCAGTTCGCAGAAAGACCTACACAACATCCATCACTGGAGCCACAACAAAAGGTTCTCATATCTTATCACAGATGAGAGGCTTTCAGGTTTTACCGGATTATGTAGACTTCGGTACACTGAAGGAAGGAAATACATATCACATGACAGTTCATCTGAAGAACACTGGATTTGATTCTTGTAGGTTCAGAATAAAACAACCACCACCGTCAACAGGAATGAAAGTACTTTACAAACCAGGATCAGTAAGTATATCTCGACACCAATATCTGGTACAAATGTCAGTGTATTTGTTAGGTTATCATACTTAAATATGACGGGTTCTGGTTTCAAATGACTTGTTGTTTTTTTTATACACGAATGATTAGGTCATTGTTTAGATAAATAAATAAAGTAATATTGTGCTCCTACTTGGTGTGTGTGTATGTTAAAATAGATATATAAAACATATTGCTATACTTTATGTGTTTTCCTACCAGGTGGCAGCAGGGATGAAGACAGAGCTAATTATTGAGATATATGCCATTGCTGTTGGTGTAAAAGGTGATCGCGGTATTGGTAAAGTGACGCATGATTTGGAAATTATCTCCGAAACTAACCAGCTTATGTTACCAATTACAGCAAATATCCTTTTTATGAATATACAGAGAGAGAGAGGGGGGGGGGAACACACACACAGAGAGAGTGAGAGAGACATACACACACATACACACAGAGAGAGAGAGACATACACACACATACACAGAGAGAGAGACACACACACAGAGAGAGAGAGAGAGAGAGAGAGACACACACACACAGAGAAATTTTTTCACTAGTATTTGTATGTATATATTTTGTTCACTATGTGCATCTTTTGAGGGACCCCATTTAGTTGTTTATCCTGTATCAGATATATTACACTATTAAAGCATTATAAGTATTCCTGACTCATTTTAATTACTCTGGTAGTCACTTGGTTGGTGTGTTTTATTTAATAACTTTAGTTGATTATATATTTCACTTTATTAGTTCAGTTTTAGTTGAATTGTTTAGCCTGAGATATATATATATAATGGCTGAAGGGTATTGATGAGGAAAACAAATATCACAAACACCGGTATGAGCCAGATTCAAACCCACAACCTGAGGTTTGCAGTGCAATACTCTAATCATTGCACCATCAGAATGCCCCATAATTCACTTTCATAGTAATTATACAATTATTATTATATATCATGTATAACAGACATTAGGCCTGATTTAAAAATATTAATATAAATATTTTTAACAATGTAGAGGTGATGATGACATAAATAGTGTTATGACAATTGTCATTTTACTAATAACAATAAGCTGTCATTTTTAATAATGGTCACTTCAGGACACGTACCTGTATAATTTCAATCACCATTCTATATTGTTCTATTGTACCCTGACATCAGATACTATTTATAAAGTTCACCTTAACATCTGTGGTACTAGTATTAACAGGTAATGAGTTTGATAATCGTAATTTGCCAGAAAGTTCTAAAGCTCCTGGAGTGAGACTAGTTAGTGATAAACCTCCTCAACCACAAGATATCATCAGATCCAGAAAAGTGGATAAAAATGGTAAGTTAATTATTAGATTGGAATCACAGAGGAAGCTAGATGTTTGGCTTCATAGTTTGTCCTTTAATTTATAATCCTCAATGTTGGTCCTCTACCATATAATCCTCAATGTTGGTCCTCTAACTGTCCTCTATATTATTGATCAGGTCAACTAACTAATGTGATAATACTAAATTAACTATTTTCTTTTTTTTATTTATGTACTTAATAATATGACAATCATATTTAATCATATCTCTTTCTTAACTGGTTACTCATCACCTTATACAGGTAGCATATAAGACACTGATATGTTGAGATCCCCCGTAATTAATTTAATAATTGACCTAATCGGCCCTTTGACCAGTTGTCTTTGTTTACAATAAATAAAAGCACATGGTCTTGTTTATGTGGTGGATTTTTCTGTCCCTTTCATGTTTATTTGTTTGATCACTAGTTTTTCATTTTATGTTAATATTATGATAACTAAATAAAACATCAACCCCATGAAGATTTTAGTAGAGTGTAGAATATATAGGATAATCATGTACTGAAAGTGCAGACTTGTGTATGATGACTTAATTGTTATTAAATGTGGAGAAAATCTGATTATATGAAGAAAAAAAACAGTTGAAAACTTATGATGTTAAATTGTTTTGGTATCGATACATTACATGGTTTTATGATCTAAAGTGTCATATTAGCCGTACATCGCACAAATTGTTTTGGTATCGATACATTACATGGTTTTATGATCTAAAGTGTCATATTAGCCGTACATCGCACAAATTGTTTTGGTATCGATACATTACATGGTTTTATGATCTATAGTGTCATGTTAGACGTACATCGCATTTCGCACAAAAATTATTACTCTCCAATTTTCAAATGTTGGCAGTTATGATATTGTATATGATACTGGGATTTACAGAAAGGTAGGATCAAACCTGGATTAAAGTTTTAGTCAGATGTGATATAAATATCTAAAAATAATCTATTTTGTTGTCTGTCCATGAGATAACCTAAAATCGCTCTAATAATAAGTTAAATCTTATTTTAGTAATAGATAATAAGTGTCTTTATAATAAACTCTATTTATAACTAATCTAGACGTTTTGATATTTTTGTCTTCCAGGAAAAACTATTGAAGTTCATTAAAGAGAGATCAGCGAAAGTATATCATTATCATATATATATATATATATATATATATGAATGAGATGATGTTTTTTGTTTGGGTTTTAGAAACAGTGTTTAATAATATATCCGTGTGTGTGTATTTTATATATATATATATATATATATATATATATAATGCTCTATAGGTACATCTGTGATAAGATTGTAAAAAATATTAGAGAATAATATTTAATTAAAATGTTTGTTTTTATAAATTTTTATCAGTAATTATAAAGTTATAACATTTATGTGTAACATGTACTCAGTTAAATGAAGCACTGATTTTGGAGTTATTTCCAGTAATCATATATAATCATTATTAAGACACAATTAATAGTGTGTAAATTAATATTATAAATAATAACAATATTTATATTTTGTTCGTCGAGTACACCAAACCTAGAATATAACACGTTATGATATTTGTTTGACTTGTGATTTATCTTATTGTAGAACTAAAATGTCGAATAAAACTACACTTGTGCCGGGTTATTTTGTTTACATACGCCCGATTACACCCCACGCAGAACCCTTCAAACTCTACAATAACTATCCGTTGTGCAGAGAGTATATTTCAAGGTTCTTCTTATTTTCAACACATTCAAGGTCATCATCTTTATCAAGGACATGTCTGTACTATATTAGCTTAATGTTAGTTGCATTCCAGCATTAAAACTGCTACCAGTGCCATAATCCAGATTGAAGACAACACCATCTTTCCATACCACATATCCTGTCATAGGTCGATGTGAGGAGACTCTATGATCAGTAATTAAGAGGGATCTTACAATATCAATAAATAAACAAATCCAGTTTAACCGGCATATATCTCTAGAGGTTTAAGGATGTTTTGCTAGTTCCCTAATCTTACACTTCACCGCGTCACCCACATGTATTAAAATTATATAATACAATTATTAATCGAGTTAAATGTGTCAAATTTCTGGGACTACTAATATATGAAAACCTAAACTGGCATGAGCATATAGATAGTTGTAGATCAAAAATATCTGCTGAACTATATGCTCTCAATAAAATTAAGCATATCTTAAGTACACACAATATGAGAACAGTATACCACAGCTTGATATATCCCTGTTTAACATATGGCACGCTATTATGGGGTTGTAGTCACTCAACGTACTTACGGAGATTAGAAATTTTACAGAAAAAGGCAATCAGGACCGTCTCGAAATCAAACTATAATGCTCATACCGAACCCTTATTTAAGAAGCTACAGATTGTCAAGCTAAAGGACATATGTACTTTTCAGCTTTCAAAATTAATGTATTCATTCATTAATATCTCTTTACCAGATCCCCTAATGACGATGTCCACTGTAAATAGACATATTCATTCACACGAAACAAGATGCCTTCACCAGCCACACATACAATACAGAAAAACAACATTGTTGTCAAAGACATTTATTTACCTAGCACTTGAAATATGGTACAAACTGCCAGAAACAATAAGACGGTTGAGGTCTCAACATAACTTTAATAGATCTGTAAAGATATTTCTTACGAACTCAAATTAACAAAGTCATTTATAAATTACATATATTGTATAATATATTGTACAATATTACATTATATTATGTTATGTTATCGCCATAATCAGCGCACTTCGACAGTGGACATAGACAGTTAAATATGTAACTTTTAGGCCACTGCGCCTCATCCTATAATCAGTTATGTTCTACATGTTTGGTGTTTATTTTGGAGGTTACAACTTTTTACTTGTCTGTTGTCATGATGGTATATGATTGTAAATAATATTATGTAATAAACAATGTAATAATGCTACTGTATATATCATCGAATAAAATTACTTAACTACTTACTAACTCCTTACTCGGGCGGCAAGGGCGTAGTGCATTCTGGGAACTAGCGAACTGTTGTTTAAAGGAACAGTTCACCCTCATTTAAGATTTTCAAACCTAATACAAATATGTTTACGAAAAATACAAATGATGTCAAAATATGAACACGATCAACCACATATTAAATAATTTCGTTCAAAGTGATGGTTAATGGACTATCAATATTCTGGTTTTGGTTTTGTTGTTCGGGGAGAATCCCCAGGCTGTCGCTTATTCGGCACAGCCTCTATGTTGGAGTGGTTGAGAAACCCCCTCCCCCACCACTCACAGGGGAGCAGTACGGAAAGATGGAGCCGAAATACCCTGAGGGTGGTCACTGCCAGAGTGTTTTACGTCCTCAGGGGTTTTTAACGTCCCCCTTTATTTTAAATAATTCAGTGGAGACGGCAGCGCCATTTAACGTGGTCAGCCACCCACTATGTAGTGAGCCGAGAAATTAATCCCTGGAAAAGTTTCGACCTCTTACGGGGTTCGAACCTGCGACCGTTGGCACCAAGTGCCAATTGCTTAACCGCTAGGCCACCGGAGCTCACTATCAATATTCTGTGTGCGCCGCCATTTTTAAGCCAGGCACAGACCGGATGCTCCTGAAGTCTGACGTCACTTAATACAAGCTGTTTGTATGACCCGGTTATAACAATATGTCAGTGTCACAAAATTCTCTATGATCTTATGTTACGGTTTTAATAGTTTCTAGCTAAAGTCGTAGGTTTGTGACCTCTCAGAAATCAGTGTTATGTGACATAACTTGACTAAAAAGTGATATCTTGATCTGTAAAGATGGACTGGCTAAATATATTGATTGTCGTTAATTATGCGATCTTGTATGAACGTACTGAGTTGTTACTCATGTTTTACATATGTTTTATCTCCGCTTATCGGATACCTAATTGATCTATATATATTGATTAGTCGTGATTGATTGATTTTGGGGAGGGGGCAACAATAAACCAGCCATAGCAAGCAGCTTTGACAAAAATAATGACATTTGAAGCTTATACGTGATCAAACTTAAAAAGACTAGATCATCTTGAAGAATGTGTACGTTCTCTAGAAGCTGACATAAAATTAGCAAAAAACTTAGTTAAACTAAATGTCATTATTAAACGGAAATGTTTATCTCACGAGAACATCAATAAGAAGATAGAGTTGTGAGATGCGTGAACTTAATCAACATTCCATGAAGTATAATCTCATCTTCAATTTTGATGATAGCACAAATGGGGGACAGGGAAATTGAGGACGAGAACACCGAATCCGTATTAAAACAATTCCTTGTCAACACCATGCCTATCTTCTGGCCTAAATATGTCTATATCTCTGTTGCATATAAGCTAAATGACAGATGAGAGCCATACCGTGACGTACTTGTTATATTCGCCATTACATCACAACTTGACAATGTATTAAAACGTGACAATAGTCTTCCAAACATAAAATGGCTACTTGTTAGACAGCGTATCCATTTCAACATTTTATTAACAACTTTTAATGACGTGACACCTGAATACCAATGTGAACTGGTGTCCATTAGAAAGTTATCCCGAATACTCGTGTCATCTAGCTGGATGCCATTGCAGGTACCAGTGTCACGGCTCAAATCCTACATGTGTTTAGTATTGCAGCCTCCACTTTGTTGTCGGCTGATATTAAAAACGTGTTGGCTCTTGAACATTTTTAATAACTTCTCAAATTTCAAGATTGCTTGACAGATAAATTATGATTATCGTTTAAATATCTTATTGTACTTTTACAAACATTATTTGAGGTATCACTGTATTGCACATCTGAATTGCTCATTCTATTAAGGGCGCTTTATTAAATATACATTATTATTATTATTATTATTAAGGCTACAAGATTTGGGGTGTCCGGGCAATTTATTCCTGCTATGACACAGGGAATCCAATTTCTCATTGATACGTTCAAGGAAAAAAAGAAAAATGCCAGTTCCATTAGTGAAAGTAAACTCTATCAAAGGATAAGTGGTCTACAAACCGAATTTCTGGATCCATTACTCCCTTAACCAGCACCTGATGAATAGGGATTTATCAGTGTCATCATTGGATTCCTCATTCTCAAAAACATAGATGTAGACACCAAGATATCGTCTCTTGGACCCATATAGACTATTATTGAGGAGTCAAAGCTGGGGTCAACACGGTCATTACCTGACGTGAGTACCGAAAGCTATCTCATAAATGTATATCGTGTGAAAGTAAACACATTTATGAGAATGTTCACTCGGATGATGATCATGGTATGTGTATAGAGCTAATACAGATGTTGTATTATTGTGATAATAATGATGTCTTGTGAGTGTTATTGTCATGATGATGATATCGTGTGTGTGTTAATTGTGATGATGATGATGATATATTGTGTGTGTTATTGTGATGATGATCATGGTATGTGTATAGAGCTAATACAGATTTGTATTATTGTGATAATAATGATATCTTGTGTGTGTTATTTTAATGATGATGATGATGTCTTGTGTGTGTTATTGTATTGATGATGATGATGATGATGATGATGATGATGATGATGATGATGATGATGATGATGTGATGTAATGTGTGTTATTGTGATGGTGATGATGATGATGATGATTATGATGATGTCTTGTGTGTGTTATTGTGATGATGATATATTATGTGTGTTATTGTGATGAGGATACTAATGATGTCTTGTGTGTGTTATTGTGATGATGATGATGATATATTGTGTGTTATTGTGATGATGATAATAATGATGTATTGTGTGTGTTATTGTGATGATGATGTATTGTGTGTTATTGTGATGATGATGATATCTTGTGTGTGTTATTGTGATGATAATGATGTCTTGTGTTTGTTATTGTGATGATGATGAACATGTAAATAATGTTGATAAAGCAGCTGTAGTCTAGCTCTAACTACCAGAATGTGCAATAACTGCACAATTATATGTACATAGTAGTCTGACTATCTTTATAAATATATGATAATTTATCTGACAAATAATTGTGTGTATTACGTCACGTATATTTATTTATATTTGATAATACACTGATAATTATTACCTTTAGTATTAACTTTCAGTAGTTACATGATATAATAGTTACAGTATCTCGGATAGCATATTTATATGATGGGAGGAGTAGGAGGGGGGAGGGGGGAAGGTAACAAACCGCGGCCAATATTCTGTTTCACAAGGTGACCTCTCGTCATTAGTGGGCGATGATAGGCAACACACAATAGCCAACCACAAACATTGATGTTATTACACGCCTTATAATACTTTTTATGTGTGTTTGTATGTGTATGTATGTATGTGTGTGTGTGTGAGGGGGGGGGACATTGGCGCGCGTACGGCTAGCTAACATCTTATTAATATCTCGTTATATGTTTATATCTGTGACTAAAATATTAATACCGAGACAAATTCCTATGACCAAGTACAATTGATTTGTTTATATGCGATGAATTCAACTTTAAACTATAACCCGATTTTTGAAGTTTGAATGTATAATTGCTGAGATTGAAGCCATACATAGAATGATTGTAGAAATTTATAAGATCCCAAACACTTAATTAATCAAAGTTACAATCGAGTTATAGCTCATTTTACCAATTTATTGAACACTTATATCCCAGTAAAGTCAATCATTAAGGATTCCTCGATAAAATATCCTTGAAAAAGAACAACTTTATATATAAGACATTCGGATGGCAAAAACTAGTGAGATGTATCTGAAGTAGATTAGATATAGACACCTATACCAAAGTTAAAATTACTGAGATAAACAATCTAAATTGGAAAGATTACTTGAGATACAACTCGGTTATTAATCGGATACATGACACAAACTCGCTGATCAGAGATGTTCATTGTTGATGGCCAGAAAGAAACAGACAAACTTGTCACAGTTAAGGGATTTAGGAAATATTTCTTAAGCATTGGTAGATAATTTGCTGAAGTAATCCCACCATCTAGGCACCGTATTATATACACTCCCAATTCCCAACTATGATGGTATCAGTCTGAATAAAGAGATCAGTGTGCTGTCACTCATTTTATAAATAGGTCTCTAGAACAGGATCCTGTAGCAAAGACAATGAAAATACCAAAAGTCAAATTAATTTATAAAATGAAATTAATAAAGGAATCATTTCGTGATTATCGACCTATCTGATCGATATCAAATATATATAAACAACTCGAGAAACATGACGTCTTGTAGGAGAATCAGTTCAGTTTTGGGCCAAACCACTCCTCTACTGATGCTATCACAAAGTGTACTTGTCACGTGATGCTCTAATTAAACAAGAATGAAAGCTGCCTCAGTGTATATTTAGACCTATCGAAGACATTTGACACCATCTATCACTCGGTATTATTGAGAAAATCGAGTCTTTAGGGCATCAGAGGCAGATCGCTTGAATGGTTATCTGTGTCAATGGAGTTAGTTATTAAAGTGTGAGGCGAAGTGATTTTAACATTCAATATGAAATACGACAAGACATTGTCGTTGTACTATTACTGTTTATTATGTACTCAAATGACGTACTCAATCCCATCAATCACAACAATAATGACCGTTGCTAATTATCGGATTTATTACCATCAAACAAACTTTCTATAAATGTAAGTAAAACAAATTACATCTTAATTACTCAGCAAGAAGCTACAGCAAATGTCACGTACCATCTATACGCCTCTATGACGTAGTGGGTAAGAGCGTGACACTTCTTACTCATGGTTAAGCTGGGCAGGAGGTCGGGGGTTCGCTGTTGAAGCTGTAAATTACAGTCCATATGAGTCTCTCCCTCATGAGGTAGTCAAATCACGTAAAATAACTGCTATTTCGGCCATTATTATACGTTGATGTTGAATAGCTGGAAATATCACTCGTTATCTCTCCAGAACGAAAATATACTTCATTACACTTTGATACTCCTATACGTACTATATGGCAATATAGTAAGTGGGAGACACAAACATGCCGTGATCCTAAACTTCCTGTCATATAGTCAGATCTCACGAAGAAAGGTTTATTGTGCGAAGGTCCACATCAATGGATACAATTGAACGAATGCTTAAAGAAATATGCTTCCAAAAACACACTTCAGTGCTACTGGCAGCATACAAAATTATTATACCTCAAGTATCAGTACTTTTAAACGACGTAATTGGTGAGACGTGAACGTTTTTTCTTTTCTTCCTTTTGAAATATATATCGTATTAATTTATTGGTTTTGCAAATATGAAATATTTGTATATTTAATAGTCATTTGGGTACCACTGCCTAACCATTAATAAGACACGAATTGTATATGATATGTTAATAGGTCACAGACTCAGTCTTCCCAGTATCCCCCCCCCCTCCCCGCCACCTTGAAAGTGTGTAACAATTATGTACCCCCCGCCACCTTGAAAGTGTGTAACAAAATGTACCCCCCGCCACCTTGAAGGTGTGTAATATGTACCCCCCGCCACCTTGAAGGTGTGTAACAATCATGTACCCCCCGCCACCTTGAAAGTGTGTAACAATTATCTATTTTTGACATGTATGTGTATTTGTATGCCATCGTGTTTTCTAAATAAAATACGACAACTAACTAATGTTGTAGGTTCTGACTGTTAGGTATCATCCGTATTTCTTTTGTATTGTTAGTGTTCGTCGATTTGTACGTGTATTTAAACTGATAAAGGGTCGTAATTGTGACTTGACACGATATTTTTGTGTCAAGTCGGATGTATCTGTGTCATATTTTGTGACTTTGGTCTTTGATGATAGGTGGTACAATACAACTAAACATGTCTAAACTAGAACTAGCCATATATCGTCGAGTTATAAAGGGATTCTCAGACCTCTGTAGACTTCTAATTTAGTTCGTGTGGAGAAGCTCACGTACATGACGTCATGACTTCTAAGTCGCCGTTCCATATTGAGCGCAGCCAGACATGGGATCGATTCCATTTTATCAATTGCAATTCCGGAATTGGAATTGATAAATCTGTTTTCTCTAGTCAATTATGGAAGAGAAGTAGGCGTGGATACGTGAAGATGGGAAAATGCAAAGAGTAAAACACTATTCGGAGTCAAATCTTAGCAACAAATACTGTTATTGTTTATTAAAGGAAAAGTTAAATGGGAACTTATTTTTGTGGAAATTATCGATCCCAATTTACTCAATTCCAATTTCTAAACAAATTCCAATTTAAGAATTGAGGTGACCTCATGTTTGAGGTGACCTACTACGAGTTTTTATGGTTTTTTATCGTCAACAAACTGTCATCTATCCTTATACATGATTCAGAAGTAAGTCAAGCAGAAATATATAGAACCAGGATCAAAAGACCTGTGTGTTTGAATGATTTCCTACAAAACATTTAATCCGCAAATAGGTATTCCAAGTACTCCGAGTACCTAATCATGCTAAAAAGTAGTAGGTAAAAATGGAATTGACTCCGTCTGGTCTGGATTGTGTATGAGTATATTGGGAGACATTTGTATATCTGTATAATAATTGTAAATACAATTTGTTTTATAAATAAACATGTAGAAACCCAAATTATATTTGTCAATATATCAGTATTCGTCAAGCTTATTATTTGGGAACAAAAGTGTTTTTACGAATATTACAGTGTATTTGGTACAAAAAGCCTGATATTTTACTTAAATTGCTAAATAAAATTATTTAGTAAAGATTTAGTAAAGATTTATGTAAATGAACCGACGATGGCGGCGCCAGTTAGTAATAGTTACTAAGTTAAACTCATAGACATATAAAGTCACGACGGTTGCTACGCCAGGTTTATCTGTGATCTGACTTGATCCAGACGGCTACATAATCCTTGTGATAGTTGACGTCAGAACACGTGACTTTTTTCCTTCCCACCGTACAATTTGGCATTTGAGAAAGCCGTAACATCTTCCCTCCAGTAACTGGTTTATTTCCTTATATCTATATAATGGTAGGTAGAGTTCGTGATTATTACAGATGGATTTTTTTTAATTATAAAATTTACACATTTAAGTTATATTATTTGAAGATGAACTGTTCCTTTAAGTATGTAGCTGTGTACCTTATTATGATAAAGATTGCACATTTTAAAACTTATTCTAGTCTTGGACGGGGGGGGGGGGTTCACTTCACACAAAGTTACGGGTCGAGTTTAAGGCTTCGATACCTTACTCCCTTTTGTGCGCATAAATATTATTGCTGACACTGATCGGACACGGCCGAGCGTGTGACACACACACACACACACACACACACACAGAGAGAGAGAGAGAGAGAGAGAGAGAGAGAAGACACACGCGCACAGAGAGAAAGAGAGACAGAGAGAGACAGAGAGAGAGAGAAGAAGAGAGAGAGAGAGAGAGAGAGAGAGACACACACACACACACACACACACACACACAGAGAGAGAGAGAGAGAGAGAGAGAGAGAGAGAGAGAGAGAGAGAGAGAGAGAGAGAGGAGTCACACAGACACACACACGCACAGAGAGAGAGAGAGAGAGAGAGAGACACACACACCCGGTGTCACAATTGAGCTATTTATGAAGTATTTTGTCAGAGAACAAAGAATCTAAACATAGAATCCTATAATTACTGAACAGAGATAACGACGTCAAAATAAAAACTACAGTGAAACTTGAATTAGCGGCTCCTTGTCTATCCGACACGTTTTATCAATAATAAACACAAATGGTCATGGATCTAATCAGGTCAGACCTATCGGATTGCACGGGCATTACTGCACAGGTATTATCATCTCTGATGAAGATAATATTAATTATCACCCATCATCAACATGATAACAATATACAATCGACATTAACGATATGATTTTCATTTAGCCGACTGGTATTATGATGTAGAGAAGTCGATATACAATACACATTAAAAGATCATATCTTCTTTAATGTGATTGTTCTTTTTTGGTGAAGGGAAGAGACAGAAACTATCAAGTCAACAATAAAGATACTAGATCTAGTAGGTAGATTTATATTATTTCTAGAACCACTTTATCGTCCATTAATTAGTTATGTTTCTTCTCTTCACCATTCACTTTTATTTGTATTTTATTTCTGGAAAGAGGCCGAATATGATTGAATTAATTTTAGCATCATATTAAACAGGAACCGCCATGATCATAAACACAGCCCGTGATCTGCAGAACTCAAGAATATTAGAATCCTTTGGAGTAACTCGCTGAAACACACGCACCCACGCACATACAGAGAGAGAGAGAGAGAGAGAGAGAGAGAAATCTACCAAAATGCTTCAACAATTCGTCAAATCTCTAACCGACGATAGACCAACATTTGTCAGAAGACATGACGATAATTGGGTCGATCGTCTGAACAGTCGAGCTACCGTTATCTTATTGGTGGCGTACGCCGTCCTGATTGGCTTAGCTCAGTGGGTACGTAAGCCAATCAGCTGCTGGTTCCCGAAGAACTTCGACATCATTCATCGCGAGTACTTACACGCTCACTGTTGGGTATCGCCGTTCTACTATCTTCCCTATACCGAAGAGATCCCGAAAATTGAAGAAGACAACAAAAGACGACTGATCCTTTATTATCAATGGATTCCCTGGATCTTCATGACCCAAGCCATGCTTTTCTGGCTTCCAAGTGCAATATGGCACTGGCTCAGTGAGCGATCTTCCCTAAATACGGAGATAATCCTCGATATGTCTCAGAAGTTAAACTCGACGAAGAAACTTGATAAGAAGGAACAACGACTGGAGTTGTTGACAAAATATTTTGATTATTTCTTAACACAAAAGGAAGATATTGCCATCCGTGAGAAATATCCTTCTGGTAGATGGCTAGTCTTGTCTTATCTCTTTATCAAGATGCTCTACATTACCAATATCCTCTTCCAAGTCTGGGTGCTTGGCCTTTTACTGAAAACTGACTACCGGAAACATTTGATAAACTACCTTAACTACCATTACGACGTTAACACTACCGCGGATGGACAGGTTTGGAATTCTCCGATCTTTCCGAGGATTGCCTTTTGTGATTATCTGATCCGGGACTTGGGAAACAAACGAAGATACACGGCACAGTGTGTCCTGCCACTGAACATCTATCTGGAGCGGATGTATATGATTCTCTGGTTCTGGATCGCTCTGTTATTAATGCTGACCACCGCTGATCTGGTCATCTGGATGCTACGAGTGATTATTCGCGCCGACCGTTTACACTTCATCTGGAACCAACTAGGCGAGGCTAGCCAAGTGAGTTGTGAGGAAATCGACGAACGAATGACGTCATCTTTTCTGGATCATTACCTCAGACAGGATGGCGGCTTCGTCCTACGACTGATTGCTCAGAACACGAGCGCTATGACGTCAGCGGATATTACGGGCAGATTATATCTGATATGGAAATCGCGACATCTTAATGACGTCATAGAGGAAGTTGGTGAAATATGAAATAAATAGTTATTGTACTTGAACAAACAGGGAGTATATTTGTTACTCTCCTTATAGTTAAAACTATTAAACTATATTTATATCAGTAAAGTTGCCATCGTCTAGCACTAATTGTTTTTGAGGACTTTACAGACATGAATAAGGCTAATGAAAGTTCTTGATCTGTAGATATGTCAATGGCAAATATAGACCTTTAGTTGTAAAATATTTACACTATTGGGTTGAGAATATTGTGGAATTAAACAAGAAATGTTTAATAAGTTTAAAGAATTTGGTTTGTGTCAGCATCTAGTATATTAAAACTACACACACAGAGAGAGAGAGAGAGAGAGAGAGAGAGAGCGAATATACACACAGACTATATACACCATTCACCTAAAAGAAAACTAGACCGAACACGGCCGCCGATTTGATGGCAAATAGGTCCCAACTTCCGGTCGAGGAAATAGGAACGCAGACTGGAAAAATCAGATTTATAAACATGGTGAATTATTGTTGTATCGCTGGTTGTATAAACCGTGTGCATGGAAGTAATACAAACGGGATGTTTTTTCGTCGGTAAGTATAAGGAACACATTTAAAATAGCTGTTAAAGCGGGTTTTTTTGGCGGGATATTAAGCTTAACTGTTATTATATTTAGCCTGTACGACAACCCCCGGCCTATCTCTGGCGTTTGATCCCAATTAAACTAGATCTACGGACTTGAATAAAACGACATTTACATATTTCATGGCATATAATAGGAGAGGAATAATATAAATTGTCTGCACGAGCAAAATTATAATGCACACATCACAATAAATGTCCGTATTCGTAGGTTCAAAACTCGAAGCGCAGCCGCTTTAACGTTGCTGTTTTACCTACCGGAAGTCAGAGCTGTTTGGTCATGGCGGCCCATTGAAACACTTGCCAAATAATGTCATCTATAAATCATTAGTCAAGCAACCATAAAAATACATTAATATACAACAATACAGTGTCATAAAAACTAATTATAATACAACAATTACTTAATTAAATTATAATATTTAATTTTACAGAATGTTAGCTTTACCTGGAACACGTTTAACATTTTTATTATTTTTATAACATGAGACATATTTATTTTCATCATACAGGAAACCATCCATTTTAATATAGCCATCTCTGTACAAAGTACTTGTAATAATGCTTGGATAATATAATTACGTAATAATTTATTTAATTACTAATTATGCTGTAAACAACATTTATTCTAGATACTTTTGATTGTTTGAATTTTTTTAATATTTCATCCGTTGATTTAAACTATCTATTAATTAGTTCGGGTTACTCGTTAGTTCGGGGGCCGAGACAACCCGTACGTGACAAATGTACAAATGTACACATGGATGTGGAAGTAGGAACTTACCGGAAACACATATATAATGTAGAATGTGACACGACAGCTCGCAGTAAGTAGCACGTTTTGTGATTCAACGATAAGTTAATACATATAAAAAATAAATACTTTTACATCACATATATATAATATTTTTTTTTTAAATTCTTACCTCCATTTGAGAGATACATACAATACATACGTAGAATATATATATATATATATATATATATATATATATATATATATATATATATATATATATATATATATATTATACAACATCTATGAACAATGATATAATAAAATTGAGTGTATTTATTACGTCTCCATTATGACTAGTAATATTACAAGAAACCAGTAAACTCTCAATTGATCATCTTGTACATGTACAAGATGATCAATTGAGAGTTGCTTGTATCCTTGACATTTATCGTAGTTTTCATCAGACAGAAACCTTACAAGTGATATGACATGCTTGTTACACGTAATGATAATTATAGAAAACAGTTGTCTTTGACTAGATAACATATATTGCAGATGTTATGATAATAAAGACTGATAGAACGTATAACATCGAGATAAGAATACGGAGTGTTAAAACACCAACTCCTCCAGGTTTTTTATAGATGATTGAGCTTGTAATAATATCTGTTCAAGTCTAATGCCGATTTTAATATCTTTGCTTGTAACATTTCAACATTTCTCATGGTAGACTTATTTTAGTACACGCATTGTAAGCTTTATAATAGGACTGGGTTAATAGCTTCACTAAAGATATGATTGATGGTTGATGGTTTATTATCACTGATACATAAACCAGCTGCCAGAGTGCTTTACGTCCTCGGGGGGGGGGGGGGTCGTTAAGGTCCCCCTTTATTTTTTCATTATTCAGCGGAGACGGCAACGCCATTTAACGTGGTCATCCACCCATGATGTTGTGAGTCGAGAAATTTTCGACCTCTTGCTGGTATCGAACCTGTGTCCCTTGGCACCAAGTGCCGGGTGCGTAACTGCTAGGCCACCAGAGGTCACTAATACATAGAACGTTCTAGACGTAGGTTTAATAAGTACCTCTAATTATTCTTTACAAGGATCAGACTAAGATGTACAATATATGACCGTTCTCATCCAGAGATGTACCATTCATGTGTCGTTATCTATCACGAAAGAGACACCTGCCAAATGTTAAAAGGGTTAAAGGTGACGTCATATTTGATGATGTAATTGTTCGTTTCATATATTCACTTCTGTAGTCTGATTACCATAAGACTACACAACAAGAAGTCATCGGCGTGACAACAACATACATTATAAATTCTTTAGTGAATGAAACTAGTATAATATCAAAATCGTATACACAACATTAGCACGTGACAAACAAGAGATGTCACATTAGTATCTTTATCTCATTAACATCCTCAAAAGTCACTCCATCAATGTCGGGAGCACAGTCGATACCGAGTTAGTTCAGATAACCATGGATTATGGGTTCTATCAAAGTAAAGTCTCTATATACTGAGTCTCTCTCGGTGAAATCTCTCGGCGCATATTAACCAACCATTTTCCTTGAGTAATAAAATCTTCATCTATATTGCAGACCTTCTAAATCTTCCGATAAACTGGAAGATCTTCGGTTTTTCCTGTTTTTTTCTAGAAAATCTTCCTCTTTCCCGCTTTATTTTGAAAAGACTTGGCCTGTGAAGGCTGCGCCACCTGGGTCTATAAGAGACATCTAAGACACAGTGGCTGTGGCTGAGAACATTCCAGAACTGCAAACTTTTTGGTTTGTTTGTTTGTTTGTTTGTTTGAATAAAATAGGGGGGTCTACCAAAATCTTCTGTCGTTTCTTTTCTGTAGGAAGAAGAAAATATTCTGTATTTTTGTATTAAAATATTAAAAGGTCGGAAACTGGAAATTTATTTTCAAGCACAAAATAATTTTTTGGTAATAAGCTTAAGATTAATCTATATATGGATATCTGATAACTAAACTACTTTGATTTCTATCATCATCATACCCAACAATCATGACAATAGATACAGTTGTCTTCAACCTAAAATGACCAATAACAACATCAGATATATTAAAAAATTATATAGTAACTTCATATACGATCAGATCGATAGTTTGAGAAGAAAATATGATCAATATAAAACGTGACGACATCAAAGTCATTTTCACTTTCTGATTCACCACAATTTGAAGCTGACATATTTTGTCAATCTCAAAATTACCAGAAGATAAATAACATCTGGCATCTTTCTATATATTAGTCTAATACCTCGATGTAGTCGTCCCTGTTTATTGTCCTGTTGTTGGTAGTTGTAGCCTGTTTATTGTCCTGTTGTTGGTAGTTGTAGCCTGTTTATTGTCCTGTTGTTGGTAGTTGTAGCCTGTTTATTGTCCTGTTGTTGGTAGTTGTAGCCTGTTTATTGTCCTGTTGTTGGTAGTTGTACCCTGTTTATTGTCCTGTTGTTGGTAGTCGTCCCTGTTTATTGTCCTGTTGTTGGTAGTTGTAGCCTGTTTATTGTCCTGTTGTTGGTAGTTGTAGCCTGTTTATTGTCCTGTTGTTGGTAGTTGTAGCCTGTTTATTGTCCTGTTGTTGGTAGTTGTACCCTGTTTATTGTCCTGTTGTTGGTAGTCGTCCCTGTTTATTGTCCTGTTGTTGGTAGCTGTCCCTGTTTATTGTCCTGTTGTTGGTAGTTGTACCCTGTTTATTGTCCTGTTGTTGGTAGTCGACCCTGTTTATTGTCCTGTTGTTGGTAGTCGACCCTGTTTATTGTCCTGTTGTTGGTAGTCGACCCTGTTTATTGTCCTGTTGTTGGTAGTCGACCCTGTTTATTGTCCTGTTGTTGGTAGTCGACCCTGTTTATTGTCCTGTTGTTGGTAGTCGACCCTGTTTATTGTCCTGTTGTTGGTAGTCGACCCTGTTTATTGTCCTGTTGTTGGTAGTCGACCCTGTTTATTGTCCTGTTGTTGGTAGTCGACCCTGTTTATTGTCCTGTTGTTGGTAGTTGTACCCTGTTTATTGTCCTGTTGTTGGTAGTCGTCCCTGTTTATTGTCCTGTTGTTGGTAGTGTCCCTGTTTATTGTCCTGTTGTTGGTAGTTGTACCCTGTTTATTGTCCTGTTGTTGGTAGTCGACCCTGTTTATTGTCCTGTTGTTGGTAGTCGACCCTGTTTATTGTCCTGTTGTTGGTAGTCGTCCCTGTTTATTGTCCTGTTGTTGGTAGTCATCCCTGTTTATTGTCCTGTTGTTGGAAGTTGTACCCTGTGTGGTGCTGTCTGTGAGCCTCTTCCCGTCACCGATAATCATGTGCTGGTTAAAAATACCTCTTGTATTAGGAACTTGTCTGTTGACTAGTTTCCCGTTTTGACTGACGCCCGTTTTTCTGTTGCTTGTATTTGATGTTCCTGAAGATTCCACGAAAAGACTGCGAGGATATGTGACTACAAACGATCTCTTGTTATCTTTTTGGCTCAGATTGCTAGCAGTGATTGTAGTAATATTAATATCAACAAACTGTTTTGATATTGTTAAGGTAATGCTAGAAGGTGTACCATCGATATAGATCTGTGTTGTTCTGCTTTTTTCTCTCAGATTTTGCTGGTTTTATACGTTTTCCTGACATGATTGAGGATATAACGTCTGACACAGATGAACTACATCAATCAGATAAAATAATGAAACTTACAGATCTTCATTTATTTGTATCAATAAATGTATGTATTAATGCTACATAACAGACCTTCTTAACTTACAGTGTACATCATCACGAAACATGACACAGACACCACTCACGTGTACCTTAAAGGCGCACAATATCAACAGATCAAAGTAGAATGTTTAAAAGTAAAACTCTGGCAAGAAATTTAGAGTAGTATTTACTTTTAATTGTAAAATGAAACCATTATGTCTAATATTGTCTATGAAAGTAAATTATATACAAATATAATATATTTATACATACACATGTATATAGTGTATAGATATTTGCGTGCTTGCATTTAAAGGTTTTCTTATTGGTTTATGCTCAAATATATATCAAGAACCCATTTTGGTATCTATTTATGATTTTATTAGTTTCTTTATCAGAATCTTAGTGGGGGGTGGGGGGGTGTATGGCTTCATTGATAACGTGTTTTGTTTAACTAAATATTATATCCTGTACTTAACTAAATATTATATCCTGTACTTAACTAAATAGTATATCCCCCCTCTCTATCTCTCTCTCTCTCCCTTTCTCTCTCTCTCTCTCTCTCTCTCTCTCTTGCTTGCTTATTTATAGTTCGGGGAGTATCCCCAGGCTGTCGCTTGTTTGGCACAGCCTCTGTGGTGGAGTCCTTCTCCGTAGAGTTTCTGTATCTGAAAATGGATTTGTAAAGTTTCGGTCCCGGACGTATCGGTGCCGAACCTTTACAAAAGATTTAGGGTGTGTTGTTTGGCTTTTGCCAGATGTATGAGTCCTTTTTAAATAAGGGTATTATTATGTTTGGCGTGGCTGTGACTTTGTGTATTATAATGACTGCTTTTTCTATGTCGGTTAGGTTGTGTTGTGCCGGAGTTAAGAGTTGTTTAAGAGATTGTCGGCAGGCTGGGAAGGCGGGACAATTAATTAGATAGTGGACGGGGTCAAAGTTTTGCTTTCAATGGAAGCAGAGTGCTTTATTATTGGGGCCGACAAAGCTTTTCGTGTGCACCCGACAAAGGCGGCGTATGTTTATGTCTGGCATTCTGTTTTTTTTGAGGTGAATGCCGGAAACAGTGGTTTTATTGTACCAGATACTTAATTCGGCTATGTCTGGATTTGGTGTTATTTGTTTGTGTAGGAACCTAGTGTCTGTTCTGCGCGTAGGATGTTGGTTAGGTTAGTGGCTAAGTTGTCCAGTGTAGAGTGCTTAAGCTTCCACGTTGGCTTAAGTCTGTGTGTATCATTGTGTCTTCTTGTCTGTATTGTGCTTCCCGCCATGCGAGGACGACGCGTATGGCGTGAAGTTCTACAAGAGTGATTGGTGTGTGGTAGGGGAGTCTTCCACAGGGATTTCGGTGCACTCCCTCCACAAATCAGGCCCAGGCAGATTTTCCATCATGGCGGACACTGGCATCTGTGTAGATGTTTATTGCTGCCTGATGTCTGTTCAGGGAAGAGATCCTGTCCGAAGCCTCAATGATTGCCCCTTGCCATGGAGCAGTTTCCTTGGTATCAGGAGGGTGGATTGCTGGTCCAGCTGCTTTCACGGCCCAGTTTCTATTAATATGGACCCTGGGATCTTTGTGTAAGCTTTCTTGTATTTTAGATGTGACTTGTACTGGGTCCAGTTTTGTCGCTGTTCTTAATATATATTTGGCTGTGTCTCCTCTTATGAGATGGGCAATAGTGGGGATTCCGGCTTCTATACTGATAAGGTCAGAGGGGGCAATGGGGGGGGGGGGGAGTCCTAAGACATATTTAAGTGCAGTTCTTTGTGCTATTTCTATGTGTTTAATTGCTGTTTTAGATGCAAGTAGGTAGATTGGGGCCGCATAAAGAAGTATGGATTGAATTAGGGCTTTATAAAGATTAATAAGATTGTTTGTGTTTATTCCTACTTCAACATTTGAAATAATTTTTATTATATTTTATCGAGAGTGGATTTTTTGTTTTGTTTGTAGTGCGTGTTTGTTGAAATTGATGACGCCTAAGTATTTGTATTGGTTGACTATTTCGATGTCTTAGTTGCCTATATAGAAGGTGGTGTGTTGTTTTGAATTAGTGTTGAATTGGCTTTAGATGTTGTTGTGTCGAGGGCGGTTTGTAGTTTTTTTGGCCGGCCTTTGTGAAATAATGACTATATCATCGGCGTAAGCCAGGATGTCGACACATGGAGGTAATCATATGGAGATTAGTACTGTAATTAGGGCGTTAAGTAGTGTAGGTGAGAGAGCGGAGCCTGTAGTGAGTGTGTGTGGATCAGATTTTACCCCTTCAAATGTAACTTTAATTTCTCTATTGTCTAGGAAGTCTTCTTCCCATGATATTATTCTTCCCTTGATCCCCAGGGAGATTAATGCGTCTAAGATGACGATGTGGTTAGCCATTTCAAAGGCTTTGTCTAAATCCAGAAAGGCAGTGTAGACTGTGCCGGGTCGGATTTTTCTTCTTCTGTTGGTGATTAGGTTTACTAAATGTAGAATTGGGTCGACAGTTGATCTGCATTTTGTAAATCCGAAGAATTTTTTTGGTCTGGGGAGTTTAAATATTAATCTGGCAAGAATTAGTCTCCATGATTTTTAGTATTGTAGGGAGGAGAGATATTGGTCTGTGGCCTCTGCCACCAGGTTTAGGGATAAGGACGACTATTGAGGTTTTCCAGGGTTTGGGAATTCGTCCTTCTCTCCATGATTGGTTAAAGAAGTTTAGAAGTCTAGTCGTGAAAGAAGGGGGGGGGGGAATTTGGAGTAAAGATGTATGCAAGTTTGTCTTCTCCAGGGGCGGAGTTTTTTGGGGTTGATAAAACTGTTTCCATTTGTGTGGTGTGATTGGGGTGTTTGTGTCTACGTGTTCACTTTTTGCGAGATATATTGAGTGCAGTGTGTCTGGTTGTTGTTTTTCTAGAGCTGATTTGACCTCTTCGGGTAAGGTTTGGTGGTCATCTCTAAGTGGTGAAGTGGTGTGCTAATTTGTTTACTTCTTCTTTGGGGTTAATTACTTTAGGTTGGGAAGATTTACCCCGGGTTTTTAATCTCGCGACAAATTTGCGCCGAGCCCATGTCCCCGAGTTGTTTGCACCAACTGTCAAACTTTGGTCCTCTTTAATTGTGTGAAGTCGTCGTCTCGTTTCTCGTTCAGCTGCTCTTAGTTCTGCTCTATTTTGAGATGTCGGGTGAGCTTTAACAACCGTTGTCAGTTTACTGACTTCTTTGGTCCATCTCCTTGCTTCTGGTGTTAAGAAGGAGCGAGGACGTCTTGGGCGATTTTGGAGGACTATGGAGATGGCTGTTGCTGCGGCTTCGTTAATATCGTCAGTTAATTTATGAAGTAGGTCATCTAGAGATAGATTATTGTCGGTGTCGTCGGCAGATAATTCGTGTAGTCTGTCTGCAAATTGTTTCCTGATTGCTTTGTCGGTGTCCTATCTGGGTTGTCCTAGGTTCTCTGGTACGTTCGTAAAAGCATCAGATAGTATTATTACTGTGGCTATGTGGTCTGAGGTTAGAGCTTCTAATTGGCTTCAGTCTGCTATGGCCGCAACTTCAGGGGAAGCTATGGCAAGATCGAGGGTCGACCCATAGATAATGGTGGGGACTTTGGGATCATTTAATAGTATAGCATCACAGTCACTTATTGCTGTAAATGTTGTCCTGGTCTGGTGTTTTTGAGCCCCATGTTGTAGTATTGGCGTTGAGATCGCCTGTTATTAAGTCATGTTTATATGTATTTGTTGTTTGTTGTATATCATATAGATAATTAGGGGAGACGTATGTATTAATTAATTGGAAGGGAACGCTTTTAAAGCCGGTTATTTCAGTAATGATTGATTGCCAATCACTGGAGCAGTTAATTAGGGGGTATCCGAGAATTTGTATTGAATATTTAGTGTTTGTAAGAGTTTCTTGTAGTAATAATATGTCTGGTTGTTTGTCTTCGATGGCTGTAATTAGGATATTTTTGTTGCAGTGGAAGCCTCGGATGTTCCAGGAGATGATGTTGAGATCTCTCCCGAGCTGTCCTTTGATTTCATTGGGGTGTGTTGTTTTGCGGGTGTTGGTTTTGTTTGTGCTGTCTGTGTTGTTGTTGTTGTCTGAGTCTATATTGGTGTTATCTGTTGCTGTAGTGAAGTCTGTCTGTGTTGTTGGTGGTGTCTGAGTTGTCTGTATTGGTGTTGTCTGTTGCTGCAGTGGAGTCTGTCTGTGTTGTTGTTGTTGTTGGTGGTGGTGGTGGTGTCTGAGTTGTCTATATTGGTGTTGTCTGTTGCTGTGGTGGAGTCTGTCTGTGTTGTTGTTGTTGTTGGTGGTGGTGGTGGTGTCTGAGTTGTCTATATTGGTGTTGTCTGTTGCTGTGGTGGAGTCTGTCTGTGTTGTTGTTGTTGGTGGTGTCTGAGTTGTCTATATTTGTGTTGTCTGTTGCTGTGATGGAGTCTGTCTGTGATGTTGTTGGTGTCTGAGTTGTCTATATTGGTGTTGTCTGTTGCTGTGGTGGAGCCTGTATGTGTTGTTATTGTTGTTGTTGGTGGTGGTGGTGTCTGAGTTGTCTATATTGGTGTTGTCTGTTGCTGTGGTGGAGTCTGTCTGTGTTGCTGTTGTTGGTGGTGTCTGAGTTGTCTATATTGGTGTTGTCTGTTGCTGTGGTGGAGTCTGTCTGTGATGTTGTTGTTGTTGGTGTCTGAGTTGTCTGTATTGTTGTCGTCTGTTGCTGTGGTGGAGTCTGTCTGTGATGTTGTTGTTGTTGGTGGTGGTGTCTGAGTTGTCTATATTGGTGTTGTCTGTTGCTGTGGTGGAGACTGTCTGTGTTGTTGTTGTTGTTGGTGGTGGTGGTGGTGTCTGAGTTGTCTGTGTTGTTGTTTTCTGTTGCTGTATGTGAGTTTTTTGGTAATTTATTATTATTATTTTATTCAACCTCCACAGAATAGAGAAAATACAGGATAAAAGTACATACAGCGTATTATAAACAAAAACAATACAAGCTTAATACAACAATACTATAAACAAAAACAATACAAGCTTAATACAACAATACTATAAACAAAAACAATACAAGCTTAATACAACAATACTATAAACAAAAACAATACAAGCTTAATACAACAATACTATAAACAAAAACAATACAAGCTTAATACAACAATACTATAAACAAAAACAATACAAGCTTAATACAACAATACTATAAACAAAAACAATACAAGCTTAATACAACAATACTATAAACAAAAACAATACAAGCTTAATACAACAACACTATAAACAAAAACAATACAAGCTTAATACAACAATACTATAAACAAAAACAATACAAGCTTAATACAACAATACTATAAACAAGAACAATACAAGCTTAATACAACAACACTAGTTGAGAGGATTTTGTTAAAAGTTTAACTAAAAGATACTCGTTAGACCATGACTTTATATAATTATCATTGTATAACATAAATCGTAGTGAGTCGACGAGACCATCAGTAGTGGATAAAGATTGACTAGAATTCATACACCCTGAGAAAATAAAACTAACGGGTGAAATGTGCCCGGTATTAAGATATTTTGAGTGACAAATAAATCAATAAAATATACACAAAGGTTACTGGTTGGTGAATTATTTTGAAATATTCTGGTAGATAAACACTTGTTATATTCATTTAAAAGAATATTCTCACCAGTTATGACAAGAGCTTAAAGAAAATTACTATGATGAGATCTTTTGCTGAGACCACAAACGTATTTCATGATGTAACCTTGTGTAGACTGAATCTTAGGACATTATTGACACTCACAGATAGACAATCAACACCATATAATAAAGTAGGCAAACATATGGCTTTATATAAGTGAATGTTGCTTTTTGTATTTAAACCTGGATATGACATACCAATATTGTTTATTGAAAACATACTTCGTTTAGCTTTTTGAATTCGAGTACTAACATAGTCGTTGTATTTAACATTATTATTAGAAGTTATACCTAGTATATCCTTGTCTTCCACATGTATGCGTTTGTTTTTCAGATACCATTGGGGCGTTGTCGTAAAACAACCATATCCTTTACATACCGTCATACGTTTGGTCTTTTTGATGTCAAAATTAAAACGCCATAGGGATGAATAATCCGTCATATATCAATCATTTTTTGTAGACCTGGAACAGTAGTATTAAATAAAGAGACATAATCAGGATAAACAAACGAGTTATATAAGTGATTCCCGACACGTACCCCGTGTTTACAAAGAGACAATTCAAGCATTAAACCAGACAGAAATAAGTTAAATAAAACAGGTGAAAGTATGCTTCCTTGACGAGTATCACGAGTAACTCTAAAATACATGCTATAGTCTATATAACTATCCCATTTGATGACAACATCTAGATTAGAATATCACTTGCGTAATACTCGCCAATGTACATCAGGTACAACATTATATAATTTATAAAATAAACCTTCGTGTCATATAGAGTCATAAAACATTTATCGGCATCTAAACTACATATAAACATATTGGAACCAGTGTATTTACTATTACACATAAGATCATTCAATAGAGAAGTTCCATTCTATATGCCGAAGTCAGACCTAAAGTCAAATTGATTATTACATAATCTCTAAAGGAAACTATTAACTCAAAGAACTTAGAAAAAATAGAAGATACAATAATAGGTCTATAATTCGCAGCAACAATAGGGTTAAGGGTTGTGTTTTTTAAGAAGTGGCACCATAACACCGATATTAAAAACCACAAGAACACAATTAAAAGTGAGTATACACGAATAGAAATATGATAAATGACTAGAAAGGGCATCAGAGATGCCGTTTATAAGAAATTCTCCACATATTCCATCTATTCCAGGTAAACTATTTCTTTTCAGTCTTTTTATACATTAAAGGACTTGGTCGGGGCGTTATGACAAGTTTAATAGTTGACACGTGTATATTATTGTAAGAGTTCTCAACACAAGAAGATATCGCGGACTGTTTATGAGATAGGTTCTTTGAATTATCTTGTATTGTGCCGGAGAAATATCGCGAACATTCATTTGGTTCAATGTTAGTATGTCATTTACTTTTTTTTGTTCGATTTACGTCCCTTTTCAGTCAGTTGTCCAGAGATTCATACAATTCCTTGTTTTTGTTTTTTAAGTTACACAATGTCTTGATAATTTATGGAATAATTTCTTCACATTTTTCTAACATTTATATATTTCTCCTTCTCTTGGTTTGATGTACTATTATCAGACAACAGACGCCACCAAAATGTCTTCGTGTCTCTGACTTGGGATAAGTCTGGACACCAGTATTTCTTTGGTTTGAATACATTTTTAGGGATCACTTTGGCCAATTTAGCAGCTTCTACGAATATAGATTTCAGTTTATCCACATAATTATCCACCCGAGTCTGTAAGTTGGCTTTGTCACAGATGGACTCAACAGAGAAAACTGGGATATAGGATAATTTATCTTCAGGGATACGACAATATTCATAGTTGTTTAATTTCTTGTGGGGAAGTCTGCCTCCGACAGTAGTGCCGGCGCTATATGAGGAGGTCGGAGTGTGGTTGTTTGTGTGTGTGGGGGGGGAGGGGGTTAATGCCCACGGAGCCGGGACTGTAACTGCTGCCTGGCGGGTCTTTGGCGGGGCTGAACTCCCAGCCTTTGTAATGTCTACATATATATATATATATATATATATATATATATATAGCATTTTCAGAGACAAGCACACACACACACACATATATATATATATATATATATATATATATATACATACATACACCCTAATATAACTAAATACCACAATAACTCAATATGTACCCTAACATTAATAGAGACATTGTTCTGCTAAGACAACAAATGCCAGTATAATTTATTTGCGAGCAACATACGTACCACAAACATCGTGACCACGTGACCACATGTTAGATGTATACCAGATATATATCAACAACACTGAACAATTATTAGCGATACTGGCGAATAAATAGAAATAAATAACATTTTGCCATAGAGTCAACTTTCAAAGATGATAATTTATAAAGATGATAATCGTGAACTAGATAATGTCTATAATTTAGAACAAATATTAAGTCATAATATCATTTAAGCTCAAAACATTCATAGTATCATCAGTATACAGTCATACATTAATTAGTTCCATTTTCTATAACATCGAACGTTAATCAAAACATCGATTAAAAAAATTAACATTTAAAATTTATTTTAATAATCTTTGGGTCTTTTAATAATCTTATTTTGTTAACTTTCCAAGGCCCATTTTATTTAAATGGCATCATTCTGTCGTTATTGTTAGGAACTGTTTTATACCAATAACTGATTTAGTTTAATTTGGTTTCGATTTGGGGAAAAAAACTAAGATTTTGAGTTCGGATTGAATATCAAAATAACAATATTAATTAAATATCTATCAGATAAAACAATCGAATTTTATGTATATATTTAAACGATATGAAGTTTATTCATATACAGCAATAACTTCTATCGTCATTCAAATCATCACTTAATCCACGTAGATCGCCATTTAAGCACGTAAACGCATGCGCGTAGCCAACATAATTATGCAAAATTTGCACATTGACCAAATTAGAGAAAAAATACAAATGTTGTTTGTTTGAAACTAAACTTTGTTTTCGATATAAATAAATAATTACGTTGACAATTATCTGATATTTACGTTTTACGTAAAATACAACATAACAACAATAACGATCATGTCAATAACAATGACAGAAGAAATATAATCACACATACACATAACACACACACACACATAGACACACACACACACACAACATATATATATATATATATATATATATATACGCAAAGCCCAAATGTTGCTGGAGCTATACAAATAAATGCTATAATTTGCCGGAGTGGACTAGCAACTGGAACACATTTATTAATATAAAAAATAAACATCAGGACAAGGAAACTCGAATATACATCGCTGAACACTTTAAATAACATCAGATCATCATAATATTGTTATGGTGTCTGTATTCGTTTACGGGGTGTCTCTCTGTCGGGAATAGACTCGTCCATGGGTAGCATCTTGTCTAGGTAAATAGGATGCTTTAAAGGTGCTCTGGGGCGCCCTCTTGTCGGAAGTAAGACAACTGAGATCACGTGACACAGGAACGCAGCATATTCCTCCAGCTTCCTGTTTGTGTAAGTGGCAGATAATGGGAGTATCATGGGCGATATTATACGTAGAAAATTGCTATACCAGCGAACGTGATAGTCCATAAACAGCATCCAAAATTATCTTGAAATATCTCATTGTCTGAAATATATGAATTAATGGGTTTAGTATATGTACATAATAATATTTAAAAAATTTAAATTTTCTTTCATAAGGAAATATAATGAATAACACCTATTTAGATATCTAATATAATAAAAATTCCGCGACAACTGCGCCATCTAGCGAGTCTGTTTGTGGGTCACGTATCACCGGGCTCGCTGAACCATCTGATAAAAACAATCCTTTTACCAACCATGAGATTATTGATAATTTTATGTCTATTACAGTTCCCAACTTGATGATTTATTTTCAATAATATGTCGTATTTTCAGCAAAAATAAACTATCAACTTTATATTTGATTGCATGCATAATAATAATAATAATAATAATAATAATGTATATTTAATAAAGCGCCCTTACTAGCAGGAGCCATTCAAAGGCGCTGTACAAATAATATGTAATATAATAATACCCCAAATAATGTCTGTAAAAACCCTGTAATGATTTAAAAGATAATAATTATTTATCTGTGAAAGCGACCTTAAATAGGTGTGTTTTTAGAAGAGACTGTAGTTTCAAATTAAGCATCCCTTAATTTTAATATGTAATATTTAGCACCATAGTGTATGAGTGAGAGGTTATAACTCAGCCAACTTCGGAAAAATGAATGGTTATTTTATAATCATGTTGGAAGAGACGAATAAAACCGTTTTAAACAACGACAGTTTTGGTATTTTGTTAGAACAAGAAACTTATATAGAAACTTAAATATTTAAGATAATTATATTTTCCTAATGTTTGAATTCATATTGTTCTTTAGCAGATATTTAGAATTTATTATCATAACATCTGAATTGGAGT
Source organism: Paralvinella palmiformis (assembly GCA_025642065.1). Classification (NCBI taxonomy): domain Eukaryota; kingdom Metazoa; phylum Annelida; class Polychaeta; order Terebellida; family Alvinellidae; genus Paralvinella; species Paralvinella palmiformis. Next base: position 319,846 of record JAODUP010000573.1, on the reverse strand, counting down.
CCGACAGTCATTACTTCCCAATTTCAGCCGCCTCGAATGATGAAAGTTGACTTTCCTATACAAATAATCATATATGTTAACAACTAAAATAATTCTATGTTATATTTAATAAAAATTAAACTGCTACAAGAACGATTTAGTTCTGTCAATCCTCCAAAACATAAATTTACAAATAATTACATTTCTTGTTCCATGCTACTTTACTATGTACACAGCTTCACTAACCCGCAAACCAAATTAGATGTCTGGATCACGGACTGCGCATGTATAGCGGAAATTGTCTATTTCTAAGTTAGTTTACCTTATCTGGCTCAGTGTGGTATTTATGTTATCATTTTTATTACATTCTATTGCTCAATATTTGGCCTGTTCTAGTTTTTCTCCATATCTTTATATTTTTGATATTTTACGTTATTTATGGTGATTTTTAATAATAATAATAATAATAATTAATAATAATAATAATAATAATAATAATAATGGCCGAAATGGTAGTTATTTTAAGTGGCTTGGCTACCTCAAATGAGGGAGACGGATATGGTCTGCTTCCCAACGGGGACTAATTCTAAACAAATTTAGAATTCACAATAAATGACATATTCCGCAGAGAAAACATTGCCAGTTGCCACGAATAGGAATTTCTAAACTTCGTTCCTATCAGTTTCGGAATAATTGGAATAAAATACGGAAGAAACGGTTGTATGTTTTATTTAATATCTCCAGATGGTTTTTTTATATCGGCCTGATAAATCACCCAGAAGAACAAAAGTATTGAAATATATATTGCTGTATATGGGTGCACATAATTTCAAGATACAGTCTAAAAAACACACCTCCTTGATAAAAAGGGGCTAATATAAAAGTAAGGACCATTGTACTTCCCTTTATGGGCACGATTTAGATGATTTAATGTAGCTTGTCAAAATTAAATTTTATATATATATATATGTGTGTGTGTGTGTGTGTGTGTGTGTGTGTGTGTGTGTGTGTGTGTGTGTGTGTGTGTGTGTGTGTGTGTGTGTGTGTAAAAACATTCCCTTTTAACCTAAAACGCTTGTTGAAATTATCCTAAATACTAAAAAACAAATTAGCTGTAATATAAACATTGAAGAACATATCGAATGTAAATAACAGACATGTAAAAATATATTTATTGTTTGTTATTATATTTCATTCACTTCAATTTTTATATCACGTGATCCATACTCAGTTTTATAAGACGCCGAAAATATGAACATCGACTTTCTGAATCACATCATGTTTAGTCTTTGTTCGTCTACAGGTGAAGGGATATAATGAGCACGGATAGTTGATTAATATAGAATTAAAAGAGTATATAGACTGTTTACTTATTACCAAATACGACTATATAACTAATAAGTATTTTCGGATAAAGAAACAAATAAAGAAGCTGTATAAGTTTAATTTTCATGTCTTACCGTTTTGTGGAACATACAGACTGTTTTGTTCTCATCTTCTCCGTTAGGACAGTGCATTTTGTTATCACACAAAGCGTGTTCGTCTATACACCGATAGAACCCAAATCTGTCTGGAGTAGGACAAGGAAACAGTGACACGCCATCCTCAGCTTCTGGACAGGCTGGATAATAAGGTTAAATAATATATCATTGTCATAACGTCAACGTGTAAGACTATATATATATATACAGGAGCTCCTCGTCTTTACGTACGTACGTTCGTAAGCCGAATTTGTATGTAAGTCGAATCACACTCTCTAAATGTGCGAACCGTCGGCCCTTGACCCTGTCATCAGATTGTGCAATAAGTACCTGAATCACTCGTCTAAGCTAACACATTGTTATATTTGTTATTTATGTAAGAAAAACTACTCCTAACAACAAAGTACACTGTTATCACTGGCGTCGCTAGTCCGTAAGTACGAACTGTTGTCGGTAACTCGAAACAACAACTTTTAACAATTATGGGGGTTCGTTCGTAATGGCGATTTGTCGTAAGTCGGAGCCGACGTGACCCGGGGACTTCCTGTACCCCTTGTGTGTGCGTGTGTGTGCGTGCGTATGCGTGTGTGCATGCGTGTGTGCGTACATTATTTTTCATCGATATTTAATGTTGTGCGTTTTCATTCAACAATTTGTGTGCGTCTATAACAAATATGTGTATTTATGTCATGTGTGTGTGTGTGTGTGTGTGTGTGTGTGTGTGTGTGTTTTAGCTGTGTGTAATAAGGCACAGGCACAAATAATCTCGAACCATGAATTCAAACTCTGGACTTTTCTTCAGGGGACTGAATCCAGAGTGGCGACCTTTCTTGCTGAGACATTCCTTCAATGTCAGATGGCAGGACGGGAAGTAAAAAAAGTGGCGTATTCTGACGTCAAGTGACACAAGCATCGTGTATATATTTAGATCTCGATCAACAGGTTACAGATATTCTGACTTGGCCAATATCATAACCTTACCTGACCCCGAGCTAAATCTACTAAATAGTACTAACTAACTCAATAATCAGTTCATTTACATAAATCTTACAGTTTGGTAGATGTTTCATGCTAAAAGAAAACAAAACAATCTTTATAAACAATTTTAGCATAATGGTTTTCTATAAACATACAACATAGCTTAAAAATGACGTTACTGTTATTATTATTATTATTATTATTATTATTATTATTATTATTATTATTATTGTCTACTTATTTGACTTTATTCAACATCTTCTACTACAGTTTATATCAGGTTAATGAATTAAACCCATTCCCCCCCCCTTCCCCCACCCCCCACTCCACACAGACCTTAGTTCTCAGGTAACAGTAATCCACGAACTGGTTGAATCTAAAGACAAACAAAAGATTAACCTCTTTTTTTCTCTAAAACTAGTCGACTATAAAGGATTTATGGCTGAGTAGTGTCAATATTTAGTGACGCCGCGACTTAACACGTCTAGTCTCCAGTGTCACGTGCTCATAGGTCCAGTCACGTGCTAACACTGCCATTTCCCCACCTGTGTGTCCCGTGTACGGTCACTAATAGTGTACATGTCAGGATCATATAACAGAAGTTAAGAGGAGAGTACCAGGTACCGAATTATACAAAGGATGAGACAGTACTTTTATGACTGTGTATAATTGTTTTGTATTATCGGCCTGGTACAGGACCGCCAATAGGCAATAAACCTAGAGATAGCATACTATAGACCTGGTATATGGTACACATGGTATCTGGTATATGAATGAATTGTATCATGTAGTGTGTAAATATTACTGATAGCATACCTCGAAAACCATTATAAGGTACTCATTCACACATTCACTTACTCGTGCACTCAATTTGTGATCCCTTATTACGAGAAAGCGGTGAGGCCATATCGGTGACGTAAGATGGTCGTTGAAGACAGGTTTTACTCTGATGGATAACGTACGTATTGTTTAACACGAGACTTAGATCGGGTCTTCGTGGCACAGAGCTAATGTAGCCGGATACAAATTCGGGAATTTCTCGGCTCGAATCCACAAAATTATTTCTCCCCCCGACACTCCCGTTATTGATCTATATTATAACCATAACTGGGTAGAGGAAAAATCAAGCAGATAACTAAAGGATCAGAACTCAGAACCTTCTGGTATCAATTGAAATATCTTAGGATAAAATAGTAAATTAATTTTACGCGTTATTGGAGATTTAGTGAAATATTGAAGGAGATACGATACTAATTATTGTACAAAATAATGTCTATATTATAATGACACGGTAGAACTGGTAGGTTACATAATAATAATAATAATAATAATAATAATAATAATAATAATAATAATAATAATGTATAATCAATAAAGCGACTTTGCTAACAAAAGAAGAGAAATTCAAAGACATTAAAGTTGAGTCACCACGTGACTTGAGTTAAGATAAAGTTCATGTAATATGATCTGATCTAAAATATCCCGATGATTGTTTTGAGATGGGTGGAGGGGGGAGATGGGTATTACTTGAACTTAAAATGTAAGATATAAAGCCAGTCTGTCGTAGAGATAATATATATATATATATATATATATATATATATAAAACACTTTTTCCTATATTGTCATGAGAGAGCTAATCACTAGAAGAAACATATCAGAGGTGGTCTTTTCAGATAGGTCTCACAGTCACTAACTACGAGATTAATCAATTAGTGGGATCGGTTTTAATGGTCTCTCAAACAGGTGGTCGTCTAGCAGGTTCACGTGTAATTGCGTGTTACCACCGTTTATCAGGTTTGTTATCCAGGACGTTATCAACTCGCTATAAGGCCGTACTGGCAGATGATTAATACATGGATCTCTACCGAAAAGATGTGTGGATCAAGGGTTGGTGGTCACGTGGTACGGTTCTGGATCCTCTATCATTTCGCCGTTCGGATTTAGAAGCTATAGTCACAGTTCATTAACGCGACCGCTTGGGGCGCCACCGGCGGTGGTAAGGGGACTTTCTGGGAGTGATGTCCCGCTTGTAATATGCGTTCCGGATCATCAGTCGTTCTCCAGAACGGATAAATTGCGATCCAGGACTCAGGAACAGCATGACCCCAGTCCTGAGCATCAAAGTAAAGGTATCCAGATTGATGGAGAGGTAATGCCGCGGTCCTAGTGTGGTATTTTGGTCTCTGATCTAGTTAATAATATTTTGGTTGTCAGGTATGATACCAAATACTACCTGGATGAAGCCACCAAGTATCATTTGTTAGTATAATGTCATTAGTCATTGAGTACCTCTGGCCATTATAAGTACCAGTAGCCAATATATATATATATATATATATATATATATATGCACAAAGATACCATACAATTTCCCTATTACGTACAATTAGACTTTATTAACTTCTTTATAGGCTAATAATATATGTGGATACTATTAGACTCAATATGGCTAATGGTATTTATAAAAATAGTAACCACTCAATACCACTAGCCACATAGAAACCACATGAGATAAGGTAGCATTAGCCATGTGATACCACTAGGTACTTGATGCCACTAGGTAATACTAATCATTGGGTATCACTAGCCATTAGGAAACAAAACTGAGTTGATATCACCAGTAATTATAAGTAACACTAGCAATAAGATACTATTAGGTACTATATACCACATAGGAGCCATTTCCCGAATTGTACTTAATGACCTCCAAACAAACGATGTCAACTCGCCCTCGCCCCCGAGTTTAGGATTGGCAACACTTCGGCTGTTTTAACAAAACTGAGGGGGACGATTGTTTTATGATTCGTAAAGGTCTGAATATCTGTGATATAGACACTAGTATTTGTGTGTATTATAGTCATTCATTTCGGGTGCTGGTTCGCAAGAACGTTTATAGTTTTAAAACACATTTAGCTAGTAGAATGTATTGTCTCTAGTTTGTTTTATTATCATTCTAGCTATTGTTCGAGATGGACGAAAATACTCAATTTATAATTTGTTTATAATTTGTTATGTGTATTATATACTTCACTGTATCATAATTCATATGTATATGAATTTTATATTCTGAAATAAATTGATTGAATTGAATTATTGTTATGTGAACTGGGCGAATATTATTATTCTAATACAATCCGGATATTATTAAAAAACAGGAGACGCCTCTCTCTCTCTCTCTCTCTCACATACACACACTCTCACACACACGCACACACACACACACTTGGCGAGCTCACATATCACAACAAACACCGTGACATAACTTACAGGTGCCGTGACATAAGATGCCAAGTGTGATGTTACAAGATCCAGACAAGTCAATATTTATCATGTTCAGGATACGTCCTGGATCCAGTAGGCGTAACCAATAAGTTAGATATTTACTGATGTGAGTCAGATTTGTGGCCGTATTACATGTTAGCGATCCAGACAAGCCACAAAGGTCAAGGTAGCCACATATAGCGATATATTGATGTTATTGTGATTGAGAAAATGTGTTTTTACAACAAAAAAACACAATGTCAGTGAAAATAAGTGATATATGTATATAATGTCGTTGAGTGTGTGATATAGGATGGCGTATCCACAGAAGGAATATATTGGGTGATATCGTTATGGCTGACATATATTGAGTAATATCAACAATATGAAGTACTATATCCTTCTTCAAAATAGATTTTATTGAGGATACCCAATGAACTTTAAGGAGAGGTGTCCAGGACGTAAAATGATTAACATATTCAGGATCTAGATCCTAGACTGTATATAAGAGAGTAGTACGCTGGATAGACTCACCTATTTCATTATCGTTGTCGTAGCGCCCTGGCAGCGGTTCCGTGGATTCGAACCTGATCTGTCCGTCTTTTAGTTGTTCGCTATACCGAGGAGCCACGTGTAAGTCCGAGAACTTTTTCTGCCTGAGAAGCCACTGAACATCTTCCGGATCGAGCTGTCTTAGCATTCTCTGGAGCACGCGGAGTCTCTTCGCCGACGACCGGATCCGCTGTCTGTCGTGTGACCCGGAAGCGGACAGCCTCCTACCACGTGACTTGGCCGGTAGACACGAGGTCAAGGTGATGGAGGTCAGGCCGAGATAAATTAACATCAGATAATGTATTGTGTTCATGTTGACAATAATATTGCTATGTATCCTAATCTGACAAAATGCTCATCACTTTAGTAGGCTTCTCTTGGGGGGGGGGGTTGTACCTCTCTGTGTGCGGGGCGTTACCTCTGTATTGGTGATTCGGTACCTCTCGTCAGCTGAGTTTTTCTACTCTTTTTGAGCGGCTCTATCTCCCTCTGTGTGAAAGACTGTGTCTCTCTCTGTGAAGGATTGTACCTCTCTCTATGAGGGGGGGGGGTCTACCTCTAGCTGTGTGTGTGTGGCTCTACATCTCTCTGTTAGAGTCTGCGATGTACCTCTGTTGAGTCTGTATGCATGTGATGTTCTATCGTGTCGTAATTTGCTCTGTGGTTGAACCTCTATGTTCATGAGGTTCTACCTCTGCGCTCGTGGAGTGGTACTTCTTTCTTGATTCGTTTACCTCCTTCAATCAAAACTTACTCCACATATACCCTATGAGTCAGTATACGCCTCTCTCTCTCTCTCTCTCTCTCTCTCTCCGTACTTCACTGTACCTCTCTATATGTTCCTCAATATCCGTATAATCCTCTCTATGTGTTATGTTTATAGGTGCACCTCTTTTTAGGTGTAGGTCTTTCTCTATGCACCTCTACAGAGGTACCTCCATCAACATATAACTACTAGCTATATATGTGTCCACGATAAGTCCTGTTACAATCACTATATATAACAATAGTCCATGGCAAATCCGCGCGAAGCCGCGCATAGGCTGGTGGTCATAAGGCTGTCCCACCCACGCTCCGTTGTGTGTGTGGTGTGTGTGTGTGTGTGTGTGTGTGTGTGTGTGTGTGTGTGTGTGTGTGTGTGTGTGTGTGTGTGTGTGTGTGTGTGTGTGATAATCCCGTCATATTGATATGCTAATTGTTTATGTTAAAATGGGTGTCATTTTATTGCATGAACTCAGTGAGTGGTGAGTGAGTGAGTGAGTGAGTGAGTGAGTGAGTGAGTGAGTGAGTGAGTGAGTGAGTGAGTGAGTGAGTGAGTGAGTGAGTGAGTGAGTGAGTGAGTGAGTGAGTGAGTGAGTGAGTGAGTGAGTGAGGATGAAGTGGTGGTGGTGGTGGTGGTGGTAGTGAGTGAGTGGTGGGTGGGTGGTGGTGGGTGGGTGGGTGAGTGGTGGTGGTGGTGGTGAGTGAGTGAGTGGTGAGTGAGTGGTGGTGGTGGTGGTGAGTGAGTGGTGGTGGTGGTGGTGGTGGTGGTGGTGGTGAGTGAGTGAGTGAGTGAGTGAGTGAGTGAGTGAGTGAGTGAGTGAGTGAGTGAGTGAGTGAGTGAGTGAGTGAGTGAGTGAGTGAATTATTCATTCATCAATTCAGTCAGTCAGTCAGTCAGTGTTCTGTTTATCTGTGACATTAGTCATACCTGAGATACATGGCCCAGAGATGATAACACGAAGCATCCTATCTAGACAGGTAAACTCTCCATATTGTCTATCTGTTATGAAAGTTAGGTACTGTTAGTGTTTGTTGGAGGTGCTGCCCTCTGGCTTATTGGCTGTGTACTGAGGGCTCAGTTGACTTAATGTGGCACTCCTCTCTGTGTACCCGCACTCACCTACTTACCGACTCACCGATCCTCCCACACACCTGCTAATTCAATCCACACACACAGACACAAACTTACACATGCACGCGCGCACGCACACTCCGGCACCAACACACTAACATACCGATAGATAGGGAGTTTAGTGTGTGAAGTATATATATATATATATATATATATATATATATATATATATATATACTTGTATAGCCTCACATCCTTGTACCCATCTTACTAATGTTATAGCCGGAGGTTATTGTTAGTAGTTCAGTAGACTCCCTCAATCTCCCCCCCCTCCCTGTAAGATCAGAGGTTTACTATTAATTACCTGTAGCTTGTTTGAGGTAAAATAGAACCAAAAAGAGATTACATTAAATTAACTTTGTTAAAATTAATTGTTGTTAAAATCTACTGACTGATCGACCGACCGAACCATACACTTCCCCCACCCACCCACTGACTCACTCGCTGAATGACTGACTGACTCACACACCCACTGACCAACCAACCCTCTCTCTTTCTCCCTCAGCTAACTGACCAATATTTAACTCCTAAGATTTACGTTAGATCCGGGGTCTTAGGTCACGTGATGCTACAAGCTATAGACGGACGTACAATAATACATGAGATCAGCAGACAATGTAACATGATCTGGATTATTTCTGTCAAAATGACAACAGAAAGTGGACATTAGTCATTGACAGATAAAGATATGTCAAATCTAAGTACTAAACCATGTTATTTATCCTCTTAAAATGTCTAAAGTTAGATGTGATTGTATGTCATTTTTATCAAACATTCGACTAAATCATATTATTATATTACATATTATTTGTACAGCGCCTTTGAATGACTCCTGCTAGTAATGGGCGCTTTATTAAATATACATTATTATTATTATTATTAAATCAATCTGAACGAACATCAACCTAAAAGAAAAAAGACAATTTTTAGTTTATTTAGCTTTAGGCGCGTACAAACTTCAAATATTACTATATATATATATATATATATATATATACATGTATATGCGTGTGCGCGTGTGTGCGCGCGCGCATGTGTGTGTAATTTGTTATCACAGAAATAGAACTGTTTATTGTGTGTGACAAAAAATATAATTATTTAGATACAAGATATTGTATTTCCCTTTATTTAATAATAACTCATTGAATACTTTATGTAAATTAAACAATTACATTATGGTTAATAATATCTTTATTAGGAGTATCAGTCCCTTGGCAGTAATCAGGAACCATTTAAATTATCTTCATCAATAATCAATAATGGTTTGTTTTACGTTTTCATTCGACAATTTTTGGGTGTTTATACCAAGTCAAATCTGTGTACTGACGTCATCAGTGTGTTAGTTTTGTGTGTGTGTGTGTGTGTTGTGTGTGTGTGTGTGTGTGTGTGTGTGTGTGTGTGTTATCAAGTGATCCAGTTATTGTAGTTATTGTGAGAGATTTATATTTTTTCTGTCATTAAGCTTTAGACCACAACAGAAGATATTAATTAAGAAACCGTTAATTATTGGTGTTAATTAGAACACTAAGGATCATCGACTCTGGCTCAACGAGATAAAGCGACGTCAGATCTCTAAGAGGTATGACGTCAAAATGTTTAAATACGTCACATTGGATATTGAAATAGCCAGGTGATGTCATAAAATGAATGCTCGAGAACGAGATATATGACGTCATATTTACCTAGATATATATCTAACATGAAGTAGCTAGAGAGATGACGTAATAAATTGAGATATATGACGACATATGACGTAAAATAACGAATTTGTGTGGTCTGTCACATGATGCACACACACGCGTACACACACGCACGCGCGCGTGTAACAACAAATAACCACTTGTGTAATGTCAGATACAATATAATAAAAAAGAGACAAAATACATCACGTACTTGAATGTTTATCTATCTACGTATGTGTAGGTGTACGTATGTGTAGGTGTACGTATGTGTAGGTGTACGTATGTGTAGGTGTACATATGCGGAAGTGGAAGTTTCTTAAATAACGGTCTCCAACTGATAATATCTCATCCAATGTTTATTATTATGAATATTACTAATATATACAATTTCTTTAGCTTTTGTTGATTTATCAATATCACGTACACAAATCAATTGGTTGATTTTGTTTACCATTTTAACAAACTAAAAACACAAGACACGATAATAAGAGGCAATAAAGTGTCAACTGTCAGTGTCAACTCAATTGTCAATGTCAGGTATCAAATGACAGCTGTCAGTGTACAACACTGAACATTGTTAAAACCGAAATGATTCGATTTCATATTCCATTAGATGAAATTATAACTGAATATAAATATTACTTAATAATATGTCATAAAAATATACTTGACATTTTTTAACCAAAAGGTCATAAAAATGTCTAAAGAATACTTTGAAGCAAAGTTTAAATATATATTTTCGAGTACTGGGCCTCCTGCTATTATATATATATTGTATATCAAATCTTTATTAAAAACTAGCATCACAAATAAAATTATGTTTAAAAAGTTTGTTTTCATTAAAATGATGAAAAGTTAAACTTCTAACAAAATAAATAAGTCCATTATTATCTCATATATATATATATATATATATTTGATATTTCGGTTAAATAAAACGTAGTTCAGAAGACGCAGTGGTTAGAGAACTGGATTTCAAACTTCTGGATTGCGTGTTCGAATCCTTTCGTCCTTTCGCCAAATGTCCCTGGCATGGCTAATGCGAGAAACAGCTCAATTCATTTAAACAAAATGTGTTTTCGATTGTAAATAAGATAATAATAATTCTATATTTAATCCGAATTATAGTCTATATATTTATGTATCGGTGTACAATTACATATCATGGATAGGTCAGTCAAAGGTCCGTGGAAACATTAAAGGCGGGGGGGGGGGATTTTTAAGTATTACATGTATTAGTAGAGTGGATATATTTAGGTGTAACTCCCATTTACCCCGAATAATAATATGTGACACAATATATTGTTGATAAAATATTGATATTCTAGTTATACAAACTTAAGTCATTTTCTTATTGAAAGATGTCAAAGTAGTTATACTTTGTTGATATTTATCAAACAAATTACGATCAAACAATCTTTCCTTCTTTCTATCCAAATTTGGTTAACATTAAAGGTACTTTCTCTAAAATTAAGGATGCTATAATAATTAATTATTATTTATTAAATAACAACGCTCACTATTTATTGTAATAAATAAACATTACCCAACTATTAAGAGATGTTTATTTGGTTTCCTCGAAAAGACATAAATGATTGATGGGTAGTTATTTATTAACATCACGACTAGAAGTAATTCTCGATTATATTGTTAGAATTAGTAGTAAAATTCTAAATAATTTGATAATAAATCTATTTCATAACGAATAAAACAGATAATATCGGATTAAGGATTGTTTTTTGTACAAGTATGTCTGACATTTATCTAAAGATATTTTATTTTACATCTAATACGCACAAACAAAATGTTTACTTCCGAACAATCTGTGTAAACACATCGTAAAATACAATATACGATGTATAACCTGAATTAAGTGTATAATTACTAAACAGAATATACCATCTCCAATAAATAATCCGTTTTACATCAAACTCAGCTACCGACATATTGACAATCCTGTTTAGTCTGGCAATTAATTGCAAATAGTCGAAATATGATTATATTTAGTTCAATTTAGGTCAATCACCTACAAAACATCACCTGATCCTGATGGCTAATCCACATCCGTCTACATTCATCCACATCCACAAGCAAACGGACAAAAGGTGCCGCCAACAAACAATAACACACACACACATACCAACTAAATGAACTTCATCAGAATTATTCTCTTAACACGAGTCATTATGTTTAATTTTACCAAAAATAAAAGTCTCCTTTCTTCTATTGATGAAAAGATGTCATGTTTTGGTGAGAGCGTCTGTTGTTGACAGTTATTGTTAATTGATTATATTGTTATATATAGAGCTGTCAGTAGACGAGTAATGGGAGAATAGCCTTACTTTATTAGTCAATATAATACTATTTTAAGAGTGTTATATCTGTGAGACAGGAAGATGTTTATGGCTGATCGAGGACACTGTATTCTATATCAGTTGGTGGCACATCGAATAACATCACAGAGATTGAATTGTCATAAAAGAAAAACGTGCAGGTGGATATTTGTCAGCAGATGTGTGCATCTATCTCTCTGTGTGTGTGGAGTATCTCTCTCTCTCTCTCTGTGTGTGTGTGTGTATATATATATATATATATCTCTCTCTGTCTGTCTGTCTCTGTGTGTGTGTGGATCTCTCTCTCTCTCTGTGTGTGTGTGTGTGGATCTATCTCGATCTATCTCTCTCTGTATATATATATATATATATATATATATATATATATGTGTGTGTGTGTGTGTGTGTGTGTGTGTATCTCTCGATCTCTCTCTCTGGGTGTCTGTGTGAGCACTTCTTGTCGATTGGGCTATTTACGCAGTTAAATCTCAGTGCACATAAATCACACACACACACAGAGGCCAGAGTCAGCCAAGTGTTGTTCACTAATTGACAATAATACACAGCCTACAACAAACAAATGCTGCCCTCTACCGACAGTCAACTCACCTTTACCAGTTTTAGCTGACTACTGACATCCCACTGAGTCTGACAACTATAATATATATCTATACCTATAACTATATGGAATCAATCGGTGCAAAGTAAATACCTTTTTATGTTTACCACGCATTAAGCGATTATTTATAATTGCCTACAAACAAACAAACAAACAAACAAACTACCTGCCTGCCTGCCTGCCTGCCTGCCTACCTACCTACCTACCTACCATACATAATATAACGGTTACTTCGATATAATACAACATTTATCTAGGGTGTATGATTTCCGTGTATTAACTATTATTGTGTACACAAATAAAAATTATTTAAAAAAATAAATAAATGGTCATCAAACTAAATATCAGCTGGATCAAATATAAATAGATTAACAGCTGGCAAGCGATTGAACAGCTGTCACAAACAGACAAGCTGTAATTAGGCCAATGATTACATCCTCTCTCTTATTATTATTATTAAAAAAGACAATCAATCTGTTTTAAACCTGTATTAAAGCTTAAGATGAAATTAATGAAAAACGGGTACGCTCTTATGTGTAAATTACTCCAAAGTTAAACCTGGCTTCAGTAGAATTTCTGCTTCAAATATAATTTATCTTTAATCATTAACATTTGATTTATGATACAAAATGACACCTTTGGATAAGTGTCTATCGTCGATATGTAATTCTTAATAAACAAACGAAAAGTTGCATAACAGCTCAAGATAGGAGCTTATTGTGAAAATAAGATATTTCTTCTTTTATACACAAATCCAGCTACAAAAACCCTATTTCAGCACACACACACACACGTGAGATTATTATTAACGAGGAAAACTAACATTTACCAAGACATTTTGTTAATTAGACACCTCATCAGGTAAACTATTATTACAAGAGTATCACCAGAAGTTGTTTAGTAATACCACACAGAGTCTTTGTTCTCTGGATATTATATCAAAACGGACACAAGTAAGCAGTCAAAATTAGATATATTTTGATATACAGTTTCTTTAGAATATGTTCCACAAGTCTGTTTGTCTGACTGTCTAGAATAGCCAGTTGGGACTAACACAACGGCTCGGAAGCCGATCACAAATGAAACGGACAAGCAACAAACGGAAGTCAGGACAAAAGAGAGCGCCAGCTGTCGTTATGGTAACACCAGAGGCTAGCCTTAATATTGACGGTAGTGACAATACACGCGATGCCATTAAAAAATTAACAACAGTTCTCCCTAAAAGATGTACCTGACAAAAAACACAACAACGGTTATATGACCAATAGGCTTAACTTTATATATATATATATATATATATATATATATAGTGTGTGTGTGTGTGTTGCAACTCGCTCCAATCAAACATCGCCATTTTGATACGTTACTTCAACCAACCAATCAAAATTGCGAGATGCCTACACTTCCTGTTTACTGTCCCGGATTTCGCCCTCGTCCAATCAGCACACTATTAGAGAATAATAAATCCCCGACAAGGGCCATGGTGTTCTCTGGCCAATATACTTCACTCTAACACAGGTGGAAAATATATAATTACTGCAGCAGCTACAAAGGCCAAGTGTTTTCCATGTTTCGTTCGTTACTTGGTGACATTGAAAATGGAATCTTGACGGTATCCTGTTTTGTTATTAACTGAAACAAGCAGCACATAACACACAGTACTGTGCTTCCTGTTATACGGCAAGATTTCTTCTAACGAACACAGAAAACAGATTCTAGGAGAAAATAGGGCCCAAAATAACAACAATAGGAAGATTCTCTTTTTTGTTACAATAAATGTTGGGACATATATACGAGGGATTAATTGGAAATAACAAACTATTGATAACATCAAGTCATCATACTTAGTTAATAATCTTAGCTAATTATCACTTAACGATGGGTAAATTGACCACAATTAATGGATCTAAACATCTTACGGTGGTCATCAAATTAAACTAACATACTCTTAAAATGTGTCAGAAACGTAATATTTAAACTAAAGACAACACCATATGTCGGAGAATTTCTACACTATTTATCCTTTATGATAACTTTAAACCTTTCCAATTTTCAAACTCGTAGCAGAATAATTAACTCGGGATAATCTAATTAACACTCCATCATTGATGTAATATAATGTCTCACATAAAACAAAACAAAAACATTTCATAGGTTCTGTTGATTATATTAATAAATGGTCATATATATATATATATATATATATATATGTGTGTGTGTGTGTGTGTTACAGTTAATCTGTATAATCAGGTAATATGTGTATTACCTGAAATTTTCAGGTATTACGTTTATTGCTATCTGTGATTTAATACAGATTACCTAAATATTTCAGGTAATATATATATATATATATATATATATATATATGAAGAGTGTGTTAATAACAGCAAAACAAAGTATGTCGCCATTGTCAAATGTTAACTTCTTTTCGAGCACCTTTTGAACAAGTATAAATAGACTGGCCATTTTTGGTTTAGTGTACATGTCCTTAGACACTGTAACACACACACACACACACACACACACAGAGAGAGGGGGGGGGTCCACACAGACACACACAGAGACACACACACACACACAGAGAGAGAGAGGGGGGGTCCACACACACACACACACAGAGAGAGAGAGAGAGAGAGACAGAGAGAGAGAGAGAGGGGGGGGTCCACACACAGAGAGACACACGCACAGAGAGAGAGACACAGAGACACACACACACAGAGAGAGAGAGAGAGAGAGAGAGAGACACAGAGAGAGAGAGAGAGAGAGAGAGAACAGAGAGAGAGAGAGAGACACACAGAGAGAGAGAGAGAGAGAGAGAGAGACGCACACACACACACACAGAGAGAGAGAGAACACACACACACACACAGAGAGAGAGAGAGAGAGAGAGAGAGACAGAGAGAGACACACACACACACACACAGAGAGAGAGAGAGAGAGAGAGACACACACACACACAGAGAGAGAGAGAGAGAGAGAAGAACACACACACAGAGAGAGAGAGAGGTCCACACACACACACATAGAGAGAGAGGTCCACACACACACACACAGAGAGAGACACACACACACACACACACACAGAGAGAGAGAGAGAGAGAGAGAGAGGGAGAGAGACACACACAAGAGAGAGACACACACACACACACAAACATACACACACACAAACGTAAGACTTCCCTTATGCTACACAGCAGTTAGTGATTTTTTGTTTAATCTGGACGCTGGTCAACCCTCGGAGTTATTAGTATCACCCGGGGGAGGGGGGGGGGTTCGTCATATGGATGGGAGATAATCAGATTAAATACTCCACAAATTCAGGTAACACCGGGTTTCGCATCGCAACTAGTGTGCCCACTAAGTTACCCAGGACGCGACAGCTTGCTCCTACAAATTTCATAATTAACAGGAACTCCGAATAATATCAAATAGGTTCCGATTGGCCTGTACACAACAACACTGTATAATTAATTATACCTACAGTTATATATTTGTAATGCATCACTTTACAGAACGACGACGAGCTATAAAACTGTTATATACTTAATGAGTAAGTTGTGTATTGTAATAAGACAGACGACTGGTGTCAAATGAAACACATTAAACACATACAGATACAGAACTATACAAATGGAAGAAAATGCAGGGTATCGTAAACAACAAACTCAAATCAGTTTTTTCTGCAAATTTATAGAAATTCAATTTCAAGCAGAATTATATTTGGTGTAATTGATAACACACTGTTACACTTTCTTACCCTTAATTACCACATAAACAAAATAACAATAACAACAAAATGAATCAATATTACTTTTAAATTAATTATATATATAATTGTTGTTCTGTGTATACGCGTATAGAAATATATTTGAATAAGTGCATTTCCATAGAGGAATTTTAATTTGTAATTGTGTTTAATCAATTATTTGTTCTATCCCTACATTTACTAAACATTAATATCATACATAACTTGTATTTGGCTCACACTGAACATTTCCAGGTTTGTAGAGCCTGGTTCTAGTTAAGTACTTTATGATGTGCGCGCGCGCGCGTGTGTGTTTTGTGAGCACATGCGCGTATGTGTGTTAAACAAAGCCAAAAGTTACTGTTTTCATATCTTTTGTGGACATATGTTTTAAGTGGTCAGGAGCAACATTATTACTGTAGTTGACCTCTGACCCTTCCTTCTGATCCAATTGACCATCACGACCACCTAACCGTCAACATATTCTTCCTGAGTATGATGGTACAGAGCAACATGATAATAAAACAACTTAAATAACAGTAGTAGTAGTATTACTATTGCATTAAAAACGAGTTACATTTTTTTCATGGAATAGAAACAAAACAGAACAAAAAGCTAAGATAAATGGTTTGGAAATATAGAATATAATTGTTGACAATACAATAGACAACTTCATAACGGAGTAAAAATAATTGAAGTATTCCTTTGATCCTTAGTTAACAAAGACGACTGAACAAGACAAGGACATCATGAAACAAACAGATATTTGAAGAAGCACCTTCAAGTTACAGACTCATCATTAATACGAAGCTAACAATCTGAAACGTTTACACAACAGATAACGTATCAATAATAGACAAAGTAATATTAGTTTAGGATGCAGTCAGACGTAGAGTTTAGACGACCAGTCTCTCAGTGTTAACATACTGTCTAAATGACTGTACAATCTACCAGTGTTAAGTAATCCTGGCCAGACACAGCTAAAACATATCTATCTATCTAGTATACTGGCTAATACTATCAGCTGTAACAGTCATATAAACGAATACGAATATAGACGACGACGAATGTAGAAAGTTGGGACTTGTTCAATTTATTATCAGTCTAGTATACAATCATATAACATTAGATATAGACTGATTAACAATAAACAACATTATACAATCAATTGTCAGCAAATCACTTGTCGTTATAACAACTATCATAATATGTATATAGAACACAGAAGTCATGGCAACAGAAAAACTAAATTAACGGTTAAGATGACGGTTATCATAAACAGCACATTCCCAGGGTTTAGGAGGATGTATGAGGTGGGGAGGTCTCAGGGATAACTATTTAATGATAATCGTTTTGGAGATTAAAATAAAAACCATACAGAAGCAAGAATCTGACATGACCAATCAATCAACCAACCAATCAATCAATCAATCAAGAAAAATGCAAATTATCATAAGATAGTAGCACACTGCTGCCATCTGGTGATGGTTAATATAACCAACAACCACCAGATGTTGAACGACACTTTAGAGGGTTACGTTAGCGAACTAAACAAATATTTAAAAAAACAATAAAACAACAGAAATATTTAAGTTATGGCGTACTGATAAACATTATGGCCTCCACTATTAGAAATATATCGTTCACACACACACACACATACACACTATATCATTGTATAATATATAATTCTAGTACAAGTGCAGTGTGTCACTTGCATCATTAGCCAGTACACATACACACACACAACTGTACTGATAACAGAAAGCACACTTGTACATACGTCATCATGCATAGTGTTTGGAATGCTAGTCAACTAGGAAGAGACTGGTTAACCAGGAAACTCAACATAAATACACTATCTGGTAGGAGAACTATTCCATTAAGTATCTCTCCGACATATTATGTTAATGTCAACATTTCTACATCATCTCAAACACGTTATATCAATCACAATTTAAACATATTTAAGAAGGGTCAGATCTGTATTTATATCAACTAGTATTTTGCGATATGTACTACATAAATCTATATTTACAAGAATACAGATGTGTTCACTAAACAAATCTCCACCAAACCATCGATATATATATTTGTGGGTTTCAATGATTGTTCATATGTTTGTTGTTTCAATTTGAAGTAGTTTGTTAGTCCAAGTTACGAACAGAGGAATGATTAATATAATATGTTATATATATATTTGTTTAAATTGCACAAATAAAAACTATGACAAATGACAAGAAAATTATTATATCTGTGATAATTAAAACCCGAAGAAAATAACAATATATGGAAATGTCTACACTAGATGCATTACCTGTGACGTCATAGTGGATACTTGTGTCTTATGATAAAAGAGGCTTATGAATATGCAAATCAATATAGTGCCCGGAGCCCTTATTAAAACAAATTCTGATGAAGAACCCCCCCCCTCCCCCCAAGAAAAAAACATGTGTATTTCAACAGCTTGGTAGTAAATTTGATGACTGAAAACAAATATTCTTATAGATATATTTCTATATAATACATACATTAAAAGAAAAATACTCTTGAAGTAGGTTTCTAATGGAAATGTTTATAGTTAGATAACCAACATAGATTGATGTAAACACGCAACACTATACTAACATAATAATGTTTGTGTTAATGATTTTAATCTAACAATATTTGTTCATACATTAAAATTAAGAAAAAGGCCACAGAAATTAATTTGTACTGTGTGTGTGTATATGTGCACATATACATGTATTTGCACAGTGAAACCCCACCTTTATGACCAATTACTTTTAGTGACAATCTGTCTTAAAAGAATACTGGACCCACAATTCATTATCCCCCCTCCATAAAAGACTACCTAATTTTTACTGATCATCCAACATGGTCCCACATTAGACTCTATGCAAACTGCATAATTATATATATATATATATATATATATATATTCAACACAACAATATACCATTCATATTGTAGATAATATTATCATTTGTATTATAAAATGACAGTATGATGATATTTTTTCTGATGTCGTCATCATATTGATAAATGTAGAATGAGAAATAAATTATAAGAAAGAAGCAATGAACCAGTCTTCATTTATCTATTTACAGACTGGATGTTATGTTATCTATCTAAGCCACTGTACAGTAGGTGTGTTTGTGTGTGTGTGATAACTTATATGAGGACATCGCATCACACCTCGGTGGAGCTTTTTGGCCGGTTTTTACCACGCCGCTGAGCAAGCCGAGATGCACCAACTGGTTCTAATGCTGACACAGCATTCTGATTGAGGGCTTTGAATGTTGCTTTTACAGCACCCTGTAACACAGAAATAAATGTTTAGTTTGGTTTGTGTGTATGCGTGTGTCTTCTGATATTCGTCCAGCCCAATAGACAGAGAGATGGCAAGGAAGATATGTCCAGAAAGATAAGAGATTATGAATCAAAACAAATCCCATCTCTTTAACAAACTCGCTACTACATACCTTCACAAGGTGTGCATCTTGTAGTGTGAGTTGTAACCGTGGCAATTCATCACGGTTGGCAATCCATGGGTGATTAAGTACTTGTTGTAATGAGATGCGTGTCTGCGGATCAACATGTAGCATCTTTTCTACAAGATCCTAAAATGAGGGCAAACATTCCACAAATCACTTAGTTTTTTCTGGTTTCCTTACCACATTATCTTGATGAAATCAACAGTTCATCAGGTGAAACTGACGGTGTAACACAACTATATTTTATCATTAAAGAACAAAAATTAACCTTTGAACGTAATTTTAAAAATGGAAAATAATATTGAAGTAGTTCACAAGTAATTTTTTTTTTAATTTCAGTGTCTTAGAAATATTTTGACATATTAATTACTATGTTTATGTGAGACTAGATAATAACTAAATAAATGATAAACTAAGAATAATTTAAATATTTATTAAAGAGGAAACAAAATGCAAATTTTAAGATCGGATATGAGATCGGAATATTCTAATAATATAAAACATTTAGAAATGATCCTATAAAATCCTGCTCACTTCTATGTTTATGCCTAAATCTGGTAGGGTTATTATCATCTTATGTTTGTTATTTATAGGGTTATTATTATCTCATGTTTGTTATTTATAGGGTTATTATCATCTTATGTTTGTTATTTATAGGGTTATTATCATCTCATGTTTGTTATTTATAGGGTTATTATCATCTCATGTTTGTTATTTATAGGGTTATTATCATCTCATGTTTGTTATTTATAGGGTTATTATCATCTTATGTTTGTTATTTATAGGGTTATTATCATCTTATGTTTGTTATTTATAGGGTTATTATCATCTTATGTTTGTTATTTATAGGGTTATTATCATCTTATGTTTGTTATTTATAGGGTTATTATCATCTTATGTTTGTTATTTATAGGGTTATTATCATCTTATGTTTGTTATTTATAGGGTTATTATCATCTTATGTTTGTTATTTATAGGGTTATTATCATCTCATGTTTGTTATTTATAGGGTTATTATCATCTTATGTTTGTTATTTATAGGGTTATTATCATCTTATGTTTGTTATTTATAGGGTTATTATCATCTTATGTTTGTTATTTATAGGGTTATTATCATCTTATGTTTGTTATTTATAGGGTTATTATCATCTTATGTTTGTTATTTATAGGGTTATTATCATCTTATGTTTGGTTATTTATAGGGTTATTATTATCTCATGTTTGTTATTTATAGGGTTATTATTATCTCATGTTTGTTATTTATAGGGTTATTATAATCTTATGTTTGGTTATTTATAGGGTTATTATTATCTCATGTTTGTTATTTATAGGGTTATTATCATCTCATGTTTGTTATTTATAGGGTTATTATCATCTCATGTTTGTTATTTATAGGGTTATTATCATCTCATGTTTGTTATTTATAGGGTTATTATCATCTTATGTTTGTTATTTATAGGGTTATTATCATCTTATGTTTGTTATTTATAGGGTTATTATCATCTTATGTTTGTTATTTATAGGGTTATTATCATCTTATGTTTGTTATTTATAGGGTTATTATCATCTTATGTTTGTTATTTATAGGGTTATTATCATCTTATGTTTGTTATTTATAGGGTTATTATCATCTTATGTTTGTTATTTATAGGGTTATTATCATCTTATGTTTGTTATTTATAGGGTTATTATCATCTTATGTTTGGGTTATTTATAGGGTTATTATTATCTTATGTTTGTTATTTATAGGGTTATTATTATCTTGTGTTTGTTATTTATAGGGTTATTATTATCTTATGATTTGGATTAGATACTAAATAGTGAGAGATAAAAACTGTGTCCAATATATAACAACTTTATTATTATTATTATTATTGTGTTAAAACCTTATTTGTTTGTAATAATTTAACAGTACCGATATTGAGCTCTGTTTAGTTTGTACATGTACAAGATATTATAGTTTGGCTTGAACGAGTACATAGTCCTGCCTGTACGAGAAACAGTAAGGCAGCTTATAGAGAATAAAGCTAATCAGTTATTATATTAAAATGTAGAGTCATTATGAGTGATTATATACGAGTGTCTGGTTTGACTAGAATTATATAAAGTATTGTCTTATAAATAACTCCATATTTCAGTTTGTAGAAGTAATGGTGGTTGAGTCTGTAGAAGACACAATCAGTCACCAAATTAAGTCAACTAAAACGATGATGATGATGGCACCAATCATGTGTTACCTTAGCTAATGATGATACAGAGTCCCAGTTACCACCAACAAGAGAAAACTTTCCTTCACCAATTCTGGCCAGAATGTCATTCGGTGTATCATTAGGTCCATTAGCAAATGGTGTATGGCTAAAACATAGATACAAAATTAAGATAATATTGATTAGATTACATCTAATACACAGATCTATAATATCAAACGTACATTTTATTCATTTATCAAATTTCCCTGGAAACCATCAAAAATGAGGTTTTTTTCATCAAACAATGTTTATAGACATATTTAGAGGATACCATAAGTACAGGGTATCTTTATTACTCATAAATCCTCTGACAAGAGAGTAGTTTTCTCTAGTTACCTTTGTATATAGATCCCCTCAACCATAATTTAGATATAAATATAAACAAATTGTTTCCAGCTTCGAGTGGCCGAGAGGCCGACAATACAAATATTTGGTTTGTTGAGAATTTTGAATATAAACTTTTCATTTCTTCTACAAACAATAGGGAGGAGACTCAGTAAACTTTATTATTATCAGTAACAAATATGTGTTTGTGGACATGTATACAGACCCAGCTAACATGATATAGAGTAACACTCCTAAGCTCCACACATCACAAGCTGCATCATATCCCTGCTTCTTGAGCACCTAGACAACAAGATACACAAACAATTAATGAACAATAAACTTAAAAAATCACAGAATCAAATAAGGCATTTCTAAACTGGGAAAAGAAGTATTTAATAAGTCAGACTGTTGATATCTTATTCTCTTGTAAAATAATCAACGGGGGATATATATATATATATATATATATATATATATATATTAGTTGTCTACCTAGTTAGACAGACAGACACAGATATATACCTCAGGAGCTACAAAGTGTGCTGTATAACAAGGTGTTGTCAATAGACCATTCTCGGCACGGAGCTGTTTGGCAAAGCCAAAATCACAGATACGGAGTGAGTTAGGTGAACCTGACTCATCTGCATACATAATGTTGGAAGGCTTTAGGTCACGATGAACCACCTGTAACAAGATATGCCAGTAGTGGGAAAGAAATACTTATGCCACAAGTCCACATATGTGTAACCTTTCCTCACACATACACACACATATCCCCAAAACAGGGAATGTGTGTCTGTGTGTGATTATATATATATATATATATATATACATACATGTGTGTGTGTGTGTGTGTGTTTATGGATTTACCTCATGCTAGTGTAGATACTTTAGAATTAACCATCTTTAGACATAACCAAAACAGTTCAGCATTACTTAACCCTTGTCAGTGTAAACAGTTCAACACTCGGCATCTAGATTTAACCCATATCATGGTAAATAGTTCAACATTAGCCAGCTGGAATTAACCTCTCTCAGTGTAAACATGGTCAGCATTAACCATTTACACTTAACCCATTTCACTGTAAAGAGTTCAGTATTAGACATCTAGACATAACCCATGTTAGTGTAAACAGCTTAGCATTAGCTATCAAGATGTAAACTTACTCATTGTTGATGTAAACAGTTCAACATCAGAGTTAGAATTTACCCACTGTGAGTACTATTCAGTACTAGCCATATACAGAGCTTCTCTTTGTCTTTAGTGTAAACAATTTAATTTTACAAGTATATAGACATATACCTCCATCGGTGTAAACAGCTCAGTGCTAGCCACATATAGAGCTTCCCTTATCTTCAGTGTAAATATTTCAGTTTTAGAAATATATAGACACATACCCATCAGTGTAAATATTTCAGTTTTATAAGTATATAGACACATACCCACATCAGTTTAAAGAGTTTCATTTTAGAAGTACAGACCTATAGTTCTTTTAGCTGTAATCAGACTTACCCCTTGTGAGTGGAGGTAGTTTACTGTTTGACAGATAGTTTGTAAGACGGCAGAAGCTTCCTGCTCTGAGAAGAATTTCTGTCGTAATATTTTATCCAGCAGCTCACCACCTTTGAGGAGTTCAGTAACCAAATAAACTCTATCACCATTTACGTATACCTATACCGAGTAGACAACAAATACATTTATTTAATTATATAATAAACATAAATAATACACTTTATAAATGCCAAGATGATTGATGTTTTACGGCCGTCACTTTTGAGCACATGGCAGGCTAAATGGGCCAAGCGACCTCCAAAGGTAATGAAGCGAAGTCAAACATGAAACGACCTTCAGATATGACCATGTCTAGATTTAAACATGGGTGGTAGTGATCCGTGATCCAACATGTTACCGTTAGACGACGGAGACGCCTTTATAAATGCCAAGAAAATGTGATAGTTTGTGGGCATCAAAGATTTATTTATAATTATAATATTTCATAAATACCATGACTAATGATTTATGATAATATTAATGCCAATGCCATACAAAATTGTATAATAATTATAAATATATGCCCTATATTTATTTGATCTTATAGATAATGAGATGACAGATGATAAAGTTTGAACAAAATGCCTCACGTACATCCTGAAGAGTAATTATATTTGCATGTTCTCCATAACGCATTAGAATCTCTACTTCTTCATGAGGATCCCTCTTATTACGATCTATAATCTGTAAGAGATTATAAATTTAAAAGTACATATAAAGAGAAGGTGGGTTACTGTTTTAAACTGATTAACCTTGAGAAACTTTTAAATCTACACAATTTATAATATTGCTAACAGTAAAAATGAAACAGAAAACTAGTTATAGAACAATTAAATACCATCTGATAATTTTATTAACTATGATACAATATATACAGGGTTCATATACAACATTTTGACATCTCAGCTTCCAGGACTTTCCAGGTCCTTCCAATGTCAAATTCAAGGACCTTTTCAATGAATTTACAAACTTTTAATGTGCAAATATACACCCATATTTCGAAAGAAGTGTAACGACCGAATTCCCGTATGCTTATGATTAGAAATATAGATCTATATGTCCAAATTCCAGGACTTTCAAGGACCTCTACAAAAATTCCAGGACTTTCCAGGCCTGGAATCCAAAGTTTCAAATTCCAGGACTTTCCAGATTTTCAAGGACCTGTGCGAACTCTGAATATATTACTGACTAGCCACTATTTTGCTTAAGCATAAAATAATAAATCTCTTAAAATACTCGTTGAGAATGAGGGTTTATAAATGTCTTTTTTGTTATTATAACTTCTGATTTGTTTAAATACTGAAATATTTTAATAAAAATTAAACAAGGTCATGTTTCAGTGAGACCCATGCTTTAATAAGGGCTTTCACCCCAATGACAGCTAACGCTATATTATCAGCTGTGCTTCAATTCTAATGTGATCTTTCATTAAACATCAACTAAGTCCATTTATCAATAACATCTGAGCTCAAACAATAGTTTCTATTAAGACAGTCATTAGGGCTATTAATCTAATATAAACATCTAACATTCCATACGATAACCTTCATGTGTAGTATTTATTACCTTTACTGCATATTCCTTGCTAGTGGATTTTTGGACACATCTCTTACAAAGTGAATATGAGCCATGACCAAGTTCCTGTCAGGAGACAGACAACATTATATACATGGATCATCTTGGTATGTTATGTTAGAACTTTAAATGACACTTAATACACAAATTATATCACTCATAATTAATTAATTATTTATTATACAACTTACCTCAAGTATATCATAATCGTCATTAAACAGTTTCTTCTTTACACCAGGAAGCTGAAGTGAAAAAAAACCTGATATTAATATATGAAAACATGTATATCAACACACACACACACACACACACACACACACACACACAGACAGACAGACAGATGGATGGATGGAAGGACGGACATGCACCTTTGTCAGACTGTCATTAACATTTAAGTTGGATCGTGGTACTTCCTTTTCCTCCATCAACATTGGAGCGATATAACTAAAGCCACGGAACAGTTCATGAGCTGTAGCACTTGGTGGGACACCTGGTGAATCTGGAAATATTACAAGATACACAAACTGATAAATATCACAACTAATTTACATGATATTTAATATACCCATATATGATAATATATTTATATTTGTGTGTGTGTTGAATTATTTCATTTCTTATGAGCATCAGATTGGAGTATCTAGCCATATTGATAACATATCTCAGTCCTTTGAGTATCTATTTTTTTCTATATATTTCAGATTGATATAATTTTAAAGACTACAGAGATAGTCAAGAGATATGAAGATGGATATAGTGAGCTTGTATCATTTGGTGATTTAATTTTAAGCAATTCTGCCACACTGAATTAGGTCACTAAATATCATCTTGAAGTCTACTTTGCTATCAAAATACAATTATATTACAGTCTCCTGATATAATGGGGTTGGTGTGATAAATTAAATCCTCTTCAGACATATGCAGACTAGGATTTGAACCTTGCAGACAGAGGTCTGTGGCCATCCACACTACCAGTTGACCATAACCACTCTGATAAACACAGGTATCACTGTGGTCCAAAGACTCATCCACAAGTTTAATATAGAATTCTCTACCTATTGGACCATTAAAGCCTCATGTGGCAGCTCGGTACTGTTCTGGATCAGTCAGGTGGGATCTGTTTGGTGATCAGAGACTGATTCCAGATACTAAACCATATGGGGATTGGTTTAAGTTAGATATTCCTGTGGTAACTGATCTAGTATAGGTATATCAAAATGAATAAGAACAACTCAAAGCCATTTTGTGTCGGGTGTCTACAGACGATATATAAAAACTCTTAATGCTCCGACATTCTTTGCCAGATGCAGCTACAAGGCATCAAGAACATGACACAGGCACCACGAGTCATGTCATCATCTTTATGACATTTAACTAATTGATAGATAGTGCCAACACAGTGGGATCTCCATCAGTGAATGTTAATTCGCATCACCACCATCTCTGTCAGTAACTTATGACGCACTTCCAACAAACACACATCAGAAGGAGACAACAAATGATGCTGCTGCTGCTGCCCACGAGATGTGACCAGTTGGAGGTATTGTGTTAAGTGTCACTGATGTATTTGTTGGAGATCTCTCCTAATGGATATAGTCAGCAGGTGTTAGTTATAGTGATAAGTAATATGATATCTTAATATATTATATCAACACATTGTGACACTTTATGAGATGACAATTGTTAACCTAAATACAAACTATATGACAAAAAGATCTATTATATAAAGGCTTGTTATATAAGTAGATACTTGGAGATGATGACATGGCTAGTATTATAGGGTTGGACTGTTGGCTGGGAGTGTTGGCTGGGACTGCTGGCTGGGAGTGTTGGCTGGGACTGTTGGCTGGTACTGTTGGCTGGGAGTGTTGGCTGGTACTGTTGGCTGGTACTGTTGGCTGGGAGTGTTGGCTGGTACTGTTGGCTGGGAGTGCTGGCTGGTACTGTTGGCTGGGACTGTTGGCTGGGAGTGCTGGCTGGTACTGTTGGCTGGGAGTGTTGGCTGGTACTGTTGGCTGGTACTGTTGGCTGGGAGTGTTGGCTGGGAGTGTTGGCTGGTGTCTGGGTAGGTCTTTAGGTTGGGAGAGTTTAGTAAATGATTAATGTCTTTGTTATAAGTAGTCTTTCGCTAATAATGATTCACAATACCGGTATCTTGTGGAAATATCACACACACACACACACACACGCAGGGAGACCGACCGACTCTTTTGTGACAGTAAGTGGGCATTTCCCACTAAACATGTTGATGGACAAGCAGTCAGATCAGATGGACCAAACTAAGGTACATTCAAATTGACCATCTCCAAATTTTCCCAGCTAATTATAGACAGTAATAGACTGTATGTCTATACCAGAGAGACCTACTTATGAAGCATTACCTAGGGCCATTGCACTATATTTATACACAGGGGCAAACATTACACTATATTTATACACAGGGGGAAACATTAAACAGTTTATGAGCCACAAAAGTTGAGCTGTTCAACGAGACCATTGAGATTAATTTGCCATTTTTTTGCCACGTTCTCCTTTTGTCCGATGTTTTTGAGCCGACTGATGTCAGATAATCGGCTTCCATGTAGGACACTTGCAGGTTCGAGTCCATAAATCTGGGACGGTCTTTATCCATTATGACGTACGACGCACTAATCGCCAGACTTTACCATGACAATAGCACACTCCTGTTGTATGATGTCCGAGTAAACTACCAAAAGGATATCTATTTGTGTCGATGATAATTCTGTCCACCCACAAAACAACAAACACCTCTACAAACAATCACTTTACTCCTTATAACCCATACAAATATACAGTTGTTATGGTCACATAACTAATACCATACATACATACATGGATACCTGTATGTGAATGATGAGAAAGGAGAAGTGTGATACACCAGACGAATGTTAGTATATAAACATTGTAAGCTAAACCTATACAATATGGTAAACTAGGATATAGATCAGAGCACGTTTGTTGATTCTGCAATCACTAGGTGGCAGCAGTGTACAACAGTCAGGTTGACATTACTAAGGGTCCATCACAGATATGGTTAAGTAATGAGATGCGAGTCTATTTATGGCAACAAGGTTACTGGGGGTCAAGTCATTTAGCTGGCTTTATCAGTGACAGGAACAATCCCATCCCCATAGGCTAAGACAGACATAAAAAACTATGGAGATCTTTCCAGTCTTCTTCATTTCTCACATAAATCATGACAGACATTTGTTGAATGTATAAATGAGATGACAACATGACAATAGTGTTAGTTGTGTAGTTGTAGAAATGAAATCTTAGATGTACACCACGTGGTCACCAAAACAAGATAAATAATGGCGTAAAACCTTTTGTTCAATATGACATTCAGCAACATATTTTGTCAACTGAACTCCATTTTGTAAGTTAGCATTATTATTATTATTATTTAGTACTGTTGTTATTATTGACAATCAAACAATTTATTTCAAGAAATACAGTCCATTAAAACATGTACACTTTCTCCAAGTTAATTACTGTACATGTGTTAGGACATATTCTGTATGTTAATTGTACAAATCTATCTGGATGGTTGGATGGCTAAATGATAAGCCTCTGGATCTGAGTTATAAAATATTAATTATTTTAATTTTAATGTATTTATGTTAAAACCCAATAAGAGATTTAAAACAGAATCATTATTTATCGGTGAAAGCAAAATTGAAGAGGTGTGTTTTAGAATGAATTTAATAGTTTTAAGAGACGATGTTTTTCTAATATTTGTTTTAAGATTTGTATTCAATTTAATTCACTGCTTTAAATATCCATCTTGGCTATACATAAACTGTTTACTATTATCTGAGCGATTCCTGAAGTTCACAAAAAATATGTTGTTTAAAATCTTATGTGACATAATATCATATCTTTCTGGACAATTTAACACATTGAAGGAGTACCATTTAACATAACACTTTCTATTGTTTTAGTCTCCTAATACTGTCTCAATCATAAACTTTTAGAGAACTGTGATTGGAACTAAACCTTAATTAACAATTGATTTTAAAGACTGTTTATTTATTTTTTGGGAATAAATTACATTAATTTAAATCAATAACTTACACTAAACAACTCTTACTATTATTTTATCAAGTTAAGTGATCATCATACAACAATAAGCCATAAATGTTTAGATCCTGTACCTACATGTCACAAACTGTCAGCTACTGACAAGAGCTGAAACCTTAAAAATACAATAAAACACGTTATGATCTCTCTCTCCGTCATTTTTATCATAATGTTCCAGTTAACGACGTCCCCCCCCCACACACACACACACACCAAGTTGATGAGTACATGTTAAGACTTGTCACAGGTTTCTCCAGTAAATCACCTAGATAAATGACATGTAATAGTTCACTTAGATTCTAAATGTCAAATGATTCAGATATAAATACAACAATCAAAGTTGACCTCTTTTACTGAGTCAGTCTGTGTTACTGAGTCAGTCTGTGTTACTGAGTCAGTCTGTGTTACTGAGTCAGTCCGTGTTACTGAGTCAGTCTGTGTTACTGAGTCAGTCTGTGTTACTGAGTCAGTCTGTGTTACTGAGTCAGTCTGTTTTACTGAGTCAGTCTGTGTTACTGAGTCAGTGTGTTTTACTGAGTCAGTCTGTTTTACTGAGTCAGTCTGTGTTACTGAGTCAGTGTGTGTTACTGAGTCAGTGTGTTTTGTTAAGTAGAAGAACTTGACACATTTAGGACTTATGACCAAGAGATAATTCACTATGGAAAGAGGATGATAAGATAACACAGACAACTCAGTGATTCGAACCCATCACTCGGTGGTTTGCGGCATCATGTGCCATCAATTGCACTACATGGAAGCCCTGTACTGTTCTATTAAATGATAATGGTAAAATCTCTTTAAAAGACTAATCTATTGGATGTCACTGGATCAATCAGTGACAAAAGAAACACACACTGATATATATATATAATGACCAAAGTAGAAAGATACAAATATTATGGAAAATGTGAACAAGTTTGGTTTTACTCAAATTACAAAAAAGGTTTTTAAAGAAGACTTCAAATAATAATGTATAAGTATTAACACACTCAACTATATAACAGCTAATGAAATAAGAACAAATTGTTTGAACTCTCATACACAGATAATTTATTTGGTTTGTCTGTTTTGATTCATGACCATGTTATGATAATGAAGCACAAATAATTGATACATGTCAACTATTGTTTTAAAACATCCTATCAAGGTGGCCTGTACACAACAGATGAACAGAGTTATATCCGTTCATCACCGACACTTAATGCGGAGAATAATAGAATGGATAATTGCTTATGTTGGTTAATACCAGTGTGTTATGTCTCTAACATTTTAATGTCTATGTTTATAGTGTCTTAACTCAGTGAGATAACAATATCATCTGCTGTCACATTTCATAACAAATGTTAACCTGAATTGTGTTTATTAGTAGTGTGAAAGAATAACAAAACACATAATAAAGTCTTATATGTTTTCATATTTGTAGCATAACAAAGTTTCAATTTTACAAATACCGGTAACGTTTATTCGCCGAAGCAGATATGTAGTCTTTGATCAGTCTCTATTGTTGAATTACTAACTATATAAAACATATGAACACAAGACACACACATGTATCATCTTCTTCGTTTTAGTGATGTACAATTAGTGCAATGCTGTCTCAGCTGGAGCACTAATATACATGTTACCACACACATACAGACTAGTCAGTTAGCTACCCCTATTTATGACCAAAATAGATGTAAGTATGTCAGAAAACTAACCTCTAGGTGTTCTTGATGTAAACTCTGTATCAAAGTAGAATGTCTCATCCATTCCTGTACGTCTAACAACAGGTTTAAATGGTGGCGACACCTTACGAGCATATAGGCTGTCCCAAGTTATGGAAGCAAAGAAAGGATGGCGCTTTATTTCTTCTATACCCTGAGGTCCAGATCCTGTGAAATAAGATTACTACCAGTTACCAAAAGATGAAAAATGAAATTAACAATATAAATTGTATTTCCACTGGTTTAAAACTACATAATGATTATCATAATGTTTGTTTAGATGGATAGTAACAGACTTAAACATTATGATGAAAACCGTAACGGTGTTAGATAACTTGTTTATTAATTCTTTTTTTATAATATTTTATTCTCACTTTATTCATACACAGTTTCTTCAGGGTTACATATTTTGTAATGCTGCCTGTAAAATGTCATACACTTAGTAAGATTTAGATGTCAAAACACAATTTTATACCAGAACAAATAATGATCACTGTTTACAAATAAAGTCAAAGCTTCATTCCAATGACATCAGATGCTAAATGGCATCATCAGACAATAATTAGATTGCATCAATTAGACAAGTAATATTGAGTGTATCATTTTATAAAACCCAATCACATCACATCTATTTTAAATGTTTCTCATTTCTAGAAGTCCTATCAGAGTTTATCATCAAGAAGTAAATCAATATACACTCATTTATCTTCTAGAGTAAGACAGGATTAGATATAGTTAATATTTTAGTTTCTAATTTAGGTTAAATATATGCTAAATGTTAATTCTGTAATGAAACATGTATTAATTGTAGTATATTAAAAGAATAATTTATACAACCTAGAACAGAACAGAAGATGGACAATATATATCTCAGGTACTAAGTCAACATATATATATATATATATATATATATATATATATATATATCACGGTTCATACACATTTTGACATCTCAGCTTCCAGGACTTTCCAGGTCCTTCCAATGTCAAATTCAAGGACCTTTTCAATAAATTCACAAACTTTTAACGTGCAAAGCTACACCCATATTTCGGAAGAAGTTTAACGACTGAATTCCTGTATGCTTATGATTAGAAATATAGATCTATATGTCCAAATTCCAGGACTTTCAAGGACCTCTACAAAAATTCCAGGCCTGGATTCCAAAGTTTCAAATTCCAGGACTTTCCAGGTTTTCAAGGACCTGTGCGAACCCAGTATGTATGTGTGTGTGTGTGTGTGTGTGTGTATATATATATATATATATATATATACACACGTGTATATATATGTACATATAAAATATATAGGTATATGAAAGAATTATGTTTTGTTTCCACCAAAATTTGTTGTTGTTTTTGCTGAGCAATCATTCATAATTTAATATATATGATTTGATCTGGAGAAGGAGAGGAGCTATTAGTTGGGTTTTTGTTCTTGACTAATTAATTATCCCTATTATTTACGTTTTCTAATCGGATATTACCATAATACACACTTTAAAAAGCTAATCAAGCACATATCTGATCTTTGTCAAAGTTAGAAATGTAACTATCTATATATTACCCAAATAGCAACAATAATAAAGTAGAAATTAAAATCTTCCAACTAACATTAGTGACAAGTCAATCTAAAACAGAAACTAGTTAACTCATTAGTGACAAGTCAATCTAAAACAGAGACTAGTTAACTCATTAGTGACAAGTCAATCTAAAACAGAGACTAGTTAACTCATTAGTGACAAGTCAATCTAAAACAGAAACTAGTTAACTCATTAGTGACAAGTCAATCTAAGACAGAGACTAGTTAACTCATTAGTGACAAGTCAATCTAAAACAGAGACTAGTTAACTCATTAGTGACAAGTCAATCTAAAACAGAAACTAGTTAACTCATTAGTGACAAGTCAATCTAAAACAGAAACTAGTTAACTCATTAGTGACAAGTCAATCTAAGACAGAGACTAGTTAACTCATTAGTGACAAGTCAATCTAAAACAGAGACTAGTTAACTCATTAGTGACAAGTCAATCTAAAACAGAGACTAGTTAACTCATTAGTGACAAGTCAATCTAAAACAGAAACTAGTTAACTCATTAGTGACAAGTCAATCTAAAACAGAGACTAGTTAACTCATTAGTGACAAGTCAATCTAAAACAGAGACTAGTTAACTCATTAGTGACAAGTCAATCTAAAACAGAGACTAGTTAACTCATTAGCGACAAGTCAATCTAAAACAGAGACTAGTTAACTCATTAGTGACAAGTCAATCTAAAACAGAGACTAGTTAACTCATTAGTGACAAGTCAATCTAAAACAGAAACTAGTTAACTCATTAGTGACAAGTCAATCTAAGACAGAGACTAGTTAACTCATTAGTGACAAGTCAATCTAAAACAGAGACTAGTTAACTCATTAGTGACAAGTCAATCTAAAACAGAGACTAGTTAACTCATTAGTGACAAGTCAATCTAAAACAGAGACTAGTTAACTCATTAGTGACAAGTCAATCTAAAACAGAGACTAGTTAACTCATTAGTGACAAGTCAATCTAAAACAGAAACTAGTTAACTCATTAGTGACAAGTCAATCTAAGACAGAGACTAGTTAACTCATTAGTGACAAGTCAATCTAAAACAGAGACTAGTTAACTCATTAGTGACAAGTCAATCTAAAACAGAAACTAGTTAACTCATTAGTGACAAGTCAATCTAAAACAGAGACTAGTTAACTCATTAGTGACAAGTCAATCTAAAACAGAGACTAGTTAACTCATTAGTGACAAGTCAATCTAAAACAGAAACTAGTTAACTCATTAGCAACAAGTCAATCTAAGACAGAGACTAGTTAACTCATTAGCGACAAGTCAATCTAAAACAGAGACTAGTTAACTCATTAGCGACAAGTCAATCTAAAACAGAAACTAGTTAACTCATTAGTGACAAGTCAATCTAAAACAGAGACTAGTTAACTCATTAGTGACAAGTCAATCTAAAACAGAAACTAGTTAACTCATTAGCGACAAGTCAATCTAAGACAGAGACTAGTTAACTCATTAGTGACAAGTCAATCTAAGACAGAGACTAGTTAACTCATTAGTGACAAGTCAATCTAAGACAGAGACTAGTTAACTCATTAGTGACAAGTCAATCTAAGACAGAGACTAGTTAACTCATTAGTGACAAGTCAATCTAAAACAGAGACTAGTTAACTCATTAGTGACAAGTCAATCTAAAACAGAAACTAGTTAACTCATTAGTGACAAGTCAATCTAAAACAGAGACTAGTTAACTCATTAGTGACAAGTCAATCTAAGACAGAGACTAGTTAACTCATTAGTGACAAGTCAATCTAAGACAGAGACTAGTTAACTCATTAGTGACAAGTCAATCTAAGACAGAGACTAGTTAACTCATTGATTCATTTATTACACACATAATAAAATATATAACTTTTAAAATTAAATACAAAATTGCATATACATATCTATTAATAATTCAACAAACGAATAACGTATCAGATACACTTTAACGCTTTTAGGAATATTTAAGAAAATTACTTAAATTACTATTTACATAAATGTAGACAGTTGACATAACATAAAATGTCTGAAATAATAGACAATTAACATCATATTAATATGAAGAGAAATGATACAATAGTCAGTTTGTGTTGATATAAAAGATGTTTCCATGTATCTAACTTAAAACAACAGGATATTCTCAATATGCTACTACTGGCTTTGATTAATTATTATAAATATTTAAAAATGACTTTTACAAAACTTTGTTGTTTATGTTAATAACATGCAAAGATATTTTCAGAAGTGCTTGATGAGATCTTTTCCAGGTAATTGTAGCCTTTGTTTTTTAATGTTTTGAACTCAATTGCTGATTTCTTTGATTTATAACAGAAGACCCGGGAAAAGAAGGAAACTGTTACCAGAGTTAATGACAGGTTTTGTTGTGACTGATGATACCTACCTAGTCTGTTGGCTGGATTACGTTTGTACAGAGCTCGGAGTAGACTTTGTGCCTCTGGACTGAGGAATTGTGGCATCGCTAGCTTTGCTCTGTCAATGATGTATAACAATTACAATGTTAGACAAAAAAACAATAAAAACACCAATTAGAAAGATTTAACAATTAAGAAATTTCATCAAACTAACATTGAATACTTTTTCAAGTGTATACAAAGCCTTCCTCAAATCAAAGCATGGAATTAGATTTAAGATAGGTTTATAATTTTGAATGAAACTCTTTTCAGACAATTTATAATAAAACAAATTAATTAATGGGTCTTCCATTATTATCATAATTTTCACAAACATACAAACTCTATACTGCCATTAATATACACTACAGAAGAGGTTAAAGGTTGTCAAAATAACTAATGATACCATTTGTCAAAAACTATTAGCAAACCAGCCATTTTTGGAGTATTTACATCTGTACACTTTAGTGGCTGTGAGATACATTTTGTATATTAAAAAAAATTAAGATAGTTACGGATGGTCCCCTAAATAGAAAAAGTAATAATATTAAAACAAATAACTCATCAGATTATTTAAATATGCAAATCTTACAACTCACTTAAGTATCAAATTCATTGTTTCTTTTCTGTTTTGTCCTTGGAATGGTAATGCTCCAGTTAACATCTCATACTGAAAATAAACAATAGATAAACATAAAACACACAATAGATAAACATAAAACATACAACAAATAAACATAAAACACACAACAAATAAACATAAAACACACAACAAAATAAACATAAAACACACAATAGATAAACATAAAACACACAACAAATAAACATAAAACACACAATAGATAAACATAAAACACACAACAAATAAACATAAACACACAACAAATAAACATAAAACACAACAAATAAACATAAAACACACAACAAAATAAACATAAAACACACAATAGATAAACATAAAACACACAACAAATAAACATAAAACATACAACAAATAAACATAAAACACACAATAGATAAACATAAAACACACAACAAATAAACATAAAACACACAACAAATAAACATAAAACACACAACAAAATAAACATAAAACACACAACAGATAAACATAAAACACACAACAAATAAACATAAAACATACAACAAATAAACATAAACACACAACAAATAAACATAAAACACACAATAGATAAACATAAAACACACAACAAATAAACATAAACACACAACAAATAAACATAAAACACACAATAGATAAACATAAAACACACAACAAATAAACATAAAACACACAACAAATAAACATAAAACACACAACAAAATAAACATAAAACACACAATAGATAAACATAAAACACACAACAGATAAACATAAAACATACAACAAATAAACATAAAACATACAACAAATAAACATAAACACACAACAAATAAACATAAAACACACAATAGATAAACATAAAACACACAACAAATAAACATAAACACACAACAAATAAACATAAACACACAACAAATAAACATAAAACACACAACAAATAAACATAAAAAATACAACAAATAAACATAAAAAATACAACAAATAAACATAAAACATACAACAAATAAACATAAAACACACAATAGATAAACATAAAACACACAACAAATAAACATAAAAAATACAACAAATAAACATAAAACATACAACAAATAAACATAAAACACACAATAGATAAACATAAAACACACAACAAATAAACATAAAAAATACAACAAATAAACATAAAACATACAACAAATAAACATAAAACACACAATAGATAAACATAAAACACACAACAAATAAACATAAAAAATACAACAAATAAACATAAAACATACAACAAATAAACATAAAACACACAATAGATAAACATAAAACACACAACAAATAAACATAAAAAATACAACAAATAAACATAAAACACACAATAGATAAACATAAAACACACAACAAATAAACATAAAACACACAACAAATAAACATAAAAAATACAACAAATAAACATAAAACACACAATAGATAAACATAAAACACACAACAAATAAACATAAAACACACAACAAATAAACATACAACAGATAAACATAAACACACAACAAACCTCTATTTGCCAGTTAAATCAATCTATCCTTGTTCCCCAGAATGTACATAACGAATCCAAATTTTAATTCTCAAAATATTCTCTGATGTAGAAACAAAAACTCAGATTACATTAATTAATTTCACAAATAGAAAAGTGATTTTTAATGTATTATTTGCAATATATATAAAATTTCAGCAACAGTTATACAAGTAATATAACACCATTCATTCAACTAAATATCAAAAGAATCAGTCATCATTTCTGGCTTACATTCTGAAGACAGAAGTCTACAGACTAAATAATTCATTTAGGGGATACAATTATTGCCAAGTCTATCCATAATCACATATAATTCATGATATTTCTATAAAATATTATTTCCGTGCCCAACTTGTTTCTTTTTTGTTACACATTTATAACCAAAACAATCAACAGAGAAAATAATACATCATTTGATAGATGGTCACCTTTATTGTAGGACATTAAAATGTCACAAATCTACAATATACAGCAAAGGACAAATTTGATCAGTTCAGTTTTTACAATTATAATAAAGACAATTGTAACATGGGAAAACATTCTTCAACTCTAGTTAAGATTGAACCTTTAATATTTGTGTGACCTATAGATTCAAAGTAACCACAAATAAATTAACAATTTTGTGGAAAGTTTATTCAATAATATCAAACAGCATAATATTACTGAGGGAGATTCACCTGATAGAATCTTAGTGATAAAATAAAGGTTTGTACAAGAGATAGAAGTGTCATCACACAAACAGGGAAATAGTAATACAATAACAGGAAACTAACTGATATGATCATAAACATGCCAAAAACAAATGCCATCATATACGAAGAGATTTTGATACAGATAACTAATATATAGATAAATATTACTGGTATGATAGAAAACTCTGAAGTTAAACAGTGTTTGTGTTAGTATGAACAACACTATGTTAATTATAGAAGTGATATATATATATATATATATATATATATATATATATATTGTGTGTGTGTGTGTGTGTGTGTGTGTGTTTGTTGATCTGGTATACATACCATTAGTACACCATATGACCACCAGTCTGCCGCAGTACCATGACCTTTACGGTTGACCACCTCTGGAGCCATGTATTCTACGGTGCCACAGAAAGAGAATGTCTTCTTCTCTTCAAATATTGATTCTTTGCTTAGACCGAAGTCCGTTAATTTGACATGACCCTCGGAATCCAGTAATATGCTGAAAGGAAAACAGAATGATGAAGGCTAAACTATCTAGAGATTAATATAATGGAAGAATAATGAAGATTAATAAAATACTCTTATTACACTAGGATGTAATCTCTACGCTCTACTGACTAGTAATAGATTAATAAAATACTCTTATTACACTAGGATGTAATCTCTACGCTCTACTGACTAGTAATAGATTAATAAAATACTCTTATTACACTAGGATGTAATCTCTACACTCTACTGACTAGTAATAGATTAATAAAATACTCTTATTACACTAGGATGTAATCTCTACACTCTACTGACTAGTAATACTGAGCTCACTAAGAAAAATTATATCACAATTAATAATCAAAAGGCTTCGTTTATATTACTGAAATAAAATTTTAGTTTCATACAAAAATAAATAAACTATATGGCATAATACCATTGACATACATACAAATGGTATATGATGGTATATTAGTAAGGTTAACTACCTTTCTGCTCACTAAAATAAATGCAAAAAATAATGTTAACAAAGAAATAAGAAGACAGTATTCTATAATGTTAAATGTAAAGATATCTTAAAACAGAAACTTCATACACAGAACATTTAAAGGCTATGTATCAGAAAAAATTATAAATTAAATAAAAAGGAAACACCTGACTTCTCTCTGGAAACACACTTAATACGCTGTGATGTAGATCATTCCAATAATCCACAAAATCTCACTGTAATGTCTGATTTATACTATTTGATCTGGTGTGGATTATTAAGAAGAACCGTTCATCACTCACACAACAGTCCTGAGTTACCAACATGAGCCGAAGAAGAAACATTGTGACGGAAACGAGCCGAAATTGTCGGAGACTGCTAGCGGCAGCAGGCTTGTTTGTCGACACAACCGAGTTATCGGTTCATTCAGTTATACACATCTGTTATATTCTAAGCCTCTTTAAAATCGTTAACAACCATCATTCGTGTATCTCAGTATGGCATAATCGTTCTTTATGTTGTAAATATGTAACAGAAAAGAACCGTTTACCGGGCGATAATAAGTTACTGTAAGGGGCGACTCGCAACTTGACAGCTCAGTTGTTATTGTTATGATTGTACTCAGTACTGACAGTAGGCAGTAGAGTAGGCCTATACAGATATTCAAACACCACAAATAATAGGATGCGCATCACACTTGGTTTTGTATATGTAACGATGTAGCCATATTGTAGGTCTGTTCTCTGGTAGTTATATTGGGCTCTTGATATTTTGTAGGTGTAAATGTTCAGAGTGTTTGGTGATGGGCACAGATATTGAGAGCTTCTGTTGTCAAAGAGAGTTCCAGGATCATTGAAAAGATGGAGGGGTACCCTGAGACAACCCTCACATGCATGATACAACATCCAGGATTTGTGGCCAACTACCTGAATTTTTGGATGTTGCTCACTTGCAGTATCCCCACCAGTATCAACATCAACTGGAGTTCCCACAACCCGAGTGAGTCAAACTCATTATACATTGCAATATCTCTAAAAGAAACTTTATTTGCATAGGTTAACCATTAGTAATGTGACACAGTCCTGATATAAACCTAATCCAAATATCCCATGTCGAGCCATGATGGAGCAGTTAGAGCATAGGACTTGTAGCCAAACGGTCGCGGGTTCAAGGCTCCGTGAGCTGCAATGTTGTCATGTGGCGACTGGTTCACTCATCCATAAAAAATGAGTACCTGACAGGACGCGATGGCTATGTGATTGAGTAACGCTTTGCACCTATAATGGCAGCATGCGTTGTATGCTCCCTTGGGAGTTGAGATATGTGCTGGGTGGAAACAGGTCTGAGTCAGGGATAATAATATTGTAAATAATATTGTAAAGCACCTTAGAGCAGCTTCTAGTTGATTAAGACGCTATATAAGTTTGTTTATTACTGCATGCTTTTTATTTTATTACAAAAAATAAACTTGCACAACAAATAATAGGATCAGTAAATAGATTTTTTAATAGTGTACAATAAAAACATAATACAACATCATCTGCTGAATGTCTACAATCTACTGGCTGAAGCTGCTGCTGTGTTGTGTTAATGTCTCATCTTTGTCTGGCTGCTTCCTTACAGAGCTCTGTGGACCAATGGGACTGTCTTCATAAGATGTCACCAGTTGTCGCATCAGTGATCGTGCATAGTCTGTAAGGGCTCTTCCAAAACTAATTGTATCAGGGTGGCAAAAGGCACTCGTTTTACCCCCATCAACTAGACCCACAACCTAAGTTTTTAATACACCCAGCCACCCATAATTTAAAATTTTGCTCAAACTAATATTCCCCGTTAAATATGACATCTGTATATGAAATGTTCCCATTTTATCAAGTAGTCTGATTTTGTATGCCATAGTTATAATAATTTTTTTAAAGATTAATACACTTTATGCATGTTTGCTAATAAATTTATTTTATGTGCATGATTTGTTAGTTTTCTAGAAGTATCCATTTGTGATAATAATCATCCTAGATTGTGTTTTAGTTAGTGATTTATTGTATGCCTACAAACTGAAGTATAAGGATATGATTATTGTCCTCGGATAAATTATGATAGTAATGCAGCATCCAAGTGGAATACGTGGCCTCAAAAATCAGGTTAAAAGGTCTGAATAGGTAAAACACTGTGGTCTTGATGCCATTAGATTCAGACATATCTGGATTTATTAATCCATTCCCTGGCCATGACATACCACAAACATTTATTGCACAGACGTCACTACAGTTCACGGTGATATTGACAAAATTAAAACAATTTTTTTCTGTGTTAACCTGTTAGTGTTACATTATCTCCAATAAGATTCATTTCTTCACAATTCTACATAAAATTTACACCGCGTTCAATTTCTTGACACCCACTCACCCCCATATACAGATTTGTACAAAACCAACTAACAATTATTGAAAAGTTTCTAGTCTACCCCACCATCCATAATTGTTCTGTTGCTCAGACCCCATCACCCATGTATTATTAGCAAAACTGCTGCCTGTGACCCCCCATATAGGTTACAAGTGGAATAGCCATAACAATGTATGGACAAATTATGGTCGTCTCCACCATCACTTTGTTGGTAGTATTGATACCAGAATGAAAAGTACAGTCTAAACATTTGAACTTGGCACCCAGAAACAAAAGACTTGATCAAAGTTTAGACAATTCTTAATGGCACTGATGCATCAACCAAGACAACTTCATGATTACCACTGCTACTACTGACTATATATGATGCACTATAAATGCATTAGGTTAAAAAAAACAGCAGATCTGAGATCAGCAGCCATTTCAAATTGGTCAGACATTTGACAGCTGTCTGACACACCACAACCTGAATGTAGTCAAGGGGTGGCTGAACAGACTCAAAGTCAGGTGTGACTGCATCTTTTCTGTTGGCCGGCCACAGCGTGACACTGAAGCTGTACTGTTGGGACACTGACAGGCAACAAAGTCTTTTTCCACTTCAATAGCCCTCCTGACAATTCTGCCACCAACAAGGCTTTCATGCTGTAGTACTGCGGCAAAAAATGGGCTTCGCACACGATACTTCGACAGTCGACTGCCTGTGAATTTTGAGTGACCGGCTTGAAGTCGGCCCACTTCACTCTCACAAAGTGAACCCACTGCCTCAGTAGAATGTCTTCCTTCAAAAATTCGTGCAGCGCATGTCCAGTTTTGTTTGTATTGTCACAATTATACATGACACACCGTTTAACCATCATTAAAGGTTAAGTAAATTCGAGAGATCGATCGAAGTCGTTGGGTGATAATAGAAGGTGTTGACATGCAAAGTTCCCATTTATGTGACTGGGTTCTAGGTGTGACGTCAGTGGCTGGGGCGGTCTCGTTACTGCCAAAATTCGCGGGTGGGTAATCCAGCAGAATATGGAGCGTTCTAACATTATTTATGGTAAATTCATTGGGTTTAAAATTATTTTACCACTGTTTCTATCATTGTCAGACTATATTCTATACATGTAAAACAAATTTAAAAAAATACCCAATACATACACTTTAAGTTGAACTGTTTTTTGTTTTAATTTTAACCAACTTTCCAGATTTCCTCCCACAATTCTATCAGACAATCACACTTTCAAAAGTTACAACCTTTGTTTCTTAAGAGTTATAATCAAAACTAAAAATAATACACAGTTTGTACTGTGATACGCCTGTACCATGTCAGCCTTCATTCAGTATAATTTAAAAATTAACTCAATTTAATGAGTGATGGTATGAGACACTGCAACAATACAGACTAGAAATTACTCAATGATATACAATGGAGTTTTAGATAATAATAATGAGAACTACTTACTTTTCAGGTTTCAGATCTCGGTAGACAATACCGACATTGTGTAAATGATGTAAAGCTAAAGCTAACTCAGCCAAATAAAACTTGACATCTTCTTCGGTAAACATTACCTGAAATATGATAACAATAATATCACCTCTCAATACCACAACAAATAAAAAAAAATCTCATCTGATACAAACTGAATTAAAAATAACAAACAATTATGATCACCATAAATATAGTATAATGATATACTGTACACAAATAAAAAGATGACAATGGTTGATGTTTTAAGGCCACTTTTGTACACTTGGTAGGCTAAATGGGCCCAGTAATGAAGCGAAGTCAAAGAAGAAACAACCTTCAGATATGCCCACACCGGGATTCGAACACAGGTGGTAGTTATGTGGTCCAACATACTACCGCTAGACCAAGGAGGTGCCCCCACAAATAAAAAGAAGGATGGAGGGACAAAGTAGCTGATAGGGGGTGGGGTCGAGGGATAAGGTAGCTGAGATGGGGGATAAAGGGACAACACAGCTGATAGAGGAATAAGTCTGCTGATAGAGGGAAGGAGGGTTAAGGTAGCTGATAGAATGATGGAGGGATAAAGTAGTTGATAGAGAGATGGAGGGAAAAGGTAGGAGAGATCCGAGGCATGGAAAAATTCACCTCCCCCACTGGACCATGAAATTAGACAAATGACTAAAATAAGAACTATGTTACAATTATAATACAAACCTCTTTAGATAACCTTGTAAATAGGTCACCTCCACGGAGAAACTCTAATATTAAATAGAGTTTACCTTCTGTCTGGAAAGCTGCAAGTATATTATGGAGCAATATAA
Organism: Paralvinella palmiformis; assembly: GCA_025642065.1. Taxonomy (NCBI): domain Eukaryota; kingdom Metazoa; phylum Annelida; class Polychaeta; order Terebellida; family Alvinellidae; genus Paralvinella; species Paralvinella palmiformis. Next base: position 275,813 of record JAODUP010000573.1, on the reverse strand, counting down.
TAAGGTACAGACTGAGAAACATCATCAAGGTGTATGTGTGTGTGTGGAAAATAAACTCAATGGCAAAGCAAAATTACAAATACATCAATTAGAGGATTAACCAAGATATTATATCCATGTATTTAGTTATCTAAAAAGAACTTGTAACTAAGGACCAGTAATTTAACCTTGGAAGAAAAAACCCAGATAAAGTACCCAGAACAAAAAAATACTAATTACTGCTCCAGAATTGATCCAATGATCAGCTTCAGATAATGAGTTGATAAATCTGGACTGATAGGATTATCACAGTACAAGAACTTGGGCAGCATAAAGTAGTCTCAAGGTCATAATGAAAACATATATAGATATCTAGCTCACAGCCACAAATCACATCTCTGGATCACATCCATGACATATAATCTATACATTGCAGGTAACAGATAAATATGAAATGGATATCTGGATCATAGATTTATAACTTATATTTGTAACGAAAATATCCAAATGACAACCAAAACATGTATATCTGGATTACTGAGTCATAATATTTAATACAGACCTCTGGATCAAAGTCATATTATACATATCTAGATCACACTCACAACTATACTACAGACCTCTGGATCAAAGTCATATTATGCATATCTGGATCACACTCACAACTATGCTATAGTTTACATATCTACAATGTACATACCATGCTCCCACACTACTGCCTTGTTTATATGTTACAGAAATTACTTCTCATACTTAATGACAGCTTTAAACAAATGTCTATCATACATTAGTTGAAATATGAGAATGTTTACAAGCCAATAAGGCAGGAAAATATGAAAATCTACTAGCCTGCATATATATATATATATATATATATATATATATAAAAATTATCATTAGTCTGAGATTTTACTTAGATTTTATTAATAATTTCCTAGATTGTGAAACATATAATTTATCAACAAAGTTTCATTTGCACCAAATACCCCTTAAAGTCTTAACAAGATACAGTATTATTAACAATGTATTGTTTACTTACCATAATGTAATTTGACAATAAAGGGGTGATCGACCTCAGCTAGGATGTCTCTCTCCATTTTTGTACGAACACGATCTCGTACTGGAAGAAACATGTTTACATTTTGGGTTTATTCACCGACATATTATCATTCAACAACGACACAATGACTCGACTGGAACAATGTTATCATAAATAGTCATCACAGAGACATCATACAACTTAGAGTCAAGTGGATAATAATAAAATAGATTAGGTATTATAGTACATTAAACAATCTCTAGATGTACTTAATGTTATATAATAATTGACTAAGATATAGTCCCTTTATATTATAACATATTAATAAAGATTACAACAATATATATCAACAGTAATATGATACAGTTACTGGCACTGCTAGGAGTGGACAGTAATATGAACACGGAGGGATATCTGATGTGAACACGGAGGGATATCTGATGTGAACACGGGGGGAAATCTGATGTGAACACGGGGGGATATTTAATGTGAACACAGGGGGATATCTGATGTGAACACGGGGGGATATCTGATGTGAACACGGGGGGGAAATCTGATGTGAACACGGGGGGATATTTAATGTGAACACAGGGGGATATCTGATGTGAACACGGGGGGATATCTGATGTGAACACAGAGGGATATTTAATGTGAACACAGAGGGATATTTAATGTGAACACAGAGGGATATCTGATGTGAACACAGAGGGATATCTGATGTGAACACAGAGGGATATCTGATGTGAACACAGAGGGATATCTGATGTGAACACAGAGGGATATCTGATGTGAACACAGAGGGATATCTGATGTGAACACAGAGGGATATCTGATGTGAACACAGAGGGATGATGTGAACAGAGGGATATTTGTCCTGGTCCTTATGACACGGGGGGATATCTGATGTGAACACAGAGGGATATTTAATGTGAACACAGAGGGATATTTAATGTGAACACAGAGGGATATCTGATGTGAACACAGAGGGATATCTGATGTGAACACAGAGGGATGATGTGAACAGAGGGATATTTGTCCTGGTCCTTATGACACGGGGGGATATCTGATGTGAACACAGAGGGATATTTAATGTGAACACAGAGGGATATTTAATGTGAACACAGAGGGATATCTGATGTGAACACAGAGGGATATCTGATGTGAACACAGAGGGATGATGTGAACAGAGGGATATTTGTCCTGGTCCTTATGACACGGGGGGATATCTGATGTGAACACAGAGGGATATTTAATGTGAACACAGAGGGATATTTAATGTGAACACAGAGGGATATCTGATGTGAACACAGAGGGATATCTGATGTGAACACAGAGGGATGATGTGAACAGAGGGATATTTGTCCTGGTCCTTATGAAGTAGTTCCAGGATGTGAAACTTAGATAATGTAATTTACCATTCCATGTATCTCTGTTCAATACTGACTTATGTAGTCATAATAGCTGTTGATGTATGGTATTGTGATCTATTTCAGTGCACTAGGTGGCCAAATTCCTCTGAGCTAACTCGCCTCCCCACCCCCACCTCCCTTATCAGCTACCTTATCTCACCACCCACCACCCATCAGCTACCTTGTCCCTCATCCTTCTTTTTATTAGTGTGCAGACTTATTAATTTATACAATTTTGTTTAAAAATCTAAATATTTCACTTCAATTTAAAACTATGTTATGAGATAAAAAATACTATGTTATAGATCAGTTCCAAGAAGATCCTGTGATAAACAATTTCAGAAGACAGCAGAAGAAAAATAGTGCTTTGTATTACATTTTAATGTTATTAAAGTAACTTACCAAATGTACCATGTACTAGTATCATAGTTTGTTTTGTTGTTCGGGGAGAATCCCCAAGGCTGTCACTTATTTGGCACAGCCTCTATGTTGGAGTGATTGAGAAAAATCCCCCCCCCCCCACCGCTCATAGGGGAGTAGTACGGAAAGATGAATTACTCTATCATTGATACGCCTAAGAATATATAGTTGGTTCTAAAACGAGGTGATGGTTGGTGTTCTTTATCCAGCCACAATAACATCTCAATGTACTATGTTTATATGTCACATAATTATATAGATACATCCTATAGCTAATGTATATATAAAAGAATACCCTCAAGTTTCATCAGGGAGCTTATAGACTTTCCAATACTACATTAATGAGTACAATATTAAAATACATATATAACAAAATATTCACTATTTTCTGATATATCGTACTGGTAGTAAACTATTATTGCTTTTCATGTTACCTTAATTCAATATCAAATCAGTGTTAAATCAAGGTATACAAGCTGTTGCTCTTCACAAAGTGTGGGATATAACCTTAGTGAGATGAATGGCACCAAGATCTCATTGAAAACACGAAGGGAAACAAATATCCTGGAGGTGGGGGGGGGGGCAACTAAATACAGGTGGTATCTCAAGGCATGTTCATCTTACTACTATCACTAAAGAGAGATAAATTTTAACATTAATTAATGTCTAAAGAAATTTATTGTCATCATCTTTTGTTTACATCTTAAAACATAAATGAGCAAATATTTGACCAATTGTGAACCAACCAATTAACATAATGGACTGATTTACTAAGACGGGTGGTCTCTTACATCAGGTAGTTACATGGATATATTTCAACATACCTACATGTGTTATTTCTTTAGATTATATATATATATATATATATATATATATATATATATATATATAATTGTCTGTCAGTTCAGATAATATATCATCCTATCACATAAGTATCAGTGTTGTGTCCTACTTCAAATAATAATTCTATTTATATTACCTATATCAATAAATCAGAAGATAAACAAATCACTGGCCAGTGATATTTACCTTTTAGAGTAGCTTTCTTCAGCACCTTCATTGCATAAAGTGTTCCAGCATCTTCTCCAGTAATCTTTCTGACCAGGAATACCTACAAAAACAATTATATATAATACTCTCTCTCTCTCTCTCTCTCTCTGTGTGTGTGTGTAGGTGTGTGGCAAAGAATATATAATGCCCTAATAAAGATACTCACAAGTTATCCGTTACAATCAAAATCGACAAAAATTTATACATTTCTTACATAAAGAAGTCTCATAAGTCAAAAATCTGAATAAGTTAATTTTTTAAACTAAAATTATATAATTAAATTATGTTTGAAATTTCCATATTTATGATTATAGTAAATTCTGGCTATGAGAGAACAGTAAACTGAGTAACCCTTTCTCTCTTGTTAAGAGCTAATCTATAGAGTTATCATGGATACTATTTCTCTTGTATTAATCGTTCATAAACGTAGGCGCGTGTCTATAGTAATTAGCATTTCAAATAAGTCCTAACATGAAATATATCAATTATTTTTAATACCATACTCATATCAGTGAGTAGTATCAGGTGTTGTTGACATACGTATATAAATGATGCACACTTGATGAAAAAAGAAATCATTTCACTCACCCTAATAAAATTACCAAACAATTTCTTTACGATTCACACAAAGTGAGGAAAATATATTTTCTATGCCATCAGTGACATAATATGTCAAATGAATCAGTTTTCTAAGGTAAAATATAATTTGTCCAAGATTATCTCTCAAACTGTATCAAGAAGACAAAGATCGGTCAATTCAACAACAGTACAACATTTTAGCAACTGACTGAACATTTCTGAGTCATTTACCACTATAACAGTTCATCATTATGTTTCAGCCACAATGTAATGACATTTTTCCAAGGATTTTAACGGGTCATACAAACTATTATTTTGTATACAATATTTTTCACTCGTAATGACATTAGGGCCGTTGTTATAATATACGGACGAACCCAAAAACAAACGCATTGAATAATTAAGTTTTTTGTTGTACAATGACATTTACTGCCACCAAAAACCACTAAAAGACTACAACAAAAACATTAACACATCGAATGATGTATAAAAGTTGTTTCATTTGTAATCTACAACAATGACGCCCACATTTTGAAGCTTATAAATTATCATATAAACTTCAGCCATCATCTTTTCATAAGGGTCACATGACAGGATGTGGAGATGATGACAATAGAAGAGACTATTTCAATGTCATTGTGTGTTAATTCTGACCGGAAGTTGTATACTGTTACAGTATAATATTAGATAAAGCCTCAGTATTTCTAGAATGAGTGTTGAGGATATAGTATAAGGGTATGTTGGCAGGTGGGTGAGTGAGTGTAAGTGCACATTAAAGATGGGAGTGAGTAGAACTTATCAACACTTTGGCGGAGAAAGGTTATTTAGCATCATATTATGGTAGTATTTGCTGATGATACATGGAGAGTGATGCAGGAAGCCATTTACAAATGTCAATAGGACATATTGAGTGAGGATCAGAGTAGTGGGAGGGCGGGGGGGGGGTGTTATTTGTTGGTAATGACCATCTTCTAATATTACAACAAATAAATTCACGGAAGCCAACATATTCTGAGAAAAACAGACAGACACCCATATGGACACAGTCAGTTCTCTAACTCCCTCCTACACAACTTAACATAGTGTAGACCTATCTATCAGGATATGGGATGTTGATGACGTCAGAGTGTGATTTCCTTCTTCATTTATACCAAGAGACCACAAATTGTCACCATTCATTGAATCTCTGACGTAAACAATATTCATCACCATGGTAACACATTGGTAAGAGTATCGGATGATAAAACTTGTCGTTTTCATGTTGAGATTAAAACACAAATTGGCCACCCATTGTCATGACGAAGATGATATTTGATGACAATAAACACTACTTCATCACGTTTCTATGCTGTTGTCCACACACACACACACACACACCAAGCATAATCTATTATCCTTCAGTTATCATATTTATATTGCCAGAAAATCTATGATTAAAACCTACTGACAATAACCAATACAAGATTAGCCTCCAATACTCTCATTAACATGTCTATTAACATTCTATATTTTATTTACAATAACCAACATAAACTTATAAACTAGATTAGATCAAGTGAACTCTTGAGTATTACGTCTAAACTATATAGACAAAAAGCAGTAGATTAGTCCTGCTCTATCAGCTGTGTCTGTGTGTGTGTATGTTTGTGTGTGTGTATGTCTGTGTGTGTGTGTGTATGTGTGTCTCTGTGTGTGTGTATGTGTGTCTGTGTGTATGTGTGTGTGTGTATGTTTGTTTGTGTGTGTGTGTGTGTGTGTGTGTTGTTATCAATCTTTACTATCTACAATAATATCCCAGTACTCTGTCAAATAGAGACATACAGGATATAGTTAGTATAGAGAGAATAACTAACTAGAAAATGAATAAAAACAATAGTAAATATCATTAATACCACTGTGTGTGTGTGTGTGTGTGTATGTCTGTGTGTGTGTATGTCTGTGTGTGTGTATGTGTGTGTGTCTGTGTGTGTGTGTATGTCTGTGTGTGTGTATGTCTGTGTGTGTGTATGTCTGTGTGTGTGTATGTGTGTGTGTGTGTGTATGTGTATGTCTGTGTGTGTATGTCTGTGTGTGTATGTCTGTGTGTGTATGTCTGTGTATGTCCGTGTGTGTGTGTATGTCTGTGTGTGTATGTCTGTGTGTGTGTGTGTGTACGCGCGCGCACGTGGGTGGGTTTGTCATTCTTGACACATTAATCATGAGCAAATAAGAATGTAAATAGTGATAAACTACTGAAACAAACTCTGATTACTTACCTTTCCAAATGACCCCTGACCTAAAACTTTGAGCAGCTCAAAGTGTGATTGGTCAACTTTCTGTTTCTGTCTTGTCAGATGAGTGACGTCAATCTCTGACTCAGTAACATCATTATCATTCTAAGATGAAAGAATAGAATTAATGATATCATCTCTTTAAATATATTAATACAACCACAAAAATAAGAACAACACTAGAATAACGAAACATAACATAATTAATAATGGCTTGGAACTTGATCTCCATGGAGATAAATTAGTAACAATAACATGGATCAGATACAAAGTGAAATACGTCTCACGAGGACATAAAATGTAGAAACTGTCTCTAAAAATGGCTATTATGGAGATAAAATGACAGGATTAATTGAACAGAACCAGACTTTCTTGTAGATTATTTATCTGGTGAGAGAGGAGGACAGGAGGAGACAGCTGAGAGTGGGAGTAAGGATGTTTTAAGCTATAAATGTCTTTCCAACATCAACAAGACAGACAAAGACAGTGTTTGCTCTCTCTCTCTCTCTCCATCATTATAACCACCTACCTTGTTAACTTGCCACGGAGATTTACGTGTTGGTGAAGACAGATCACGGACATATCTGGCCACTTTACCAAAGAGCATTATAATATGAAGATGACGCTTCGTGATGATGGTCTCTGTTGTTGATAATAACAGTACTGTGTGGCTCTGATTGACAGGTTCGTGGTTCTAGGTGACAGATGACATGATGCGACATATGACATGATGTATGACGGCTACTACAGACACACACACACAGCAATGGAAAATACAGGCCTAGTTACATAAACTGTACAATGAACAAAACTCACAAAAGGGAAAAAATATCTTGTTCCATAAACAAAATTAATTCTCAACAACTTTGGGCATGCTCTCTATTTAGTATAACTAGAATATCAATAAAACATTTCAAGTTATCATCATCCCCATTTCTCAATGTACCATTGCACCAATATATATATATATATATATATATATATATATATATATATAGTGCGTAGGCAGACCATTAATTAAGGAAAGAATATCAATCAAAATGTTTACTTCAAACTGTAGCTCTCTCTCAAACACACACACACACACACACACGCACGCACACATATACAGTAAAACTGCTGATTAATTAAATTGATGGAAATAATTATTTGAAAACACTAATGTTTTGAAGGACACACTTTTCTTTATTTATCAATTACTACTATAGTGAACAGCATAAAAGTATTAAAATGATTCTATCTCAGTCTTATCTCATCATATTTCTTATTAGAGTAAAACAATGGATGTCAAATTAAATATGTACAATTATAAAATGTGCATATTTAAATACTGTTATTGTTCTTCCTGCTAATACTGTAACACCCCCCCCCCTCAACATACCACCCCTTTCAAGCTTTTCTACAAAATACCCTTTATCATAAACTGTTGTTTATTTCTATATAATTTAAGTAGACATTTTTCAGTATAACACAACTCTACTATTGACTTTCTCAGACAATTAATTGCCATCAGTTGACAACAGTAATAATTCTCATAGATCAGGATAGAGGAACTGGTTCCTGTGGCTAGTAACAATATAACATTGTATACCCAAAGACAAATAATCATATTATTTGGGTATTATTATATTATATATTATTTGTACAACGCTGTTGAATGGCTCCAGCTAGTACGGGTGCTTTATTAAATATACATCATTATTACTATTTGATCAGTGATAAGTAATAATATGATATGATGTTGTTAATGTTGTCTCAGAGACCAACTGATTTATTTTGGGTACTAATGATGTTCAGACAGACACCCGATTATTCCATCAAGATAATGATTTGTTGAATACATTATTTAAAATAAAAGTATATAACTACTGGGTATATTATATATAACAGTTATAGGACTGGGTAGGGTTGGCAGGTTTTTTACACAGACGTTTTTAACACCGTTATTTAACATCATGTAAAAGACAGGTTTTTACAGCTTTTTTACAATGAATTGTAAAAATTCAGTTTTTATTGTGAAAATCACAATAATATCAAGTGTTAATAATGCCTGTTCAATGCAACATAGTGTTAGTATTACTACATATTGTATAATGCATTGATCAGTTAGATAAGTATGTGTGTATTTAAGTGATACAGAAAGCCCACAAAACCCAAATTATCAATTAATAATTACCAAGAATCAAATGGAATAACAACTGGATGCAACTGTCCCATGATACCCTCAAATTGTATTGATTGCCAAGTGACTTTATTGCATTAGCTGCCAAGCTGTTATCATGCCCAGTTTCATACCTGACAGGACGTGACGGTTATGTGTTTTGAGAGGATCATTTTCAAATTTTGAAAATATTCAAAGTTGGCAATTGTCTTAGCAATAGCACAGCCTTTAACCTGGTATTCTGCTACAGAATACTCAGAGGAATGGTTTAATTAGAATATTAACTATGTTGATGTTATGTCTTAATTGTTTTCCACCGAGTAGGTAATATCTGTTATGTCACAATCTACATTTCATTTGTGCCAATATTTAAGGTAATACGATCACAAAAGTTATACATTTTGTTCTTTCTATATGTGTATGTTTATGAGATGCATTTGAGTGAAGACATCATTATGTGAATGTGTTTAATTAGATACACAATGCTTATTCATGTTTTTATTTTATTTACAGTTAATAACAATTTTTTACATTACATCGTAAAAAAACTTGATATTTTTTTACGGTAAAAACCTAACCCTGGGTATATAGTTCTTATAACCCTGGGTATAAAGATGTTATGGGATTGGGTATATAATAGTTGTACTGATAGGACTTACATATAATAGTTATAGGACTGGATATATAATAGTTCTAAAACCCAGATATTTAGAGATAATTTATTATCTATATATACCTGACACTGTCACTCAGTAATAAACAGATACCTTGTCAGATACAGTTTGTACCTGAGGATACAGAGTTGCTGATCCATATCATCCAGTATTAGTTGGAGATACCTCAGAACAATTAATAATAAAGTGTTATATAATCAACATCATGTTTTTAAATGTCTGACTGTTTCTGTTACTTTCAACAAGGTATGCTACTTTCTTTTGTATCAGTTTTTTTAGGAATTTCAATGTATTTAGTGGAGTATCTAAAAATATTATACAAATACATATCAACAATCTTTTCTTTATTTTTATATCAAGGATAATAAACAAAAATAATTAAATATTTTAAATGAATATGATGAAAACTTTGTTCAGAAAACTTAAAAAAAGAAGATATTTCTAATCAGCAGATGATATTAATATACCTGAAGTGCATAACATAATGATAAAGAGTGTTATTATTATATTATTAATAATGACACTGCTATACAGAAAATGTTCTTATAAACAGTCTGCTATTAAATATTATCAAGTAAAATATTAAATGTTTACCTAACAACACTAGGAATTACTGAAAGACTAATTAGTGAAGTGAAAAGATACAAGAATAGTAATATTTAACTAAATTATGATATCTGTAACTATATACTAAACATGTATAATGGGCTAGCTACATACAGATAGAGAGAAATGGGTAGAGACAAAGTGACAGACAGAGAGATACAGACACCCAGCTACATAAACAAATGGGTACAGACAAAGTGACAGACAGAGAGATAGATAGAGAGAGAGAGAGAGAGACACCCAGCTACATAAACAAATGGGTATAGACAAAGTGACAGACAGAGAGATAGAGAGAGAGAGACACCCAGCTACATAAACAAATGGGTACAGACAAAGTGACAGACAGAGAGATAGAGAGAGAGAGAGAGAGAGAGAGACACCCAGCTACATAAACAAATGGGTATAGACAAAGTGACAGACAGAGAGATAGAGAGAGAGAGACACCCAGCTACATAAACAAATGGGTACAGACAAAGTAGAGAGAGAAGAGCAGCCATAACGAGAGAGAAGAAAGAGAGAGACACCCAGCTACATAAACAAATGGGTATAGACAAAGTGAAGACAGAGAGAGAGAACACCCAGCTACATAAACAAATGGGTATAGACAAAGTGACAGACAGAGAGATAGAGAGAGAGAGACACCCAGCTACATAAACAAATGGGTAGAGACAAAGTGACAGACAGAGAGATAGAGAGAGAGAGAGAGAGAGACACCCAGCTACATAAACAAATGGGTATAGACAAAGTGACAGACAGAGAGACACCCAGCTACATAAACAAATGGGTACAGACAAAGTGACAGACAGAGAGATAGAGAGAGAGAGACACCCAGCTACATAAACAAATGGGTACTACATAAACAAATGGGTATAGACAAAGTGACAGACAGAGAGACACCCAGCTACATAAACAAATGGGTACAGACAAAGTGACAGACAGAGAGATAGAGAGAGAGACACCCAGCTACATAAACAAATGGGTAGAGACAAAGTGACAGACAGAGAGACACCCAGCTACATAAACAAATGGGTAGAGACAAAGTGACAGACACCCTGCTACATAAAGAAATGGGTACAGACCAAGTGACAGACAGAGAGATAGAGAGAGAGAGAAACACCCAGCTACATAAACAAACGGGTACAGACAAAGTGACAGACAGAGAGATAGAGAGAGAGACACCCAGCTACACAAACAAACGGGTACAGACCAAGTGACAGACAGAGAGACACCCAGCTACATAAACAAACGGGTACAGACCAAGTGACAGACAGAGAGACACCCTGCTACATAAACAAATGGGTACAGACAAGGTAACAAACAGAGAGACACCCAGCTACATAAACAAATGGGTACAGACCAAGTGACAGACAGAGAGACACCCAGCTACATAAACAAACGGGTACAGACCAAGTGACAGACAGAGAGACACCCTGCTACATAAAGAAATGGGTACAGACAAGGTAACAAACAGAGAGACACCCAGCTACATAAACAAATGGGTACAGACCAAGTGACGGACAGAGAGACACCCAGCTACATAAACAAACGGGTACAGACAAAGTGACAGACAGAGAGAGACACCCAGCTACATAAACAAATGGGTACAGACCAAGTGACGGACAGAGAGACACCCAGCTACATAAATAAACGGGTAGAGACAAAGTGACAGACAGAGAGACACCCAGCTACATAAACAAATGGGTACAGACAAAGTGACAGACAGAGAGACACCCAGCTACATAAACAAATGGGTACAGACAAAGTGACAGACAGAGAGAGACACCCAGCTACATAAACAAACGGGTACAGACCAAGTGACAGACAGAGAGACACCCAGCTACATAAACAAATGGGTACAGACAAAGTGACAGACGGGGGGGGGTGTATATGACAGCCTGTTGATGGTTGCTATAGTGACCTGCTTCAGTAGACTTAGCCATATAGGAACACAGACACACACACATACAATCCAGGTAACATGTTAATACGACTATAACACGTCACTGGGTACATTCTCTGTCACCAAGGTAACACCTATAAAACATTAATGTCGCAGTAATGTCACAGAGTTTAGGGATTATAAGTGTCACATATAAGAGCTTTCGGGTATCACAGCTCTCATCTGACACAGTCTGGTGTGATATCTGTCAGATTTGATACCTGTCAGATGTGATACAGTGACATGTCACAATATTCACATACTACAGACACTAGCCACAAAGTGATAACACAACCTCCCATTATATAAAATCCCCATCAAATTATGTTACATCATCACGCGCCTTAGCCTTCACATCAGTCAGATGTTACACAATCATACACGATACCTGTCGGATGTCACACATGTCAGACAGCTATAACCCTTCACAATGTCAACGCAATCCCTGACATCCCAGAACCGAGCACAAACGTGTAGTCCGGCCGAGCTCTAAAAGTCCTGGCAACTTGCCAACAGAACCCCAATCAAAATTTAATATAATTTATAAAAAAAACCTTGTGTAATGTGTTGTAGATCTAAAATGTAATAATCAAATAGGGAAGACACCCGTATGTCACACTCTAATCAATAAACATTGACACACGCACACACACACACAATTGACGACAATCTTACCAACAACGTGTATTGATCAAGTAGCTGTAAATATTGATTCTACATATGGCACATTATTCAGTCTGTTATACGTGTAAAACATGGACTCAGTTAGGTACTCACCGACGGCTAGTAGGTAGTATATTCAGGGACGATATCCCTGTTTTCCCTCTATAAATCCTACCGTAAATAAGTTAGACGTCTAGTGATTACACAATCAGACAGTAAACATACCCGGTTTACGGCTGGGTACAGTTAGCTAGTACTATCCTACTCCCCCTGATCAGTTATGTGTAAGAGAGGAGTGTCTACGCGTGTGTATGCGTATGTGCTGTTTCAGCCATTCACGTAGCTTAGAGACAGACACGCCCCTATGTGTGGGGGTGGGTCTGAGAATAGAACAAAATATGGCAAGCCGTGTGTGTGTGTGTTGTATGTGTGTGTAGGTGCGTCCGTCCGTCCCAGCAGACAACAATACTAGATAGGACCACTATAGTTGAGGTCATATATTACACATCATCCAGCCTTTAATCTATCTGTAGCCAGTAACTCAATCATTAACAACACAAGTATCATCCTCTACATCAGGATGATACTATCTGATGTAGATAATCAACAATTTAGTTTCCAGTGTACTAAGGACCAGTACCATATATCGATACTATAGTATAATAGTATTATCGTATATAGTCTACAAAGGTTTTGAATATATCGAATGTAGTACACCCACAGAGATGTTTCCATTTAAATATACTAAAGGTGGATGGATGTTATAAAATGATTATTATGTTTTTACATTCTGCAAAAATAGTTTAATATTAATTAATATCACAACTATAAAATGAAAATAATAAAATATTATACAATATTTGAATATAGATATCTAAAATATTATTTAAAATAAAATAAATAGAAACTGTTGTGTGAAGTTGTGGGGACTAGCTACAATTATAGTATTGTTTCTTTTATTTCTGGCAGCTATGATGGCTCTCTGATTGAATTATTAACATTTATTAATACCTGGAAAACAGGCAACCTCACACACACACACACACAAAATAGCTCGTAAGATTTCATTTCTAAAGTGAATAGTGACAACAACTTATACAATACAAAAATATACATATACAAATTATACAGAACATACATACATTAAGATGTAAACATGTCATAATGTGTTATACAAAAAACAATGAAAATATCTAGGTTAATATCACATTTAAAAACTGAACAAGCAAATACACCCTCATTATCACCCACCTTAAAATATAACTATTCATTTAGCCTTCTTTGGTCACATGATCAAATAATTCATGTATCTTAAGACAGGTTTTACTGCCCCAGTATGATATTATCCATAAGCTCTGACTCCACGGAGAAGTAGACAGACCGACATGCCACCTACAGGCCATTCCATCAACTAACAATATCAGCGTCGGCTTGCACTTTTCACACCAGAGGTGATTAAGAGAATAAATTCAGTAAATTGTAACTATTGTCTGATCTGATCCAACAAGTTGTACATAAAATTAAAACACTATCCAAGCCCCGAATATCACGAGTAAATAAATAATTAAAAAATGGTTACAAAAATAAACATGGCTGACTACTGATATAAATACAAACTAGAAGAAACCTTAAACTGCAAGTCCATTTAAGTACCAAACATCCCCAACAGCAAATTGGATATTTATCAAGAAGGACAAATTGTTTTGTTGCCGTTTTTTCACCAAAAGAAATCAAGTCTTTATAAGTTTTTTCTCTCTATATAACTGTACATCAGTGACTCAGGGAGAACCTGACCCAGTACAAGAAGACTAGATCTGAAAGTTTTTATATTGTGCTCTCACTGGCTAAAAATAATAGATTGCACACTAAGTGGCCAATTAGAAACGTGGAATAAAAATGAACAGGGGACCTCCTCCCTGCCAAAGAGATCACTGATATTGATAACATTTAAATAACTATAGGATGATCATATTATCTATCTTTGATCACCGACATCAGTAATTTTAATACATGAAGCAATCATTACATATCATCCTTAATTATTACAAACTTATATATAGTGTGACTACCTGGTAACAATTATTAATGTATCTACAGGATACAGATTTAGAGCATAACCAAAGTCTTGTATCAGATGGAGGAGGATAACAGAGACCATCTCAATAATCGGTTATAGCAGACTTTAATCAGTAAACTATATAATAATCAGTTATACTTATAGCAGACTTTAATCAGTAAACTATATAAGGTAGAGACCACCTCAATAATCAGTTATATCAGACTTTAATCAGTAAACTATATAATAATCAGTTATAGCAGACTTTAATCAGTAAACTATATAAGGTAGAGACCATCTCAATAATCAGTTATAGCAGACTTTAATCAGTAAACTATATAAGGTAGAGACCATCTCAATAATCGGTTATAGCAGACTTTAATCAGAAAAATATATAAGGTAGAGACCATCTCAATAATCGGTTATAGTAGACTTTAATCAGTAAACTATATAAGGTAGACCATCTCAATAATCGGCTATGCCAGACTTTAATCAGTAAACTATATAAGGTAGAGATCATCTCAATAATCAGTTATAGCAGACTTTAATCAGTAAACTATATAAGGTAGAGACCATCTCAATAATCGGTTATAGCAGACTTTAATCAGTAAACTATATAAGGTAGACCATCTCAATAATCAGTTATAGCAGACTTTAATCAGTCACCATAATTATATAAGATAATATAAATGGAGGTGAAGTAGACCGAGAACAGACCCCCCCCCCCCCACCCCACTGACACTCCGGTAATTATCACAAACCATTTCTGGACATTTTAAGGTAATTGTTTTGTTTGTGTACACAACTGATAAACTAAACAAACCTCAAACAGAAACATTAAACACTATTGTTATAACTTAGTTTAATAAAGAGCCAAGATTAAAATGTTATTAATATAATAATAAAAGTAGATACTATATCAACGACACACTATTGATCAAAACAAGCTGAAAATGTTCACTGACCAGTAGGAGTCAAACAGACATTTCTTATTTTACTATAAACCATATCTACTTAATATTATATTTTGATCATGGATATAGGTCATACAAGGGAAGTGACATACTTAATTTTATTGGGATACGGGTCATTTGTCAAACACAGTTCAAACATGTTGAAAATCAATGTATAAATTCTCTCCTTTTTTTAACTAACTGAGTGGATAAAGTTTAGGGAAGACCATGTATTAGTATGGAAGTATAAAGTGATGTATTAATGATAAAAAAGGTCAGTATTTATAAGTAACTTGGAATAGTTTATTTTAGGAGTTGGGAACAGTTAGGATATTATTAGAAGATGAACGTTATAATGAAGTAAAAAAAATTATTTTAAAATAATCATCATCTTTTTCAATCCTGTGAAACCAGAGATAATGATGGAATGAACAAAAACATAATTCAAACAATAATTTCACAAATCTGTTATAATGTGTACAGTTAGTAGCATTGACAAATGTGTATTTCAGTTTAACCATCATACTAAAATTACCTAAACATGTTGGCAAAAAATTTAATTCATATCAAAATAATATATTCTTCTACCATTTTTGACATATCTATCAACTCCTTAATGGAAGTCATTTTTTATCTTTTACCATAATATTATTATTAAATAAACTTATTATAAATTATTATGATACTGAAATCCATTAATTAGTCCTTAATACTCAACATATTATGGGACACCTCATTCATGAGAACTTATTAAAATTTATTTAAAGCATTTCATTATTTATAAATCAATGGTTTTCTGTAGCCTGACTGGTTAAGATATCATCAAGATCCAAGGCACTAATATAAGTCAGTATGACAGTTTAACATAACAATGTTATTTAAACAATAAGAGTACATTTATTATTATGGAGATCTATCATATAATTAAGATATGAGAACTGGGATCACTAATTCAACTGATCCGGGTGCTATATATTTAGCCTGGAGCCTGAGAAATTTTATAAACACACACATAACACTAGGATTTGAACCCTCACGTGTATGTTTGCAGCACACTGCTCAAACAACTGTGCTTCATGCTGTGACTGACGAAGCAAGCAAGAATTTAATTCAAACGATTATTTTATTCCCATCTAAACCACAGTAACACACAAAGTATAGAACTGTACTGCATCATATACATAAGATATATTAATAAATATATGACACTAGTTTGGCTTTCTGTAAAGAAGAGATCATTAAACATGCTATAAACCAGTGATCAGGTATGAAACACACAGATCATTTAAAGCTGCTATCAATGTTATTTAATTTCCAAGTGTTTACACCAAGCGTCCGTCTAAGAAGTGCCCCCAACATATTACACTTACAAGTCAACTAGTATTTTTGATATAAACATTCTTGATTAGAATGCTCAATCCAAACATTCTAAGTGCTCGCCTATAACATATAGACATACGTTGTATATCCCTCTCTCTCTCAGTTTAAATCGTGTCTTAGTTTTTGACGTGTTACAATAACATATTACCAATGGTTAGTTTACATTTGTTTTACAGTAATATTTTGAAGATACTGATAAACTTTCTACAGGTAATGTTAGTCAAACTGAATTTCATAAAATATATTAATAAAAGAAAATAAGTACGAAGTGAACATCTTCAATATGATACTGTAGAATATGGTAATAAACTGAAATTATATGTGTAGTCAGTAATAAATGTCTCTTTCTATGTGTGTGTACATAATCCAGTCTCTCTGTATATAGCAATTTACTAGCTATACCCACTAATGGCCAAACCTAGATAATAGTATTAAGTGACCAAACAACATCAGCCAATTATCACTAACTAGATCAAGTCTACTCTCTACAAACTGGCATTAAATGTCAGTCTAAACTATATACCTATAGCTTTATTATTGGGATACATCTGGGGCTAGAGACAATATTATAAACACTGGACAATATCACTCTCTCTACCTGTGTGTGTGTGCGTGTGTGTGTGTGTGTTGGCAGGGTGTAAATACGTCAGCACGGGAAATATTGAAATTTGAACACAACCTCTATATGATTCATCTGGGAACTGTAACCACATAATGTTTCATCAGTCCTCAAATGATGACATCAAGAAAATCTAAATAATAAACTGATGTTACTCACATTCCAGATGATTAAGTAATTGTAAGACTATTGAATGTGTGCTATAGATGTCTGGATGATTCATAAGGGGTTAACTCCTCAGGATGTATAACCTTCTAACTAATACAGTCTTGTTTATTAATATTAGTAATTTAATATATCATAATGTTTCAGTCAGGTATTTATAATAATATTTAACATCGATTATTTCTAACACTTCTAATTAAGTGGTGGTTTAATTTAGCTCTGTGTGTACATGTGTGTGTGTACATGTGTGTGTGTACTATTTAACTGTACAATATGTTTCTCTTCTATTCAGTATTGTGTTGTCTAAATAATTAGATGTAGTGTACGTAAAAAGAGAGAGTATCTAATCTATAATCACCTAATTTGTTATTCATATCAACTACAACACAAACTTTCTTCTAATTCTACTAATATTGATATACTGAGTCTAACAACCTGAGAATCCTAACGTTTTATCTCTTTATTCTAATGACTCTTAGGGCACCTCTGTGGTCTAACTGGTAGTGTGTTGGATCACAGATCACTACCACCTGTGTTCGAATCTCGGCGTAGACATATCTGAAGGGTGTTTAATTACCTTTGGAGGTCACTCGGCCCATTTAGCCTATCATGTGCACAAAAGTGGCCGTAAAACATCAATCATCATCATCATCATCATCATCATCACCAAATGACTCTTAATACAAAGGGACTATTTACTCTTATATATAATCCATACCACTAAATGACGGGACACGAAGATGTTTTAATATGAAGTGGAAATTTGTTCAACTGTCTCTTATTGTCTTCTGTGATATGAAAACAAACTACTATCACAGAGATTAGATAACTATCTGTTCTCTCTATGAGAATACGAGTTTAATGTTGATGATTATAATTAGGGTATTAGTCAAATATAAATTAGCACAGATCATCTAATTTAGTGATAATTTAAATAATATCAAACAGAATACAACATATTATATGTGTAAACAATTATATGTATACTGACACAGACTGATAGGCAACTATATTACAGTAAATATTAAGATGTACTTATTGAGCTTTCCACTAAACAAACTAATGACTCAGTTATAACAACTTTCATCTACTCACATCTAGAAGATAAAGCCCAAGTGATGATCCCAAGAGAAACACTCTACAAATCCTAACCAGGATTACAGGGATATAAGAGCCCAAGAGGTGATCTCAAGAGAAATAATTTACAAGCCCTCTCAGGACATCAGGTTCACAGTTAAAGATATATTATTTTCCAGGAGATTTCCAGGACAAAGTTACCATTTTACAGGACAAGTATACAAGATTTAAAGCTAATAAATCAAGATGTGTGTAGACATTTTTATAGTACAGCCTCCTCCTCTGATCCAGCCACTTTTATTTAAATTTTAACTAACATGGGATATCAAGACTATTTACTGGTACTCTTTTTCTTCTACAATTGAAGTTTTCTTCTACAGCCATAATGTTTATTTACTGGGGTTTTTTTGGTTCTAATTGGATTTTTTACAAGCAATATTTTTTCCAGGACATTTCCTGATTTTGTAAAATTCAAGGACATTTCCATGACCTGAAAATGAATGTGTTGTTTTCCAGGTTTTTCCAGGATACGTGGGAACCCCACAGGATGACAGGGGCATACATACAGCCCAAGGGGTGATATCAAGTCAAACATTACCCAAGCCCGAACCCGGATCACAAGGACATTGAGCCCAACGGGTGATCAAAAGCGCTAATCTGAAGATCTATAGTACACTGTGATGTCAGAGTGTACAGTATTACACAAACTTCAGTAGACTGACTGACTACACGTATATGGTAAGAAACATTTACCAAACTGATATATTGTTAATTACATTATGGTCATGGCATCTAGTAATGTAGACAGGTTCTGACATTGTTTGTAGTCCATATACACTGATGAATGACCAATGTGTCAGATTAATCAATCTTTGAATGGCAATAACAAAATCGTCAACATTCAAAAGGTAGTTAATTAAAAGTGATTTTATCATAAGCCCAACTACTTCAAGAGTTTTAATATTTATACAATATCTCAGGTAGTAATCTAATAGTGTATCTCTCTACTTCAGGGCAATGTTTTACAGTTGGCTTCTTTCTAACTCCAATATAGCACAATTATATACTACAATACTGTAGCTAATATAACTGGCTATATTGGCTTTACATTATTATTATTATTATTATTATTATTATTATTATTATTATTATTATGGTATCACAGTGACTGAGTGAGTATCATTTGTTTTGCTAAATTGTGTTATTTATCTTCTAATAACATATCAGTCATTATAGTAATGATGAATCTAGATGAGGAAAATCTCAGATAATCTCCAAATATCCTTTACTCATGTTCCTCAACATCTATAATCCTATACTCATTAACATCTCACCTTGTACTTATCAAAACCTTCAAACCATACTCATTAACTATTATATTACACTCTAGTAGTCAGACCAAAACTGAATCATCAAAACATCATTAACAGACAAACAAATAACTAAATATGACATGAGGAACCCTATATCTGATCTAAAATACTAACAATATGAGATGAGGAACTTTATGTCTGGTCTAAAATACTGACAAAATGAGATGAGGAAACTTGCATCTGGTCTAAAATACTGATATTATGAAATGAGGAACCTTATGTCTAATCTAAAATACTAACAATATGAGATGAGGGACTTTATGTCTGGTCTAAAATACTGCCAGTATGGGATACAAGTATTAGCCACAAAGAAATACTAATTATAGTTGCCTACAGAATAATCTCATGTTGACAGAGTACATTTCTCATTGACACACACATGGGGCGCCTCCGTGGTCTAGCGGTAGTGTGCTGGACCACAGATCACTACCACCCGTGTTCGAATCCCGGCGTGGGCATATCTGAAGGTTGTTTCGTCTTTCACTTCGTCTCATTACATTTTGAGGTCGCTCGGCCCATTTAGCCTACCATGTGCACAAAAGTGGCCGTAAAACACCAATCATCATCATCATTGACACACACACACTATTTTGAAAATCATCCACAAAGATCTACATCTTACAAACAGTTACTGACACATTCATATTCTGTTCAGCATGCGCGCAGACACACACTTCACTTTATATTGGTCTGTTATGATAAATATTTTAGGTTATGAATATTTCAGGTCACAGCATATCAGTGACCATGATCTAGTTATACATAGAAATAACAAGGAGATAGTGGCTTACAGTCAGAAACATATCAGTGAAAACAAACAAATATTGTAGAATGTTGATAATACTAGTGTCTATAATGTGGTGGTGTGTGTGTGTATGTATACGTGTGTGTGTGTGGGGGGGGGTTATAAAGGAGCAGGTATGAATACTTCCAAGTATATATACACATAACACCACGTATGGGTAGATAATGAAGAGCAAATTTTACTTCAAACATGACTATTAATTCAATTATTTTCATTGTATCAAATTTTATTTATATAACATTTTCTTATTTTAGATATAAACTTTAAATATCCCTTATCTATCAGAGGAAGAAGCTTCTCGGATCTTATTTGGTTTTGTTCTCACATCTTTCTCAAAATGTAGTTTAAAAGCTAGATGCTGCAATCAATATTAGCCAGATGTATAACTGTAAGATGACGATTAACTAACAATATAACTCTCTAAATCTGGTATAAATAGACAGATGTGATATGACATAACTAACCAGATGTGATATTATATCATATTAACAACAGATATATCAACATAAATGTTTATTTAGTCACACAATAGAAGGTCAGAGTACTTTAAACTGGAGAGAGAAATGTTCAATATCAATATGTTTTATTCTTTATGTGTGACAATTGATACTTTATGGCCATGATACAGTCGTCAGGTGAGAGATGTTTCCAGGACAGATTTTTGGTCTATATATATATATAACTAAACTACATAATATGGTGTTTGACTAAAAGATAATAATACTTTAACCTTCAGTTCTCATTTTATATTACCCATATTTACATGCAAATATAATATCTAATTATTTCTAGTCTTCACAAAATATCATATCAAGTTAGCATGCCATATCAATTTTGATTGGATAAATGTTAAGACAGTTAGAATCATTGGACAATTATCAATGAAACCTAAAAGACACCTTGACACTTTATAGAAACATTTCCATCCTTCCCACAGAACCAGTTGTTTCCAAAACATCCTCACAAAAATATCTGAAGAATGTTTCAACTTTGACTTCGCTTCAATACCTTTGCAGGTCACTCACCCCATTTAGCCTACGATCTCCACAAAAGTGTCCATAAAACATCAATCAATCAATAAAACAAGTCAAATATTGGGGTACCTTGGACAAAAGACTATTTGGGGTAAAACTTTTAGCAACAAATTATGTTATTGCTTATTTTTTAGTAAAGATTTTGTGGATATGATAAATTGTGAAATCTTAAATTGTTCTGTTAGATCTATTTTTCAAAACTTCTCTCATTTGATTTTTTTTCATCCCTACTAGAAATATTATGTTATAAAAGTCCTGGGACTAGAAGAGCTTCTAGACACAATACAAATCTTGGTATTTCGCATGGTAGTCACATTTCTATGTGACTATTGTTTAAAACATTTTCAAAATATTCCTGAAAACATTTGAAAAAACAAGTGATTGATTAAAAGTGGAAAAAACATTACAAGAGATAGCAAGAAACTACTGTTCTTGGCAAAATACATGGAGTAATGATACAAGAAGAAATAAAGTTAGTGAATGACTGTCACCTGGAGGTGTTGTTATGTTAAGTTTAAATCACTAAAATTAGAACAATAAACAATATTCAGTTAGAAATAATGTCACCAGGTTAGCTAGTTAGCTGGCTTGTTAGTTTTAACAGTAATACATACATATATCTATAAATATGATATGGTACCATCATCTAAATATGATACCATCATCTAGATGTGATATACAAACATTTTCTAGAAATAATATTGTATCACAATTTAAATATGACATGATATAACAATCTAGGAATGAAATAGTACAACCAGTTTTATATAATATATTTAATAACCATCTTCTATGTGATATATTCCTCAACCCGTTATCATATGAAATAACATAATAAAGGTGATAAATGATATGAGCAGTGATTTATGAGATAACAGAACTAGCTAGATATGATATAAAATATAACCAGCTACATATGATACGAGAAGAAAGATGATAATATATATTGGGCCACATATAATATATGATACAATAAGATGATAATATATATTGGGCCACATATAATATATGATACAATAAGATGATAATATATATTGGGCCACACATTTATAGGATTTAACCAGCTGGTTATTGTGTATTATAATCAGACCAAGTTCCAAGCCATAATCAAGAGACATTAGACACCATAATTTATTATACATGTCAAATAACTATATAATATTATATAAATCACTCACTTGTAGAGCATCTTCTACTGTCATATCCTCTGCTAAATGTGACTGAAACACATAACAAAGACAACAATATAGACATGATACAACTTGGTGTGCTTCAAGTACTCAGACACCAGGATGTAATAACAACTTAACCTAAATACCTGACAGAAATGATGTCCATTAGAAAGTTAACTTGAGTCACCCGTGTCTTGGACTTGAGTCACACGATTGCAATTAAGCATAGAGTGTGACAGCCCCACTTTATGGAATGGGTTGCCAGTTGATATTTGAAATGAGTTGTCTCTTGAAAAGTTCAAATCTTTTCTAAAAAACTAATCTCTTAAATGTGACTTTCAGTTTCACTGCTGGTAAACAATGTTTATCTTACATCTATATTTTAAAGTTTTCACATACATCTTATTTGAGGTATCACTGTATAGGGCTTTTGAATGAATCCTGCTAATAAGGATGCTTTGTTAAATATATATTATTATCATTATTATGTGAAGTGATTGATAGACTGAAAACATCAACCTTGCTACTAATACAAATGTAATTCTTGATGAGTGATAATAAACTCTTGTTTGTTTGAGTTATGTATTATCATTTGGATATATATATATATATATATATATATATATGAAAGTGTGATCCTAATCAAATGATATATATATATATAAATAAAATTGTTTGTGAATTTATTTTTAACTTTTAATTGTGTAGAATGTTATTTGTTTATGATGGAGAGTAAACGAAGTTATTAAAATCAATGGCAGCAAAAAAAGTATTTTTTATTGTTTATTGTGTCCACAAACCAGCTTCAAATTGTGTTTCTTTCACATTACAGGACCAACTGTTAATAAAGAAACTTGTTACCTCAATTTATCTAATCAACTATCCTTTAAATATGACAAACTCAGGTGACCATTATGGGTCCTGTATTTGTAGAAACCTTATAGATGTTAATTTAATTAGGTATGTGGGGGGAACCTGAATGATGTCATTATGTCACAGTCTAGTCAGCATAGAAAATAATTAAACATTAACTAGATCATCATCATCTGTCTGTTTGTGATCCTGACTAGCTTCTATCAAGGTAGCTAGTTTCCTGGATATGTTAAGGTTCACTAGTATTAGACTGTCCCATGATGAACAACCACAACAATCAGAGTTTTAAATGCTGTCACATTAGCCAGTCATCAACAACATGTCATTATAGATAAATTTACTCTCAGTCATCAACAACATGTCATTATATATAAACAGACTCTCATCCTGTGCTAACCTTTTAGTGTAGCAAGATCTTAAACATTTGGACAATAAATTATGTGTTTATATTAAACAACATAAAGCAAATATGAAGTAGACTAGACTCCTTAATCTTAACAAAAATAACTACAAGATTATCGTATATTATGTGGTATGAGGAGCTTCATTCTAATGAGCTAGGTGTGGCTTTTAATGTCACTTGCAGTAATTATTAATATGATACAGATGTAGAAATGATGTCAAATCTCAAGTGACACCAAGACAGTAACATGACTAAACCTGTACTAGTTTTACACATCTACTACTGTACAGGTAATACTCCCACAATACCACATTCCTGATTATAGTTCATTCTGTAAGGTCATTGTTGAAGGATATGGTAATATAATCCCTCAAAAACAATAATATGTATTATGTGGTTACTTTTTTTCTAATACAAGACTTATGACAATTGGTAACATGACAGCCACTAAGATATATTTATTTTTTAAATGATGGACCAGGGGTCAAAGAAAACAACAGATAAAATTAATTAAATCAGTGTCAATACATTCAGTTGATCAGTTGATTTGGTTCAAATATTTCTAGCAAATTATCAATCAGTGGTCAAAAAAATACAAAGAATATTTATTAGATGGTCATATCTTATCTAAGATTCCAATCCAAGCTTGGAAATATAAAAAGAATACAGACAACATGGGGTATTATTATATTACATATTATTTGTACAGCGCCTTTGAATGGTTCCTGCTAGTAAGGGCACTTTATTAAATATACATTATTATTATTATGAACTCACAATTTCACCATTTCTTACAGTATCTTTTCGTTAACTTACATTTCCCCCATAACAAAAATTTACTATGGGATTCGCCCATTTATTTTAATCTTAGAACAATTAGGCCAGTCTTAAAAATAATCTTGTTGGGGGTTACCCGACTGACCGTATGACTCCAAAACCGCTCGGACATTTAATGCCAACGAACATGGTTCTGATGCTCAGCTACGCAACAACACCCTTGTTAAAAATCTTTCAACAAATCAGTTGTTTTGTGTACACTCGTACTACAACAATAGCAAGTGGTGGATTTATGTTTTCCTTATCATACTGAATGACCGTAAATGAAACAATAAATTGTATCACATGCAACATATTTGGTGGTCTGCATTATTCACTTGAAACGGTTCCACACATTATCATATTCATCACAAGATGGATGAACTATCATTAGGGAAGATATGCCTGATGGTGGGGGGGGGGAATCCCGGATGATATCTGCTCAGTTTTTATTTATTCATAAATATTGATTTAGAAAGGTTCACAAATCAGTTAATTTTGATATTCAATACATTGTTGGTGGGTTTAACAAATAAATAGTGGTTTTACATTTATGTGTAATCATCTGATGACGTAAAAAACCTATTGAAAATACTAGCGAGTCTATATCTGAAACAAGCTTATAAGTTGTATGATATCTATCTAGTCTGAATCATTACTGGCATGTTTGTAGTTTAATGAAAAAACGATTTATTATTTATTCCTACCTACCATCTGGAATTTGTTTTTGGCCATGTAACCTGCAATCAATTTGTTTTTAAGACTGGTCTAACTTCCCCAAAATACATTTGTAATTTTCTCCTTAATTTATTGTTAAAAACTAATTTATTCATCTGGGAATACTCAATAAACTAGGTATGTCCTAAATGACAGGAAGAGATGTAACAACAAACAAACAACATTCGTGATCAAATTAGCATATCTAGTTAAACTTTTGTGCATTTAAATGTTTTTATTACAAATGACTAATAATGTGTTAACACACACATTATAGGGTGATTAGTCCCAACCAAGGAAATAACAGAGGTGTATGGATCAGTAACTATCCACATCTCATTAACTTGGTTTGTTGTGCTTATTCACAAAGTGGAAGGCATATTTAAACATAGTAGAATAGTTTGGCTCCTGGATAGCCGCCAGAAGCGCTACGACCAAATGAAATAAACTGCGATGAATCGTGATAAATGGCGTGGGCAGACATCCATGTGTGTGCGGGATCACGTTTGTCATCTTCGCTACTCAATGTTGACCAGCAGGGAAAACATACCAGTATAAATGGAAATTATGCCTGAATATATATTTTATACGATCCCTTTATACTGTAACCGAGTGCTAAACAAAAAATTTAGCATTTTGCAGCAAGAGGAGTGTTGAACGTCATTACTTTAAGTGAATATGTCATTGATTTGTGTGTGTGCCTCAAATGAATTTGTAACGAAGTGTCTGAATTCTGGCACTGTCCGAAAATACCAATGTCTACTTCAATAAAAACTTTTCTAAAATTATTGTGTCCATTCAATATTGGCATACACCTCAGACTTAATCATTACTTAAGGTCCTAAAAGTTCAGTTAAAAATATTTAATTAAAAATAATAAAGTAGAGTAGATATGGCAGTTTTCGGACACTTAACACATAATTAACCACAAAATTTTATGTTTTCGTATTAGAAAAGTAGAATCCATTTCAAAATATTTATCCAACTTCATGCTTCCCATAAATGTGCATTGGTCACCAGGCCAAAGTCGGACACTTCAGTATTTCTTTAATAAATTGTAAATCGAGAAAACAATCAGAGGAACCATTAATAAATGTCATATACTATTTAAATAAAATATAAGGACATGAAGTCCCCACAACAAGAATGACACTAATCACAATTTGGTACTTGCTCATCTTTCTGATGATAGTTTTTGGGTTTTCTGAATATAATAAAGTGAATTTGTTAATTATCAAATAATAACTTGTGTCTATGCATGCAATTTATTGTGTTATTCATTATTTCTTTAATTATTTTCATGTCATTGAACTCTATTCAACTTAATTGTAAAGCTGATATTTCAATTTAGTGTGGTGTCCGAAAACTGAAAGGTACGTTTAATTTGCATTGGACTCTTTGGAGTATTCGGAGACCTTCAACGAATCATATTGCGTTTGAGATTATATTCAAAATGGCAGCATTTGAATAAATCGTATATTAGTCAATATGTTTGGCCAAAAACACACGAAATAAGAGTAAAAAGACACTGCGAGACGGTTCAAATGCTTCTTACTACTACTGCGTAAGAGCAAGAAATGTCTCTTACGCTGAACAATGGAGGAGTAATTGAAATTGTTTTATATCTTAACGGAGTGTTACACAAAACAATTTTTAATTTTCACGGCAAGAGGAAAGTCTTGTGTTGAACGTCAAGTGAATATGTCATTGATTTGTGTGTGCCTCAAATGAATTTGTAACGAAGTGTTCGAATTCTGGCAGTGTCCGAGAATACCAATGTCTACTATACTAACAATGTTTAGCAAAGAATACTTAATCTAGACTATAACTAATTAACTTATGACATTATAAGTAGATCTACTAACTTAGAATAAGAGAAAACCACTTTTATGTGATGGAGACTTTGTGAAAACTAGATCCATGTCATGATACCAAGTTATATTTCTGGACAGACATCATCATTTCCATAGTGTCTATTTCTTTAATTTCGATAAACTTTAGGAATCAACTGGACGGAAACTGACTGACTGTCAAATGACCAGAACTCTAAACAATTAGGGCAAATTCTCGTCAATTATTAAACGATAGAGTCTATACTATAGCGCTTCACTAGACAATGACAACCACAAATTCTAGTCTATAACGCTAATGACATTTTATTTCACTGCCATTCGAGTACTGTTAGCAACATATCGTCGACTTGTAATACGAATTTAGCGCAGGCTACCCGAGTCTCAGTCTATTTAATCTAACCATGTTGTTAGTCTTCAATGGCCGAGTCAGTACTAACCTCTTCCGTCACAACAGTTTTCCAGGGGTCGGCCAGCGGCGCTAGCGGCATTGTGGGCGTTTGTAGCGGAATTTTGACGAGTTAGTGAACAAGTCAAGGCTGCCAGCTAAATATCATAGAGAATGCTTCTAACTCTCCGGACGGGCTTCACCAACAGATCAGACACACAAGATGGCGCGGGGTCAATAAGTGAGTGGGCCGGATATCCTTGTTATTGGCGCCATCTAGCGATTAAGACATACACTAGTCAAATCAGTGCGCGTGTGAACTTGATAAGACACATTTTATTTTAAAATCAAAGCCAACGTCATGTCCATAAAATAATCATTATATGTATGTGTTGTTGTTGTAAAAGCACACCAAACATTCACACACACAAAGAAGATGCCTATCACACACAAAAGCGAAAAATAGTCGACAGTTGTCACAAGACAAAAATACAAGAAAGCCGCCTACTGAACGACTAGCGTCTTTTTTATTATAACAACGACAAAAGGTCACTGGAGTGAAATGGCTGTGGACACAGCTTCCAGCATAGAAAACCACCCACCCAACTTCTCATAGTTCACCTCTCTATTATCTTAAATATACCAACAACATTAGATGAACAAAAAGTGTGTGAGCTCCACTTCTGCTCACCAATTTTATGACAGACCTAGATAAATAAAGTGGGCTAAGAACACTAGCAGGATGTCGACACAAAAAACATCAGCTCTGACAAAGAAATAAAGTTGAGTATTTTCAAATTCATCATCAAATGTACCGCAGGAAGCATAGACTTGGGTACACAGTTTTGGCAGCAGTAAAGTTGAATTCAGTGACTTCTCAGCGTAAAGCTTTTCACAAGCTCCCATTTCCAGGTGTGACCTCAAGAGATGATGGGCGGAAGGTCACATCCGTTTGGTTGGCAATGAGAGAACCACACCGCTGCTCGCAAATGTAGTTTGATTATGAAACAATATTTTAAATAGCGATGGAGTCTTGATTACAAACTTTACACATGCACATACACAGACTAAGTACCAGAAGCCATTGAATGGAATTCACTAGTTAACACTGAACGGAAACAAAAAATAAACTACAGTACCTGGAAACTTACTAACAATAACAATATATTCCGATATGACATCAAATATACCAGTTATCAATGAGAACAAAAACAATATCTCTTCAGTAATCTCTTTAGCAAATTTTATCTTTACAGAAGTTTCAAAGGCCCATCCTGGCCAGGATTAACATTAGCCCATACAAAAACAGGTTAAATCATCACCATCTATGTAAGTGACAGAAAATAACAAACTACAATCTAAACGAAATAAGAATAATTAACAAACATCACCATAACGTATGTTTACTTTACTTCAGATTTTTCCAACAATTACAGCTACCTTTCATTTAATATTGCATCATCCAGATGACGAGTAGCTGTTACCAAATTGTATATGTTTACAATGTTCTTTTCACAAACTAAATTAGTACTGACCTAGTACTTATATAATAGCTTAGTTTATCAGATATCAGTAGCTAGTTGGTCACAATAATTTTTGGATGATGATAATTTGGACTTAACGTCAAATAGGGCATCCTAACTTTATCTGACCAGACATAAACTAATACAAACAAATGCAGACATTAATACAACATAGGTCTTCTATTCTACATCAAAGTAATGGCAGAAAAAAAGATAACACATACAAGATTCAGCAGTGATCACAGCTATACAATAAAATCTTACAAATGACATACAGCTGTGAGATGGATGCCAAACCCTATTCCATAATTGGTGGAATTACTCAAATTTCCATTCAACAAGCTAGAAACTAGTTGGTCATGTAGAAACAATGTACATAACCAGCAACTTTACAGCTAACGTAAACATAACAGTAACCATATATTTAAGAGAGCAAGTGTAATTGAACAAATCCACCTCAAAGCTACAGATGCCAAAGTTAGCAACTGAAAGAATTTCATTCTTGATGGGTGATTTTTGAAGAAAAACAAAAAATGGAGCAAGCAAAAACTGAAAGCCAAAATTCTGCTCAAACATTTTAGAGTGGAATTATGATTTAAAAAAATGATCAGTTTCACCTGCACTAAATGAGATACAATGTAACGAGATCACACAATCCTATTAAGAAGCTACACCAACGTCAATGATAAATCATCTGCTAAACACAGAAATGTCAGATTGTGTCAGAAAAATCCAACAGTTCGTTTATTTAACTTTAGATGTCTAAATACTGCCATTTGTTTACAGAACTTTAGCCTGGTATCAACAATTTGTGTGTGTGTGTGTGCAGCCACAGCAGTAATTAAAAATGAGATAAAAGAAGAAAAAAGATGGTCACAAGATGTTGCTAAGAAGCAGAGCTCCAAGTCAACTCCACATTTTGTCGTTTTTTATTGTTATTTTTTGTACAGCTAACACAAGTCAATCCGATCATGACGTCACTAGCCCATTGCCAGCCAAGGAGAAGCCTACTACTCAGTGACTATTGGCGTGTAGTCCGAAGCATTGGGATTCAGCGTGCTGTTGGTTAGTACGCCATTGCCCGTGTTGGTGAACGTACCAGAGAAGTGAGATACTACTGTACCAGAACTTGATGTGGTAAACGAAGATGTTGAAGGTAAGACAGCCATTACTTCGGCTATCTTTCTTTCAAGCTCATTGATCTCTGCCTCTTTCTGTGCCAGTAAACCTTAAAGACAAAATACTACATTTAAATCTAAGCAACACACACACCACATAACTAATTTGTTGCTCTGAATTCAAATTCCATACTCTATCCACATCACTTCAATAAGGTGCAATAAGGCTTGACCAGATAACTAAATCATTTGTTGTCTGAAACTGTAAGACATGAACTGAAATAAAATGGCTGAATAGTTTGCCTAAAAACCTTTCAGGGCATAATTATCACTCAGTAAATATTAGTTAACTGGCTAGAAGAGTACGTTGTGTAGTTATGTAATGACCGACCTTGTTGTATTTCCACCTGTCTCTTGGCATCACCAAGTGCTGAGAACAAATCCATTTTAAGGCGTGTCTCAGCACTAAGATTATTCTCCAGGTGTGAGTTTTTCTCCTGCATTGCCTGCAACGCTGAC
Organism: Paralvinella palmiformis; assembly: GCA_025642065.1. NCBI lineage: Eukaryota > Metazoa > Annelida > Polychaeta > Terebellida > Alvinellidae > Paralvinella > Paralvinella palmiformis. The sequence goes on along the minus strand of JAODUP010000573.1, from coordinate 244,183 downwards.
ATGAGGACCTCTGTCTCATTCTGAGCATCTTTGTATTGACGTAGAGTCTGGAGATAAAACATAAATATCATATCAAATAGTATTAATATGAATAAATTAACATAATATAATTTATCAATAAAGAATTCCTAGATGAATGTAATCACATGTTGGACGAGAATTATACGTACTTCAGTTTCTCTTTCAAGTTGTCGGAGTTGATCTTCTCTTAGTTTGAGCTCTCTACGAGACTGTTTAATATCATTATCTAATTCTCGACGTCGTGCTTTACATGCTTCAGTACACTCCACTCTGTATAATAAATAGTGGTATTTTGTAATCGATACAAATCATATCAAATACTTTTATAAGATAGTTGCCTACTCATGTTATGTTCTAGTAGATTGGCCAATAAAATGTGTTTTTACCCAAACTTGAATGAAAACAAATACATATAAAATGTTGAAAAGGAGTATGTTTGAAGCATTGCTTATATAATGCATCCCCTTCTTAACATAACATTAAAAACATTTTATGAATGGTTTACTGAGCAATACTGTTGTCAAGTCCAGGTAGAGCTTGTATTGAAGATTTACAGCTCACACTGACATTACGTCTGGCTATTTAGGACCATATTTGATTGGAACAGTACATACACATGGAACTGAGTTTATTATTTCTAGATTCTTATAAGAAACTTCAGAAGCGGTGGGGGTGGGGGGGATTAAACCTGTGTCTCTCGTAATCTCGTCATTTTTTTTGATGATTTTTGTAGATCAATAAGGTATAACTTCAGAATTGACTGGACCATTTCTGTGATTTATTAGCCCTTTTAAACTGAAGTAACAAAACAAATTTCTATAAAACTAATCAATAAATTATTATTTATGTAAACTTACATCACTTATACATATTTGAAATAAGCTACATTTATAGGCCATAAAAAAAACCTGGCATGTAGACTCAGAATGACAGATCTGTTTCAACCTATTTGGACCCAGATCTTCCCTAGAACTTATCACTTTTAAGTTAATCTCCTTATGAGATGCTGGTCTGTACATATTTAAACATTTGTACTAACTACCAGGCCATACTCACTAATTAACAATCTTTACTACATAATACGTAACTTTTTACAATATATCACATACTTAACTGCCAGACAATATGATAAAGCCATTAGATATTGGATATTATTTCTGATATCTAATGTCCTCTACCATATCACATACCTAACTGCCTGTGCCATAGCTAGAGCACGTGCTGCTGTAGTTTCCTCAGTGCGTTTCTTTTTCTCTGCAATAAGCTGTGACTCTAGTAGCTGGCGTTGTTTACGTTCATCCTGTAGACGGCGTTCTAGTATGCTCAGGGTCTGTTTGTCTTGTTGTTTGTTGGTAACTAAGTTATGTAACCTGGCAACATAAAAAGATGGGTTTTTTATAAAATTAAAGAGAGGAAATGTGGTATTTTATTAATTCAGCAAGAGTGACTGGGAATATTTATTCTAAAGCTAATTGTATCCTTGAAATTAGAGCAACAACATATTTCTAACTGACTTATAACCAGGTGTTGATATATTAAATTAGTGCTACATGTGCTTTGTTCACCTGTACCCACAGATAAGCTGATAAAATATTAAAGCTTGGATGACAATGTCTTCTCCATACATTTATCATACTCATCAAATTAAATATTCATTTACAAATACATCAGGTTTTATCTCAAACTTTTGGTCATATTTAGTTATGCTGCTATTTACGAGATATCTGCAGAAATTTAAATTTCGCTGATGAAGTACATATAACAGATAAACAGACATTTGGTCAAATAAGAAATGGCCTCTTTTCTATATTACATTTCGCAGGTTAGGAACATCTTACTGTCAGAAACATGATTGCTCAATTGTCCAAGTGTTACCTCAAGTAAGGTGGCATTAGTATATTATAAATGTAACTGACAAAACATTTAAATCTTGTTATAATTCTGAAATAGACCCACCTAAAATAGCAACCAGGGGTTATGTGGTTACATTACTTAAATGGGTCATTATGGCACCAGGTTAAATATATTTTAATGGTAGCCTAAATTACCAAACTACTTCCAAAGATATTGCGGTAAAGTGAATGATGAACTAGCCTTCAGACATAGTCAGGTGGGTATTTCAGTTGAATTATTTAGCATCGGTGCTGGTCATAACTGGGACATCTGACAATGGGGAGACTGTCTAGGATAACATATCCCACAAACCCTGGTATGAGTTGGATTTGAACACACAACATGGAGGTTTCACATGCAATACTCTAAACACTGTGCCATTTGAGTAAGCCATTAGACCTAGGTGTTAGAAATGTGTGGTTAGGTCATGGATACATTATAATCTACTAGAGTACAGACTTACGAGTAGTCTTCTCCTGGCTATAACTAGCTCATACAGCTATATCGTCTAACTACAACAATGACGTGTGGTAGGTAATGCTAGCTCATACCGCTATATCGTCTAACTACAACAATGACGTGTGGTAGGTAATCCTAGCTCATACCGCTATATCGTCTAACTACAACAATGACGTGTGGTAGGTAATCCTAGCTCATACCGCTATATCGTCTAACTACAACAATGACGTGTGGTAGGTAATCCTAGCTCATACCGCTATATCGTCTAACTACAACAATGACGTGTGGTAGGTAATCCTAGCTCATACAGCTATATCGTCTAACTACAACAATGACGTGTGGTAGGTAATGCTAGCTCATACCGCTATATCGTCTAACTACAACAATGACGTGTGGTAGGTAATGCTAGCTCATACCGCTATATCGTCTAACTACAACAATGACGTGTGGTAGGTAATCCTAGCTCATACCGCTATATCGTCTAACTACAACAATGACGTGTGGTAGGTAATCCTAGCTCATACCGCTATATCGTCTAACTACAACAATGACGTGTGGTAGGTAATCCTAGCTCATACCGCTATATCGTCTAACTACAACAATGACGTGTGGTAGGTAATCCTAGCTCATACCGCTATATCGTCTAACCACAACAATGACGTGTGGTAGGTAATCCTAGCTCATACCGCTATATCGTCTAACTACAACAATGACGTGTGGTAGGTAATCCTAGCTCATACCGCTATATCGTCTAACTACAACAATGATGTGTGGTAGGTAATCCTAGCTCATACCGCTATATCGTCTAACTACAACAATAACGTGTGGTAAGTAATCCTTTCCCAGTCTGTAGAATTATCTGCCCCAGTTGTAGTCAGAACCTCTTTTGTTTGTTTATGTTAATATATTCATAAAATAACTTTATTATTTTATAATGCATTTTTGCTGAAAATTTGCTCCATAATAAATAACCTGTTACTTTACAATTTTAGAATGAAATGATTTAAATTATTATCTTGGTTAGTTTATTACATAAATCATAATGATACACCCTGGTTACCACTACTATTATTATTATTATTATAATTATTGCAAAGAAGTACTCACTTGTTCTGCAAGTTTTCATTGTCCTGTCTCAATTGGTAAACTTCGCTCTTTAATGCCTTATCACTGATGGTCATGTTGTTAATCTGAGATCGTAATTCCTGTTCACAGTTTCGAGATGCCTGTAGGTCTGCCTTCAGTCGCTTGATGTCAGATTCAAGCCTGTTAAAATATTATCATAAAATGATAAATATTTATATAGTATTAATTTATTTTCAATACTATGTACTAATAAGGTACTCCAGTTTGTCAAGCTTCAAAATCAGTTACACAAACTTATGTTATAAGGAAATAAAAGTGTATTCTGGTAGAGATGATCTTTCTGTATACGGAACATGCTTGTGTTAACTCTCACTGACTAGCAATACACAAATAAAAGAGAACATCCATTGTTGACACAGAGGAGTAGTCTTAGTAGTAGTATTAATATATAACCTATATTACAATACTGAATGATCAAAATTATTCTTCAAGTAGTGTAAATATAAAAATTCACAAAATAATTAACCAATTAGTAGCAGCACTACCTTAGTGGAACATAGTCAATAAAAAAAATATTCTAAAAAATACTAAAATTTGACATAATTTAATCTAGATGCTACACCCAGATTATTAACAATCTTATATAATTCTACATTTAACATATTTGGGAAATAATGGACAAAATTTGCTGGCTATAGAATAATCTATTCTGAAATAGACACATCTGGGATTAATGGACAATGACTATTAGTTCACAGAGTGGCCAATAGGTGGTGATAGCAGTAAACCTCTGCAAACCTATTATTATCATTCATATTTAGAGTTAGTGCATCTTTAAATATGTTCATCACGATAACAGTTCAATATATATATAAATGTGGTTCACGCTGGATGATTATGTATACTTGTAGTACTTAACTAAGGGATATTTGTAACCTTGTTGATGACGTTGCTGATAATGATTGGTGTTTTACGGCTATTATTGCGCACATGGTTAGGCTAAATGGGCCGAGCGACCTCCAAAGACAACCACAACCATGTTGAGTATCCAGTAATGTCAAGCCAATATCATCAGACAAGACCACCTCCCCAACCCTTAAAGGTGATGTCAATTACAGACTAACCTGACTATAACCTCATCTTTATTATTAGCATATGTTGTTGTTGTATTACTGGACTTTCCTTTCTTGCCGGATGCTGACAGTGAGGCAGTGTTATCCTTTTGACTGTTGAGTTTGTTAGTCTTTGTCACACTGTTAGATTTATAAGATTTGACGTGTTGCTCGTTAGCTAGATTATCCTCCTCATAATGATTCATACTGTTCTTGTTTAGAGACTGTTCTATGTACTCGTAGTCAACTGAGGCATTGTTCTTCTTCACATCGGCATGCGCTGTTGCCGATGACGTCGACGTGTCGCGTTCTCGGTCGCTCGACTTCTGACTACTTCTCTGTTTGTGTGACGAGCCCGATGATGTCTGTGATGCGTTGACTGTTGTTGACGATACTGAAGATGATTGAGAGCTGTTATTTGAGCCACCAGGTGGCGGTGATGTGGCCATACCATTTGAGATTCCTTCCTCCTGTGACTTTGAAGGTAGTGCTGCTGCTGAATTGCAAATAAAAATTTACGTTACACAATGCAGTTATAGAACACACACATAGGCATTGCAGTATAAATTGTAAATACACAAACAAATTATTCTAAATAAATGCCTAGTTAGCCATTTTTCAAATTTAGTTTTAATGACTAGCTAGTATTACCTAAACTTTATTATTATGATAGAAAATGAAATGTGATACTCTTTTTATGGCTAGACCACAGTATACCTTTCTGTTTTTCTAGGTTTTGCTGTTCAACAGGTAATGCTTGTGTTAAGAGCTGCATGTAGAAATCGTTCTCTTTACGAACAACTACCTGCCGTCGCTAAAAATAATCAACAAAAGATGGCTAAGTAATATAACAGAATATCACTGATTAAAAGATAGATTAAACATTGTTATAAGAATATTAATTATTATTATCAGTGTTTACTGACTGTATTGTTTCCACTGACAACTTACCAATCGGAGTCTGTATGACACATAACTTTTAAAACCAAACCCTAATGTGACAACTGGATAGCCAATGCTGTAAATAATAGTTATTGATATTATTATTATAATGATTATGTATAAGCATTATACATTTTGTTACACTAATATTAATACATACACAGTTTTCCGCAATATACATCTTGTTACTCTTCTTTCACAATTATTAAATGGATGTATTTGGTGCAAAGAATAAAGTATTTGTGCAACATGAGCTTCATTTAAAACTACCATTATTGTACTATTTGTAGTCTTGGTTATATTATGGATTTATTTTCATTACATCTTCTTATTTTAATGGTCCTCAGTTTAAATTTAAATCTATCTGATATTTGTAAGCTTTGAGTTATTTAAACATTTTAAAGTATATATCATGTTAATACATCATCACCCAGGACACACATATAGTCAGATATACACAAATTCCTACAAAATGATAATAAACACCACAAAATAAAAGAAATTTCACAAATTATTCCACCAGATATTTGAAAATATTCAATATTAGACATTTTTTCTAGATTAGAATGAAAACCTTAAACTAAAGTAACACATTAACATTTCTAATCCACATTTATGAGACTCCTCATATCCCTTTACAAATATGATCAGGTTTGGGTTTCTTCCCTGAAGAAAGGTATTTTTTCCCTTCCCATGGGAAGAAATGGGTTTTTACCAGGAAGAAAACCTTTCTTCTGGGAAGAAATGGGGAAGAAACTCCCAAGGGATACAGTAGCCTAACAATGCAAACTGATACGATATTCACCCGTTTCACTCGACTGTATAAACAATTCAATGTCATGCTCCACTAACCACTGAGAAAACAGGTGTGACTTTATGTGATTTAAATATATATATATATATAATTTATTCATACTATTATATAGTACAATGTATAAAGGTTGGTGCTATTTATGACTATTACACTAGAATGTTTGATGTATATTGAAGTGAGGTTCTCTCAATTAACAATCTCATGATATTTATGTGGAAATGTTTCTGAAAACTTTAGTTATTTATGTGTTACTTCACAAAAAACGTCATTTTCATGTTAAAGATCGAGATTTAGGATAAAGACTACTTTTACAATATCATGTTTGAATCAATGCTAAAAGATGCCATCGTCTAACTGAAATGTGTTGTTTCGACTCAGAACTGGTCACACCTGGAAGATATGAACCAAGGTCATCTAATTAGGGAATCAAATCCCATAAACACGAGCATGGGCTGAATTCAAACCCGCAACCTTGAGGTTTACAACGGAATGTCCATCCATCATCTCTCAAAAATTAGTGGGATGTTAAATATCATCTGAGAACAACAAACACTTTACCACTGACTACCCTCAAAGTATTTTGGTTCCAACTTCCCATAATGTTAGTCTTTGGATTGTGAGGGGATGGAGGATCTTTTCAGTCAGTCACTATATATATCATATGGTAGAAGAGTTAGCAACCTTTGAACGACTTAAATGTATTTTCAATTTGGTGAAAACAAAATATCAAATTGCAATTAAGTGAATTAACATGTGTGATTGGCTAAGTGCTGCAAGTCACCTTAAGATAGTATATACAATATTTAGCTTTATAAAGCAAAGTGATCTGTTTGAATGAATAAAGGAGGCAGACCTCAAGATGTTGTGTGGCAACATTTCTTATGAGTTAAAGTAGGTAGAAAAAACTTATATCCTAAATGCAAGATTTGTTATAAACAGCATGCTAACAGAGACACAAGCCCTACAAACATGACATCCAAAACTATCATAAGGTGTTTCTGACAGTTATCAAAGTTTTTATGTCAAAGAGTGTTTTTGACAATTATCAGGTTTTTTTGACGGTTTCAAAACAGGTTTTTTTACATTAAAACTGAACCCTGATATATGGCACTGAAGTGGAATCAAATGTCAAGGAATTCCTATGTTATCTCTGGTTAATGACCACATGTCACTAAACATAACAAATAAAAATTCAGGTTAATTATTTGTAAAGTATGCTTACATTATTCCAACATTGACATGGTCTGCGTGAGCAATACCAACTTTATCAAGCTGAATGATCAACATGTTCACTTATTGCTGAACAAATAAACAACAACAACAAACACTTACCAGTGAGCAGCAAAAGGTCGACAAAGATCCAGCTGAAATTGCGTGGACATTGTTTTGAAATCACGCAGACGAACAGAAGCTTCTATATAGACAAAGAGAAGCCAGAGGGAGATAGTTGGTAGACATATACCTCTTTCTGCAAAAAAAACCCACACACATCAAAACAGAATTATACATGATTATATGAAGAGACATTACCTATATTGTTTTGGAGATATGAGATACCTCATTAATAAATTGTGTTAAGTGTTAGAGTAATATAATCAAAGACAATTAAATATAATATGATAGTATAAATGACACATACAAACACACGCACACACACGCACACACACACACACATTGTTATTTTATGGAAGACAAGAACTGCTGTGGATGATTATCTACTACCCATACCCCCAAGAGTTGAGGAGTGTGCCTAATTGTATAGGTCTATGAACAATGGTCAGTGGGATTAGAGTACACTTCCGATCAATAATAAAGGTATACAAAGTTTAGTGATAACAACCATTTAGCTCTAACTTACCAGTATGCCATACATACTGTACCCAGACATACGTGCTGGCGGCGAAGAACAACCACTGCATGGGAATAAACAGGTAACAAACCACATCGGAGGTAATGGCTATAAAGACGAAGAATACCGAAAAAGCCTGGAAAAAAATAGGAGAAACATTAAAATATGACCAGGGACTGATACATAACAGATAGGACAAGTATGTGAAGATGGCACTAAAATGTTACTAAATAGAAGATTCACTGGTAGTAAAGATCTTAGGTGTGTAAACAAAAGAATCCATGGTCTACAAAGGTTTAGCTAGTGGTCCAAATAGACAACCTGGTACTGATGTGAATACTTTGAAAATAGGATAGATAGCTATGTGGATGGTCTCGAGTCTACTCTTCAACAGAATCTTTTCACTAAAATGGACATCAGAAGCCCTCTAACACTGTAACAGCAACTTATCTTAACATTTTCACAACAAACAGTGTAGGAATGCTTCACCCCCCCCCGCCTTCTTCACACCAATACCTCTCTTATTGAGGTTTTGCCACATAAATTAAACATGGACACTATATTTTGATGGTCTGCTATTGTTGTTATTAAACATTGTTTTTTTCCCTTCTATTTATGTGGATGATTCAATTCTTCTATTTCATATGATGTATTCATAATATTGGCATCACAGTTACATATTTATCTTTATAAACATAAATGTGTGCGTTCATTGAAAAAAATAAGTGAATTTCCTAGCACGAAACCAGTTTATTTGAACTTCTCCATCGCTATCTCAATATCATCGGTCTCCTCATCACCCATAAAGGTAAAAATAAAACATCATCCTAATATCAATAGTTATAAAACTATCTATTATATTTTATTTTGTTATAATTATACTGACATTTAACCTTATATTGTAATCCAGAGACTTCCATTAAATAATTTTATGTCATAATTAATAATTATTTTATCAGTCATAATTAATAATTGCCATGATCTAAGATCTACAAACTGATCTAATGACAAATCAATTATAGTCTGATATTATCTTCTTTCATCATTCCTTTCCAAATCAAAACAATATCTATAAGTAAAGATTACATGCGATATTTGTAAATAATATCGATCTGTAGTTCACTGTAATAATAATTACCTAGTCACTGAATGTTCTCTATGAAAACATTCTTCACATAATAAATCCCCCCCCCACACACACACACACTATCTTAAAGTACATTAAACTCTGTGATGTGTGCTGTTTTGTAAATAAACAGATGAAGATCAAGGAGAAGATATTTCTGTACATTGGTATACCCAAGTAACTTACAGTAAGTCTCTGAACACCAGAAAACTGAATATCTACTTGAATAGGCTATATATATATATATATATATATATATATATATATATATATATACAGTGTTTGTGTATAACATGAACAATACTGAACAGAGAACTATAGTTTTGTCTATATTGCTGTTACATAAAAACACTTTTAACAGGCTGGTGTGTGTGTGTGTGTCACAATAGACAAAAATTTTAACAACTATGAAGCTATCATCTGCAAAAGTGTAACAAGATAATCAAATTCATAAAACACAAGAATACATTTTTTAATAACATGCTTGCCACAGGTACCTGACTCACACTTGTTGTTGTTATTGTTGTTGTGGTAGTGTTGACGATGATAGCATTAACAACACTTAATTATCACTTACAGTTGTTCTAATATCAGCAACAATTATGCTACATACGACCGGACAAGGTTCAGTCCGTCGTGACGCGTTCGTTCTAATATCAGCAACAATTATGATACATACGACCGGACAAGGTTCAGTCCGTCGTGACGCGTTCGTTCTCATATCAGCAACAATTATGCTACATACGACCGGACAAGGTTCAGTCCGTCGTGACGCGTTCGTTCTAATATCAGCAACAATTATGCTACATACGACCGGACAAGGTTCAGTCCGTCGTGACGCGTTCGTTCTAATATCGGCAACAATTATGCTACATACGACCGGACAAGGTTCAGTCCGTCGTGACGCGTTCGTTCTAATATCGGCAGCAATTATGCTACATACGACCGGACAAGGTTCAGTCCGTCGTGACGCGTTCGTTCTAATATCGGCAGCAATTATGCTACATACGACCGGACAAGGTTCAGTCCGTCGTGACGCGTTCGTTCTAATATCGGCAACAATTATGCTACATACGACCGGACAAGGTTCAGTCCGTCGTGACGCGTTCGTTCTAATATCGGCAACAATTATGCTACATACGACCGGACAAGGTTCAGTCCGTCGTGACGCGTTCGTTCTAATATCGGCAACAATTATGCTACATACGACCGGACAAGGTTCAGTCCGTCGTGACGCGTTCGTTCTAATATCGGCAACAATTATGCTACATACGACCGGACAAGGTTCAGTCCGTCGTGACGCGTTCGTTCTAATATCGGCAACAATTATGCTACATACGACCGGACAAGGTTCAGTCCGTCGTGACGCGTTCGTTCTCATATCGGCAACAATTATGCTACATACGACCGGACAAGGTTCAGTCCGTCGTGACGCGTTCGTTCTCATATCGGCAACAATTATGCTACATACGACCGGACAAGGTTCAGTCCGTCGTGACGCGTTCGTTCTCATATCCGCAACAATTATGCTACATACGACCGGACAAGGTTCAGTCCGTCGTGACGCGTTCGTTCTCATATCCGCAACAATTATGCTACATACGACCGGACAAGGTTCAGTCCGTCGTGACGCGTTCGTTCTCATATCGGCAACAATTATGCTACATACGACCGGACAAGGTTCAGTCCGTCGTGACGCGTTCGTTCTAATATCGGCAACAATTATGCTACATACGACCGGACAAGGTTCAGTCCGTCGTGACGCGTTCGTTCTAATATCGGCAACAATTATGCTACATACGACCGGACAAGGTTCAGTCCGTCGTGACGCGTTCGTTCTAATATCGGCAACAATTATGCTACATACGACCGGACAAGGTTCAGTCCGTCGTGACGCGTTCGTTCTAATATCGGCAACAATTATGCTACATACGACCGGACAAGGTTCAGTCCGTCGTGACGCGTTCGTTCTCATATCGGCAACAATTATGATACATACGACCGGACAAGGTTCAGTCCGTCGTGACGCGTTCGTTCTCATATCGGCAACAATTATGCTACATACGACCGGACAAGGTTCAGTCCGTCGTGACGCGTTCGTTCTCATATCGGCAACAATTATGCTACATACGACCGGACAAGGTTCAGTCCGTCGTGACGCGTTCGTTCTCATATCAGCAACAATTATGCTACATACGACCGGACAAGGTTCAGTCCGTCGTGACGCGTTCGTTCTCATATCCGCAACAATTATGATACATACGACCGGACAAGGTTCAGTCCGTCGTGACGCGTTCGTTCTAATATCAGCAACAATTATGATACATACGACCGGACAAGGTTCAGTCCGTCGTGACGCGTTCGTTCTAATATCAGCAACAATTATGCTACATACGACCGGACAAGGTTCAGTCCGTCGTGACGCGTTCGTTCTAATATCAGCAACAATTATGCTACATACGACCGGACAAGGTTCAGTCCGTCGTGACGCGTTCGTTCTCATATCCGCAACAATTATGCTACATACGACCGGACAAGGTTCAGTCCGTCGTGACGCGTTCGTTCTCATATCAGCAACAATTATGCTACATACGACCGGACAAGGTTCAGTCCGTCGTGACGCGTTCGTTCTCATATCCGCAACAATTATGCTACATACGACCGGACAAGGTTCAGTCCGTCGTGACGCGTTCGTTCTAATATCAGCAACAATTATGATACATACGACCGGACAAGGTTCAGTCCGTCGTGACGCGTTCGTTCTAATATCAGCAACAATTATGCTACATACGACCGGACAAGGTTCAGTCCGTCGTGACGCGTTCGTTCTAATATCAGCAACAATTATGCTACATACGACCGGACAAGGTTCAGTCCGTCGTGACGCGTTCGTTCTAATATCAGCAACAATTATGCTACATACGACCGGACAAGGTTCAGTCCGTCGTGACGCGTTCGTTCTAATATCAGCAATAATTATGATACATACGACCAGACAATGTTTGTTCTAATCATGTAGAATTAACAACATATCTGGTTGGTGGTATATGAAGGTAACAGGTGTAATATATACCTGCATAGAAGGATTACAAAATATGAATCCGGGACAAAATCTCACATGACAAAATCCCATGGTACAAAATCTACCCAGACATAATCCCACCATACAAAATACCACAGGACATAATCCCAGAAAATGAAGTCACAATAAAATTTAAACACTTTTTTTCTTATTTTATTAATATATACAATAACATTAAATGACTAATTTTCTTTGTATTACAGGGTAAATTAATGAAATGAGATGAATTAACAATTATAGTGAAATAATGCCTGGAAATATAAATTGCAAACTTGAATGCAACAAATTATTGTAATAAAATGTAGCTCTCTTATTACTATGTAATTTAATTTATTGTGTGAGATTTTGTCCCTCTTTTCACTTTCTGGGATTATGTCCTGTGGTATTTTGTATGGTGGGATTATGTCCGGGTAGATTTTGTACCATGAGATTTTGTCTTGTGAGATTTTCTCTGGATGCCACATAATATAACAGGGGTGATGATTAAATTAAATAACCCACCAACACACACATATGTGCACACAGAGTGTGACACACACACACACACACACACACTATCTCCCCCTCACTCACATACACAATAGTATTTTTAGAAACATTAACAATCCAGTGATGATCCAAGATCAGACAAAATGGTCAAACTACACAATGTAACAGAACTATAAAGAATTACAGAAACTAATTTTTTATGTTTTATATTGATAGAAACTGACTCATCTTGTTGACTTAGACTTAGAGGTGTTCTTTTATTTCATGAATAACTGAAGGCTCCCCAATTGCAATGATCCCTTCTGTAGCTGAGATCAAACAATTATTGTTATTTACTATCAAGTTCTTTGATTAATTTAGTCAAACTAGCTCATTTTAATTGATAATGATATTATATGTCTATTATTGTCATATTCTATAAGCTTTATGTGGTTTGTATGTTTTATTATATATATATATATGTGTGTTTCTTCACTCTGTGGAGGTTGAACAAAGTAAATATATTATTCTATTATTTAAGGCTTCCCAATTACAGTAATCTCTTCAGTGACTAAGATTAAACATAGGAGGGGGGTTTTGACCATTTGACTATATATGGCAGGGGGTTTTGACCTGAGGGGGTTTTGACTGAAGGGGTTTTGACTGGAGGGTTTTTCAGCTGGATTCGTGTGAGATACATGAGGTATGACAAATGTTGATCTATGTAGGTTAATCTAGATTGTAATGATTTAGTTTGATATCCTGGATTTCAATTAAAGTGCTCAGAATCAGAACGGATTTATAGCATACACTGAAGCGATTCTAGTTTGGTGAAACTTGTGTGAGATGAGAGTAACATAGACATATTGGCTATCAATACATGGTTATTGTTGTCTTCAAGATTATAATACAAATATCAACATCATAGATCACTGACTATGATACATACCTTAATACATCAAATAAGGAATTAATGGATCATGAATCGCAACAGAGCATATGATACATCTCAAAGTATAATAAATGCTAATCACAAAATATCGCACGGCCTGATACATCCCAACGTATAATAAATGCTAATCACAAAATATCACACGGCCTGATACATCCCAACGTATAATAAATGCTAATCACAAAATATCGCACGGCCTGATACATCCCAACGTATAATAAATGCTAATCACAAAATATCGCACGGCCTGATACATCCCAACGTATAATAAATGCTAATCACAAAATATCACACGGCCTGATACATCCCAACGTATAATAAATGCTAATCACAAAATATCGCACGGCCTGATACATCCCAACGTATAATAAATGCTAATCACAAACAATCACACCGGTGATACATCCCAACGACTAATAAATGCTAACAAAATACGATGGCCTGATACATCCCAACGATAATAAATGCTATCATATTTGATCATCCAAGAAAATAATCAAAACCACGGACCTGATACATCCTAACGTATAATAAATGCTAATAAAATATCCACGCCGATACATCCCAACTATAATAAATGCTAATCACAAAATATCGCACGGCCTGATACATCCCAACGTATAATAAATGCTAATCACAAAATATCGCACGGCCTGATACATCCCAACGTATAATAAATGCTAATCACAAAATATCGCACGGCCTGATACATCCCAACGTATAATAAATGCTAATCACAAAATATCGCACGGCCTGATACATCCCAACGTATAATAAATGCTAATCACAAAATATCGCACGGCCTGATACATCCCAACGTATAATAAATGCTAATCACAAAATATCGCACGGCCTGATACATCCCAACGTATAATAAATGCTAATCACAAAATATCGCACGGCCTGATACATCCCAACGTATAATAAATGCTAATCACAAAATATCGCACGGCCTGATACATCCCAACATATAATAAATGCTAATCACAATACAGACACACCAGGTGTCAATGACGACTCACAATCTGAAGCAAATAACAGATGGGCATGTCCCAGATATAGAATTATCATATTTGATCAGTAGCAAGAAAGATAATCAGAAACCACATATAACCTTAAACAAAAGGTTTAAAATAGTCAAACTCAGACTATAAATTATAAAAACAAACTAAAAAGCCATCTACCAGAGTATTAGCTCTATAATGAACTAAGATGATATTCCGTAACAAAACCCAATGAACAAATTTGACCAGGAAATTAATTTGTTTAACACAATCTGGAAATCCCCCAAAGGTTCTACTGTTCCATGTTGAATTGAGTTGTTTAGTACTGGCACTGGATTACAGCTGGAACATATTGGTCATAGGGCAACTCCCTAAACCTGTATGTATTATCTGGATATCAACACTCAAATCAAACTGGAGGTTTAAAGCACAGTTCTCTAAAACACTACCTTCTGAACACCCTCAAATTTAAAATGGAAAACTTAGCTGCAAAACTATATATATATATATATATATATATATATATATATATTCTGAATGATAATAGGTGCTGTCGGGGATATGGGTGATATTAAACATTACAAAACCTAAATAACTAACCAAATATCACTGTCATATCCAAGGATAATTGTAACACACACACACACACACACACACACAAAAGAATATTATCTATTTCAAAGCAAGTTTTATCAGTAACGTACAACACTTACCAGTCCCTGGTACTTGAAGGAATCATAGACACTCCGCAGCAATAACCAAAATGGCCACAGATACTCAAATCGGAACTCGACCAAGAAGTCGGCTATCAACACCAAAATCCAAACTATCAAAAACTTCAGGTAGAGAAATGTACTGGAAGAAAATAACAAATAACACTGAAACAACAGATAATAATGATTAGTGTAAATAAACATTAATTAGGATGATAATACAATTATTTGGTATAAATATCTATATCACTAATGGGAGAAACACAGCTATTGACAGAGTTAACAACTTTATTAATAATTTACAGTACTATATATAAGATTGATTATTGACATTTTTATGAGATAGTCTCCTCCTCACTCTTTCTAGCTGTCTGATTCACCCACTTTTATTTCAATTTTAATTAATATGGGATATCAAGACTATTTACTGGTATCCTTTTTCTTTTATAATTGAAGTTTTGTCTATAGGCATAATATTTATTCACAGATTTATTCTTTTAAGTGGATTTTTTCCCAGGCAATATTTTTTTCAGGATATTTCCAAATTTGGTCAAATTCAAGGACCTGTAAACTGAATGTTGTTTTCCGGGATGTGTTAGGGAACTCTTTCATTTAGAAACATGCCTATTAAAACAAACAATTATTTCACAATCTAAATATTAACATATTACAATTATTACCAATAGTAAATAATAATAATCACAATGCCAATGTGATATTTGTTTAATCTTGAGTTGGCACAATATTTTCTCAATAGAAGGTTCAAATATTAGAGCTATCGAAATCAAACCTAGCAACATTTTTATACACAAAACAATGAAAATTAACTACATCTTGTGTAATTAAAACACTGGTTACTGATCTAGACAGAAATATATTATGACAACATTAACTTGTGTTTAAAGTGCTATAAGTGTCTAGCTTTTTTATACTTATTTAATAATAGTGGTTTTTAATTGTAAAGTGCTATGGAGAAATTTTATATATATATATATATATATATATATATATATATATATATATATAATGGTTCTCTAAAATATGACAATATGATAATAATAACACACAGAATAGCCAAACTATTTAATATTGGTTCCATTATGATGTATAAATGTATTGTTGACAAAAAAACTGAGATACTACAATAACTAAACACCAGTAAAATAAACATATAGTCATGTGTTAGCTGTTGTTGTGTCATCACAGCTGGTACTAGGCTAGATGGTGAAATTATTAAATAAAGTTCTGATACAAGTTAGTATTAACAGATCAGTGAGTATGATCTCTACAGAAATCTAATACCAGTGGTTCTGAAGGAAAAGGCCAATGGTGACTTCGTTAGAAATATGACTTAGATGTAATTAAATGGAAACCCGACCCCACAGTTGTTACCTGCTGAAAGCTGAATATAGTCATATGGCATAATGCCATCCAAATAGAGGTAAATAGTTTGTGCCAAATAACATAATATGAACTCAGAACAGTGATGGTTAAATATCACACTCACACACACACACAGAGAGAGGGAGAGGGAGAGAGAGAGAAACACACATACACACTGGGGACCCTTAATATATTTTCTGAAAAACTTATGGGTTGTGACAAGTTTGAGAACTTTACAATTATTAATGTTGATGAGTTTAATAATCATCCACATAACAAGATACATCCTTTATAATAAACCAATACAATAAGACACATGATATATGATAAAAGATGTAATTTCAGTTCAAAAAGAAGTTGACAATCAAATCCAACTTCTTCAGTCAACCCCCAGCCAGATACAGGTGATTGATATAGCTTGATTAAGGTGAATGGTGATTTAGTGAGGAGACTCAGGTTTTGGCTGAATAAAGCTCTAGGATAGGAGAAATCCCAACATTAATTTCAGTGATGGATAATAAAACTATGGGAGTCTAAAAGCATAAAATAACTATTGACAAACAAGTCATAAACATGTATAATATATTAAAAGTGACATGCAGTAAATTTTAAACAAAAATAAAAACACCCAAACAAAAGATATTTTAACCATCATGTAACAGAAGTGTCTTCTTTTTTCAGGGATCAAAACAAGTTAAATTAAATAAAGCAAAAAACTCTATGAAGCCTATTTTATGGGGAGACAGACCAACAACAAAATGGAAAAGCATCGGATCTGCGGTACTTAAATATTCTGAGGTTCATTCTGTGCATTTGTATCCTCAAACTCATATTTCACTGACACCTTCACTGACCCTCATACATACAGATCTAGATAAGCTAATATGAGATATGACTAATATGTAAATCTCTATGTATGTAATAAATCTATACATTTAAACTGTTGCATTTATTTTTCACCTAGCGGTCCCAAACATAGATTATTATGCAATCACACATTTATATAGAACATATAGTGATAATGACTGAATAGTGTGGCTCCACCAAGTGAACATAAATAGAAACACATGATTAAAACTGGTTGATTTATTTGGTATTTATTTTATGTCAACATTGAAATTAAGAAGGGGGATTGACTACCTGCTGGATTAGCATTAATAAATCTCCAGGTAGTTCTGAAGTAAAGATATCATTGTTACATTTCTGTGGGATAAAGTTCGATAAACATTTATCAACTTTAATTTAGTGTATTTATTTACTTAATTTGAGTACAGAATGATTATGTGATGTCTGCAATGAACTTGCTGAATATCCTTGACCCCTGGTTTGTGACAATTAGGATTATTTCCAATTTCTACCAAAATCTCTCAAACACTCGGGCTTGTTAAAATACATTGGCAGACAGCAATAGTTATAATCAATGTCTTAATATATATATATATATATATATATATAGTGTGTGTGTGTGTGTGTGTGTGTGTGTGTGTGTGCACGACATTAATGCTTGACCACTCAATGCTCGGCCACTCGACCCCGGGGACCAGTGTTTCAAGGCCCGGTTTAGTATCAATGCCATAGTACTGGACCTGCCTGTCTAGTGTGGATTTTAATCAGAAAACAATAGTACAAAGCTACAGGCTATATAACTCTAACAGCTAGCCATCAAATAACCAAGATCAGGATCTATTTATTAACTTGTGACATATCAAAGAATAACTGCACAAATAACTTCACTTGCTAATTTATCCCCTCAAATCTTAAACGCATGCCTTCCGGCTATGAATCAAATTGGCGTAACATGTTAACATCACAATCAACACTCACAGCTTCCCAAATGACCATTGTAATGAGTGTTCTGGAATTTATCTGAATACTGTAGACCTGCTTAATTTGGCGAATATGAAATAATGACGAAAATGATGAGTGACATAATATTTCTTGTCGCCAAACTATTATGTTGTACAGAACTTCATATTATACTCTGAAAGCACTACTTTTATTACACACTGAACATGTGTAATATTTTCATTTATTCAACAATCGGTTCACACAGCAATTTATAATAGCGATCAATAGCCCTGTTTTTTTTTCAAGACATGTTTAAGAACATCAGTTTGTCGAGTAGCAAAATCAAATGCATGAAACAACCAGCATGCGTGGAGAGGTTTGAGTCTAGTGATCTTGAGGCTGAGTTAAGTGTCTGCAATTTTACGATTGGCTGTCAAGGATCACTATCCCAGGCATTGATTTTGTGTGCGAGATTTGTTAAGATTTATATTTGTTTGCTGAGAATAGAAAAATAATATGAAAACATTATATTTTACACCTCCTTATATAGAGTTTGATGTAACCTTATCATCATGTTAATTGTAATTTATCTTTAGTTTACATATCAGTTACCTTTGTTGTCATTCAATCATGACAATTGTTTGTCAATTACTAGTTCAGATCTGCTTAGAATGGAATTACTGGTTACATAACGGACAAAGAACTAGTCTGCTTCAGATTTGGTTATATGGCGGGTGAATAATGGTGTGCTTTGAAATATGGTTTTCTCCGAATGGCCTAGAAAAGAAAACAGAAATCAACTTTCCTGACAGGTCAAAATTCACCATTTTTTGCTGTCACCAATATGTTCAAAATGACGAAATCACCAAATTTTGCTGTCGCCAAATTAAGCTGATCTACGGTATGCAGATTAGCCTTTAAAATGTCTAAAATACGTCAGCGGGAATTTCAGCGTTTTTTTCTATTTTAATTAGTGTCATATTTTCCGAGTATACGTCATTGTTAAACATATGGAAATTTGTAAAAGGAGTGAAGGAGCCAACTGTACAGAAATTAAAATATACATAAATTGGTTGTGTGGATAAAAACGTTGCAATAAATTTTGTATTTCATAGATCAGTTTGAGCTGGCAGCCATCTGGATAATTAATTATGCGATAGTATATACACAAACAACTTATGAATGACAGTATTTCACTGGGTAAAGGTACCTCGGAGTTTACTAAGAGACAAAGGATAGTACCAAATATTCATGATGATTCCACATAAGGTTATTGAATGCTGCCAGGAGACAAACTCCGCGTACGTACGAACGTGTACGCGCCGTTTTATTGAACCTTTGTCAGTTACAATTATGATATTTAAAAGGTTTTCACATTTTTTAAATCAATGTATTTCACACAAAGAAATATATGTTGAAAATATGGGATAAATCTGAAAGGATATTGACAACCAAATAATTACTTTTACATGTATTGGTGCATTGCAAACAAGCCCGCGCAATTAACTCAATGATCAACTGATAATGTTTCATTTTGATGGCGGTCTTAAATATGCAACTTTTGCGCTCACTCGGTCTAGTGTCTGCACAGCCAGTCTAGTGTTAAAATATTTTACTAGACCCGCATGTCCAGTAAGGCTATAAATTAGTTTCACACACTGTGTGTATGTATATATATATATATATATATATATATATATATATATATATATGCTAAGTCATATTTTTCAAAATAAAATGTACATAATAATCAAGAATAAAACAGGTGAGATAACAAACCTAATGGTAACTGATAAATAATAATCTATTATACATCATGTACAAGACACTGTGTACTAAGTAAGTATGTACAAGAATGAAGCCTATTGAGAACAAACAATTGACACAGAATCACATGTATTTTCAGAGATTGAAGCCCTTACAACAAAAGCTGAACCACTAACAACTCTAGCTATGTTTGAGAAGAACGTAAAATTTCTAGTTACACAAAATTCTGTTAGATGTTAACGGGGATCAAGTAATCATAATTGATAATCATACTTATGACAGAATTAACAAAACAATATTTGGGTGTCGAACAATACATTATATAATCAAAGACATGCTATGTCTTCATGTGTGAGATTATTTATTTGACCTAACTGGAACAGAAATGTTAATTTTCACAGAAACCTAATCGCGAAATGCCATTAATAACCCAATTTAATGTAAAGTATGTTTCTGTGATTGTATATAACCATCGAGTGGTGAATGGGATGAGATAATTTGGTGTTTGCTGGTGAATGGTCCTGGTGATGATAAGGCTTCAGAGTTTAGTGAAGAACTCCGCATCAACCATCAACGCCACCATTAAGAAGATTTTTGAAAGATGGCTGCAGCCATGTGGTGTGTGGTCATTGGATGATGGTATTTAATGAGATATATGTCCGGTAGGCAGCTAGACATAGCAGCTTAACAAAAATAAAATAAGTAGAGTATTGTTTAAATACAAAGATGATGGTCAGCAGCACTGATTAAAAGAGATCTTTGAAAGAGAAAAATAGGAAACAGTTAAAAAGGCCTGTCTGCACAGATCTCATCTCAGTGAGACCTTTCCTCTGGTCACAGTGAACCCCAGAACTACCCTAGGCCTTGAATGTTGTTGATTGTCAACATAAATATATGTGGGGGGGGGGAGTTCTAGAGCAACCCATTGGTTGGATTAACTCAGGCCCTGCATCTTCCTTACTGACAGCTCTGTTCACAATAATCACACACACACACACACACACACACTTTATTAACAGTTGTTGACAATATCATCAACATACGGTCAACGGTTTCAAGGTCAAATCTACTAAAACATGACTTTGTAAATTGGATACAATATATTGTCATCTGACCCCAACATTGTTGTCAGAATTTAAACAATACACCACAATGAGTTTAACTCTGGCAATATATCAACTGGCTGTAGCTATATGTATGTCACTGTTAGTGTCTTGTTAATGTAATAAAAAATTGAGAAGATGTGAGCAGGTGACAAGATACCTGACACTTAATAGTACAGGTGTTAATTGTACATAAACAATAATCAGTCACTATATAGAACATGAGGTTGGTATTTATAACGGATGTAACCAAGGTTGATTTTGTTTGTTTTTGTCTACAGGCTGACACCTGCAGTTCTGTG
Source organism: Paralvinella palmiformis (assembly GCA_025642065.1). Classification (NCBI taxonomy): domain Eukaryota; kingdom Metazoa; phylum Annelida; class Polychaeta; order Terebellida; family Alvinellidae; genus Paralvinella; species Paralvinella palmiformis. The sequence continues at coordinate 222,319 of JAODUP010000573.1, read as the reverse complement.
ATGCTGAATGATAATCACAGCTGTTGTGTATTATCTCATTTCATCAAGCCAATTACTGCGAGTCCAGCTGGATTCAGGAAGGATATCTGGAAAATGGTGTTTATAGAAAGTCTGATCCAAGATAACTTTCAGCAGAAGTAATTTTCTATAGGATTAAAATATATTCTCATACTAAAACATATCTCTATTTCTTATATTTTATTATAAACACAAATATAAAATGTGCAATAGTTGACCATTTCCAGTAGTACAGCTATTACATGACAAAAGGCTATCAAATACTGTGTTACACAGACAGCAGCTTTACTGTCTAAACTTGGATAGTGGGTTAAATAAAAGACATTCGGAGTTATCTTCAACAGAGGCTTCTCCTTTATAACATAACATCAGATGTTTGTATATAAATTATAATACACAATTTCGTATTATACTTATAGATGAATACAGTTGAACAAGCTGGCCATTCCTTCAGATTGATGGCTAAATCGTTTGTTTAACATTAGCACTTGAATCACAACTTGGCTAAAAGGATCTACATTACAGAAAATTTAGATAACAAAATTGAATCCTTTGACTAAAACATCCCACAACAACAAACAACTTTATGATACTGTAACACATCTGCAGGTGTGTAGCAATGCCAAATACACAACAGGAGTCTGGTATCAAATTAATAATCTAACTTCTAAGATATTAATCAATGCATCTGGCTGTAGGGCTGATACATGTGACTTAAGGGGTCAGACATCTGGCTAGACATCTGATACACCTGACTTAATGGGTCAGACATCTGGCTAGAGATCTGATAGACCAAACGTGAGGGGTCAGATATCTGGCTAGAGATCTGACTTAAGGGGTCAGACATTTGGTTGTAGAGCTGATAGATGTGACTTAAGGGGTCAGAAATCTGGCTAGAGATCTGATACACCTGACTTAAGGGGTCAGACATCTGGCTAGAGATCTGATACACCTGATGACAGAAGTGAATACTAATAATCATGAAGATAGATGTCAGTAAAGTTAAGACAGTTTAATCCTACACAAGTCATTACAATACAACAAAGTAAAGTGATAACATTAGATAGTGGATCTTCCATTAATAATATAGCAGACCTTGAATAGTCAGATAATGATTGTACTGTCAAAGGAGAAGGATTCAAATGAAGAAATAATACTGACGATAATGAACTGGGTTAAAAATACAGTCACTGATGAAAGTCATACAGGAGACTGGGACTGTATTATGGCCACTTTGGTACACACTATAGGTTAAATGATTAAATATCACCACAATTCTATAAAAAAAAATACATTGGCTACCTGTTACAACGGTGTAACAATTTAAAGATTTTGTTAATAACTTATAAAGTTATCAATGACATGGCACCAGAATACCTGTGTGAACTGGTGTCCATTAGAAAGTCATCCCCAAACCTCAGGTCATCCAGTCATCAGATACTATTTCAGATGCCTGTGTCTTACCTCAAGTCATATGGTGATAGTTCAAGTCATATGGTGATAGTCCGTTAAGTTTGCAGCCCTCACTTTGTGGAATAGGTTGCCGGCAAATATTATAAATGCGTTGTCTCTTACATATTATTTGTACAGCGTCTCTGAATGGCTCCTGCTGGTAAGGGCACTTTATTAAATATACACTATTATTATTAAATGAGTCAATGACCTCCAAATATAATGAGGTAATGTAACAGATGAAAGTTTTAAGGGTGAAGAAATATAGAACCGTGGTGCTAAAAGTTTGTGGTCAACTACACTAGTAATACAGCTATAGAAGTGTAGTTTGTCTATACCAGAGATAATTAATGTTTTAATGTTTATCATCTCTCTTTGTATGACAGTGAGAAATAGTAAACTCGAAGATGAGTTTAAACTTGCACTATATTTTACAGGTCCATAAACCATATGGGTAGAATACAAATAATTAAACTCTTGAGCCGAAAACTGGATTGAAAAATAAAAACTGATCCAATCAAATTATTTAAAAAAACCTTAAAATATTATAAATTATGTGCAAGTAATTTGCATTTATCAAAATATTCCTCAAATTCCAGACGCCTGTTTTACATTATAAGCACGTCACATAAACCTCATCTAATAAAGTAATCCTAAAGGTACAACAAATGCTGGAAACACAACAGTAAATTAGTTACTTTAAGTAAAATTTAAAATATCAAAATAATAATTACTTCAGGGCATTTAATGCTGAAACCATAAGACAATAAAACATGCCAAACCAAAAGGATATGTGTGTATGTGCGTGCATGCACTGGTGAGACATTATACATGTATCAGCATGAAAAGTCGCCACTCTGGATTCAGTCCCCTGAAGAATCATCCAGAGTTTGAATTCACGTTTCGAGATTATCTGTGCCAGTGCCTTATTCTATATGGCTAAAAAACATACACACACAGAAAATCAAATCCCACAACATTACTACAACAAAAGTGGTTGTTTATTTAGTCATCGAACTGACAATATTTTATAAACACTGGTAAACAGCATTAAAGCTTATAAGTCAGCTTGTCACCATCTCTACAGTAACACATCTTGTTCATATATATATATATATATATATATATATATATATATATAATTTAGCTTATACTAGCTTCATAGATTTTATAATTATATCAATCAGCTTTTCAGTACGCATTCCTCTTAAAAAATTACCAAATAAAGAAAACATTCATAAAACAAGAGTCAAAGGCAATACCTGAACACATTAAATCATCAAAAACTAAAAACTAATTGTTAAAACAGAAACTTAAGAATCCAAACCAAGAAATTACTACATTTCCCTTTTACCAACTATTTAAAAGACCACAATAAACTTATGGGAATAACCAAATCTAATTATTAGATGAGAATAAAATCAGCGTGAAAAAGAGATGGGATATCCTAAAGTATCCTTATATGTAAACTAAATGTTAAACCAAACTTTCCAATATCTTTTTTGTATTAATAATTTGTGTGTGCCGAACAAAACAGAAAATATCACAAGAATTTAACAATTATTCCAGTAAAATAGGTTTAAAGCCTTCTAAAAATGGATGGAAAATGAAGAAGGAAAAAAAACTGAATGAAACAGGTTTCTAAAATCAGTAGAAAACCTAAACCCAAATAAATAGTGGACATAATAAAATATCAACCAAATTATTCAAGGATACATTCATATTATACAAGTAGCCTACCATTAACATATATAATCTACAAATCATTTTGAAACAGGACTACTTAGTACCAAATAATTTAAAAGTTGCCTAGGTGATTCCTATATAAACAATTACTAGCCTTTTAATCTGTTGTCAGTATTGTCAAACACATTTGACAAAAGTATGTACAATAACTGAATAAGGTAGTTTGTTTAGTTATATTAAAACGTTACACAAACATCGGTACAGCTTTAGAACTAAACATTCAACCACTTATTCAATTTTTTTCTTCCATTAAATCAAGCTACAGATGCAAATAATTGGAAACTGAAGAAATGTACATTATCTATCTTCTGTGATTTATCTAAACTACATGTTAATACTAAACTTAAACCATTTAGGCAGTAATCAGGGTATTATAAATAAATGGTTTTAAAATTATTTATCTGACAGAATACAATATGTTGAGTCTTTTTAGTCTGACTTTAAAAAAAAGATCAATTTGGGGGTCCTTCTGAATCTTGTTTATGTTAATGATATTTAGGCTATAACAAAGGACAACATTATGTCATTTGCAAATGACAGCTCTTTCTCTCTCTCTCTCTCTCTCTCTATATATATATATATATATATATATATATATTACAGTTAATCAATTTCAGGTAATATACATATTACCTGAAATTTTCATCTAATGTCTTGTCTATTGAATCTCAATTAGCAATAGATGTAATATATATATATATATATCAAAAACTAAATTTACCTATTTCTTTTAGGGCATTAATACTGAAAGTTGAAACGTCATCACTCTACAAATGGTTCTGTATATATTAATTATCCTTAAATGCATCTTAAACAAAATCCATTGTAATTCACCCAAAACACATTACATGTAATTTCCATAGTTCAGCATTAAAATAAAAAATACTAATTACAAAGAATTTGAGGAAACATCAAATACATTTTTAGGGGTTTAGCTAGATTACTATTTATGGTGGAAAGTCATATTCAACATCATTCTTCTCCAAATAAAGTTAATATTGTCCATCTAAACAGTTAATTGTCTAATTCAAGTCTGCCTTTGAGAATTATATAACAGAATACCAGCTTAAAAACTTGGCTGTTGCTTAAATGATTGAGCATTTTAGTGTGAATATTTCCAAAATTGTAAGAAAATGTCCCCAATTATGTGGCCTTTCATCTTTATACATGACTACAATATAAGCCAACATGCAGGTAGGTATGTATCAAAGATCTATAATAGGTAAGACTTATTATTAATGTTAATACACTACCAGAATCATTCAGACATATGTTTAGGTATGCATCTCACTCACCAAGGAAATCTCTTATTATTAGAATGTGGAACATCAAACTTTGCCTCAAATATGGAATAGCTAGATATAACATGTTGAAATATACCTCACATTCTGCTTACAAAACTTGAGTCAAAGATAAATTCATCTCTTTTTATGCCACTTTTAAAAAATGTGGAAGGATAGAAATATATGAAATTACATTTTAGATGCATATCCATCCACCCTTGTCTTTCTCTCTCTCTCTCTCTTGGTTTCACTGAGAAATTAGCAACTGCCTGCGACTTTTCAGTACCTAACATACATTTATAAGAAACAGTTTCAAGTTTTTTTTTCTTTTTTGCTAACACCTTTTATTGTTTACATAAATTTTTCAAGGCAATTAGAAAGACAGTAATTTTGGCTATAACTGTCCATCAATCTATCTATCTACCAAATATTTAGGAAATTTTCTGAAGTTAACACCTCAGTGTAGTAGGTTCAGTATTTTATAGCTATAACTTATAGTATAAGACTGACTAAATAATGAACATTCAAAAATGTGTGTTAATACAATGACTGAACAGAATGATACAGAAGTAACTGGCTGTGTGTACTAATATAAACTGGTATATCTTATGGTGTGTATGTCTGTGTGTGTGGGGGGGGGGTGTAAAAATGGATATCTAGTAGTGTGCAAATATACTGAACACGTCAAACAATAATTAATTTCATATCTGACCAGAATGACCAGAAATTCTTCTAAACAAATCAGTACATAACTCATTAACCCGAGAAGTATATAAAAAGGTTGCCTCCCTCTCATCACTGCCATTTTAACCTAATTACATGATATTTTACCATGTTAGGTCACTGTGACACTTTTCATGATCCACATTTGTTAAGCATAATTTACAAGCTTAATAAATATATTGAAATATTTTCAGGGACTAGAGAAGAAACAGAAATTAAGTGAATTATCAAAGAGAACAAATTCGATATCAAAATATAAAATTAATATAACAAAATATAAAAGCTGTTTCACAGACAAATGTCAATTTATTTTTTAAAACAATTTACATATAAATTGCATATAATTAAAAAAATTATCAGATGCATTCCTTCTTCCTATATGCGGATCTAGAATTATGTCTGTTAATAGACTATTTCAGTGACTTATGCAGAGTGCACAGTCCCAATATCAGCGCAGTATGCAGGTCTGCAAAACTGTGCACACAATGAACTTGCATGGACCAATGAGGGTACTCATTTGAAAATTCATAAATTGTTTCATTTCACAAACAAAATCAACTCATAAATTCACTTAGATCAAAATAACAAAGCAGGACTCCTATTGTCAGTGGATTTTGAAAAGCTTATGACTGTTTGGAATGGGATTTTGTAAAATATTGTCTAAAACAATTTACTTTTGGTCCTTCTTTAATAAAATGGGTTAATGTATTTTATAAAGATATCATAACACAAGTATCTAATAATGGATGGTCGTCAAACATTTTTAGGCCCACACAGGGTTCCAGACAAAGATGCCTATCTCACCATATATATTTTTAATGTGTGAAGAATTACTAACTTGTATGCCGAGACAACAAGTATCAATACATGACATAAATATTGACAATAGGTCTTTTCTTGTCAGTCAGTATGCTGATGACACCATTATTACCATTAAACATTCAGAACATATTTTACGAATTCCGGAATTGACCATCAATTCCAAAATTGAATTGACCCCATGTCTGGTGCCCACAGTGATCTTGTAATTGTTAAAGGATCATCTTTATCAGACGGTTCAACACAATAACTACCAATGATTTAGCATTCAGATGTTAAAACTTGTAATGAGGACCGTGGAACATGAACCACAAACAGAGATATGCTAGATGAGTAGATGGTGCAAAAATAATATAATTTCTTTACATTTAGTAGATGGAAGGTAAAATTGGAGTGTAATTTTTGTGTAGTATTGTAATCGTAATGAAACCAAACAGTTATATTTTGATAATAATATCACTAGTTTTTTATGTTATCAGAAGACTTTTTTTGTTTTATCACTAGATCAGTTTTTACAGTTAAATTACAAATACTCTAAGTATAACCAATATATATATATATATATATATATGAGACAGTTGTGTTTCAATGGGTTTATTTGTCAGCTGAGATGGACAAAAACTATAAACTCTAACAACTGTTTGTTGCCAATAAATATTATTTATTCGTATGTTAAATGAACTATGTTTCATGAATTGTGACCCGTAACCCCATCTCTCGTGTTCACGATGCACTCTATTAAGATTTCAACGTGTTTAACCTTTAGGTCCAAGACCAAGTCTTGGAACAAGACAATATAGATCTAGATTATAGACTGTAAGTGTAAAGACAATATGAGAAACCTGTATGACAACAGACTGATAACTGTGATGGTATCAAAATAATAATAATATGGTGTGAACACTAATAACAAAACAAGAAAAGAGTTTCAAGACCATTTTTACCTAAAATTAAATCAAGTAGTCTAACTGTTAACAAAATTTCCGTATTCCGGAAGTGTATACAGATAATTGTTTTAAATTTCCGTGACGAAGTTAATACTGACTTAGAAGATGTTTCCTAAGTGTTCGTTCTCAAGATGTGATCAGTTTAATAATAATAAAATCTGTTACTTAGCAACGCTAACAGATTACAGAATACCTCGAATTTGGTTTGGACACTGCCACTGGGCTTTAGATCTAGAAGACAAAACTCATCCAGTCTGGCATTGTGTCAAATCTACCAGTCTGCGTATTTGCCACCTCATCAAAACAACGCGGCATACGTTATAAAATAAAAACCACACACAACCCGAGGAGTTGTAAATATATGGACAGAGAGTAGGAAAATATCGTCCATTTCCTCGCCGTCTCGCCCCATTCTCAGTAAAGTCTGGAAACACTGACTGCTGCCATATTGAAAATAACGAGAGCATACCTTCCATATATACCCTCTGTTATTTTGCTGCGTTTCACCAGACGTCTGGGCTTCGTGCCCTCGGCATTCCTCCTCTTCATCTTGTCCGCAACCTGGCGCCCCGTTTCCGTCCAAACACAACGCAGATCAAGCAATATTAGCGATAAACAGAGGCCTCAAAATGCTAGTATTCCCCTTTTGTTTTCCTTCATGTGTTTCCTGACCAATAAAGCAACAGCTCGTTTGACAACTCGGCTATTTCCGAGCTAGCCGAAGATTGCCGAAGGTCGCTCGGAATTGGGTCAGACCGAGACCGAATTGGGTCGGAATACAGCCTTCTGGGATATACTTTACTTCTTCAACATGGCGATGCACATTCCGAAAGCACCGGGCTTTGTTTCTATGTTAAAAGACGGCGCCAGAGTGAGTGTTATATTTAAACATATATAGGTTGTATGGAAGGCATACGATATAGCCTTTCTAAATATATGTGTTTTACTCGGAAATATTCCTATAATTTTACAGAACATCGTGCAGTGGTCGTTCAACTCGTTGTCAGGCTAAGCCATGTGCCAGTAAGACTTGGCTAGACTTGTCAAAATTAGTCACAATTCCAGATCATTCTTCGTTAAATTTTATTTAAACTTTTATTATTATAGAATCATAAAGGTACTAATCCTAGAAACTAACTTACATATACTTTATAACTGATTTTGGTAAATATGTTCAATAAATAATTGCCTCAATATTCTTGGCCCTCGTGACTCGTTTCATTTGACATTTATAATTTATCTAGTGATAAAAAAAGTTGTTATGAACTTGTGAAGGATGACGATTGATGTTTTTCGGCCACTTTTGTGCACAAGGTGGGCTAAATGGGTCGAGTGACCTCCAAAGGTAAATTTTGGAAACGGGAGCGCTATAGATTGCCATGATTAAAATTAGATATAGTCATATATAACACAGAAGGACCGGAATACCATAACAGGTATTGCCTTTAAATTCGTATATATGGTATGAAGGTATAAAGGTAATGAGGCGAAGTCAGAGACGAAACAATCTTCACACATGACCATGCCAAGGGAAGGTTTTTTCAAAATGGTTATACTCGTAGGGAAAGTATATAGTTTAATGTGGCTATCTTTTATAATTATTGAGTAATTGGCTAAAATATCCTCCAAATATTGCCACGTATTTGACAGGTCACAAAAGTCCAATTCCAGAAACACATATGTATTTGAATCCCAGGCGACTCGTTGGGTCAGAAAACCTTTGCCAACCAGCCGATAACATGAAAATCAATGGGAATGTTTGAAACAAGATGGATTTAAACACTGAGTTAGGGGCATGGTCATTCTAGAACAAACACACATATTTGGATGAATGTATCTATTCTGAATGTAGATAGAATGTTTTGATATACAGGTATATGTAAAGAGTACCATAAAATATGATCTCTTTGAAGGTATTGTTAAAACAACAAACGGATCCAGCCATCTTTTTTGTCAAAGGTGCAACAGTCACACTATTTTTCATGAATTAAGCCATGAATCCAGTATTTATTTATTCCGGACACAAATAATGTAAACTAAAGATGTGGCTCTTTTATATTTCTTTCACATTTGTCAAAAGAATAGTGTATTGTTTGGGGTTGGAGTCAGATTCGATGGACAGTTTTGATTGAGTTATCAGTGCCGTATTGCCAGATGAAACAGTCCACCTGAACATGTGTTTTGTTCTAATAGGCAATTAAGCTCTAATTAAATATTCAGTTCTCTAGCTTCTATCATTATCAACTACTTGACTGACTGAGTATTTAGTGACCTTTGGTATTATTTATGATTAAGACTGAATTCACTAATACGAAGTGTTGAAACTTTGTTTCAGTTGTTGATAATGTTAAACAACTGATGCTATGGAAGTAATTTCAGCAGACTAACTTTAGAAAATTAGTGAAAATTTTATGTCTTCAGTCCAAATATTTAGGAGCCAAACACCTAATATTATATATCTGCTTCTGTGTATACAGGACCATATTACAATGGAGCCATACAGCATGCGTGTGTGTGTGTAGAGAGAGAGAGAGTACTTGGCGCACAAGTTATGAAATGTACATAACAAGATTCCTTATACACTTGATATCTAGCTATACATAACTTTTTCATGATAAATGTAACTAAGACTTATCATAATATGTAGAACAGCAAACTAAATGCTGTTAAAAAGTAACCATTTTATTAACAAACACATTATTCCACATTACTAACCTTGTGATTTGACCAGATTTTAAAACAGCCTCTAGAAGCCATCTTCTAGAGGTCTGTGGCCAGCTGTGCTACCAACTAGGCCATGGAGTGACCACTATATGAATGGAAAATAGTTAGAGAAGATGTGCCGTTGTTGTAACATGATGGAATATTACTGAGGTTTTTAACGGTTGGAAATGGTTTATTGTTTTTGTTTATTTATCTAGCATTTCTCTGGTTTGGAAGAAGCAGTGCTGCGAAATGTGGACGCCTGTAAGGAGCTGGCTCAGACAACCAGATCTGCTTATGGTCCTTATGGTAAGTTGTTTATAATTCATGGAAAATGTTGTCCGTCAGAAATACCTTGATCATAAGATATTGTGTTTATATTGAGAATTGGTAAACCTCTTTATGGTTGCTGAAAGTACTTACAACCCAACAATGTAATATTTTAATAATTAAACACTTCTTTAGGCATGGAGTGATTACAAGACCAAGAAAATCAATTACGATTACTTCAGAACACGATGATTACGATTACATTAATAATTAAGATTTGCGATTACATTTGAAGTAATCATGAATACAATATATATCCCACAAACATGAATGTGATATTTCATCGTTATTCACTCAGCTACATATATACTGATATAACTACTAAATAAAAACACTGGACATTTTTATAAGTATATTTTATTGATTAGGTGATGTGATATATATATAACGACATGCAAGTGATTGCAGTCAGATTACAGAACCAACTGATTTAAGCTTTTAAGTAATTCAGCCAGTGCCCAGAGAAATACAATGTATTATAACACACAACAACGAACACCACTAATTAAATCACCAACTGTCTAACTGTAATTGTCACTATATGAACCAGTTGCTGGCTGCCTTTACAACATGGACATGTTGGACATACTTATGATATAGGTAGACACCTCATATTGACAAACATATGTACTAACATTCCAGTTAAATCCATTATCTTATAATTGACATTATTTGAATATTTGGTAAATATACATCCAGCAACAAGATGCATTATGTTTGATATAACTGTAGTTAGGTAAGTTCTGTGTCAGTTATTGGAATATTATATTATACGCCAGAAATACAGTTTATAAACTCAGTCCGGGTCGGGATGGCGTTGAAACTATATAATATTCCTTTCTCGAAGTTGAGTATGATTACGTAATAAATTATGAATACATTGCGTCTGGAAATGGCGATTGTGATTACTTGAGATCATGTAATCGATTACAATTACCCAAACTTGCTCTTGATAATGGTCAATAATTCTATAGGTTTTTGTTTCTAGATGTCGTACCTATTTTATATGTTTCTCAAGGTCCTGGCCATATAATTCTACATATAATTATAAATATTGATTTTCATTATGAAACCATGTATAATTATCATCAACTTGTTTCACTTCTATTTTCACTCCATGATTGCATGAGTTTAGATCAAAATGATGATTGATGTCCATTTGTATCTAGATCTAGACTAGAGTCAAGACGCCTGCTAACACACTGAAATATTTTCTCCCGATAACTGAAATAGCACCAGCCATTAAGCCGACCCCCCCCCCCAAAAAAAAATAGGGGTCAAAATGTTGACATAGAGTATCCGCTGGGACCTGGTATCTTCATATGAGTAAGAATTTTGTTGACAGTACAATGGCCTAACTGTATAAACCATGATCAGTTACAATAATACCTTACTTCCATTTAATTTTTGATATTGTGTGCTTTATTCCTCCCTATATACTGTACATATTAATTATTATATACTGTACATATTAATTATTATATACTGTACATATTAATTATTATATACTGTACATATTAGACGTATAACATTACAATATTTAACATGATATAATACAGAGAGAGGAAACACTAATAACTTTATAGTTTGAGAACACATGGCAATAATATAGATACCTAAAAGAGGTGTGAGTGCAAGATATATCACAGTATTATAACAATGACTTATTAATAAGACAAACAATATAAGGAACACACATGGAAAAGCTACATATTATTATCAATGTATACACTTTTCATGCTACAAACTTAGTTTTTGGTGATTATGTTTCTTGCTTTAAGGTCTAGATCTTACCATATTTCAGGACCTTGGTGTAAAATGAAATTAGAAACAAGACAAGTGTATCAGTTGTTGTTTACATGAGCTGCTTGTCTTTGTTGTGTATTTGTTGTGTATTTCTAATTCATACTTTGACTTTAACATCAATATGTCTTGAAAAGGTTGGCTATATGAGTATTGTACTCACTTACGTTAATCATTGGTATAGCCATTTTTTAAAACACTATTGTTTTCTTTAGATATGATTGACAGTGTTATTTTATTAGATGATTGATTATGAATAGAAACATAAATATAACATAAATTAATCATAAAAATAAATAGATTGGTATCAGTTATATATATATATATATATAACTGGTAGTTATATATATATAGTTTACTACATTAGAAGTTGATAATAGAACACATCAACAATTGGTTTTATAGACATTTTACCATCTTACGAGTGTATTAACAAGGAAGTTGATAATATTAGCAGTTGATGTATCAAATATATGAATACTAGCATGAGAAATGATAACAATTACGAACATAAACTTTGAATATAAACCATAATATATTGACTTACTAATATATCTAATCATTGACTCTATCACCTGTAGATATGTTAATGGCTCAGTTGTTACTTTTGTATTACAGAAAATTGTTAAAATGTTATACTTATAGAGTGTGGTTTATTGTACATACTGATTGTGAGTTGTGTGTAAGTTGTTTGGAAATGACTATATATATATATATATATATACACACACACACACACATACATACATACAGTCAGAATCCGTTAATCCAACAATGTTTGTCATATGATAATATGTTGGATAAACGAGAATGTCAGAATATCAAGTCCGTGACATGCCAGTAGTCTCTCTCACACATTTTAAATCATAAAGATATACCTCCATATTTAAACCAATGTTCACTAACCGTGCGCAAAATAATTTGTCGAATGCTGGATTTTTCGGATAAACGATGTCTGGATTAACGGATTCTGACTATATATATATATATATATATATATGGGTTTTGGTAATATGAGTGAGAATTTGTGTTTATTGTTGTTATTATAATTTTTTTTAAATCTGACATAAAATGATGTAACATTTACAGGTCAGAATAAGATGGTCATCAATCATTTAGATAAATTATTTGTTACTAATGATGCCGCTACAATACTTAGAGAATTGGAGGTAAGTATAAGATAGTAACTGATTTATGGTTTTATTTTTAATGATAATTAATTGAAACATTACACTGTTTTGTATGATCTAATGAATGCTATATGCACTGTGTTATTCACACACACACATACATACATATATATATATATATATATATATATACACATTTATATATAGGTACAACATCCAGCAGCCAAGATGTTAGTGATGGCTTCTCATCAACAAGAGCAAGAGTGTGGTGATGGCACTAATATGGTTCTTGTATTTGCTGGAGCATTATTAAAGGCTGCTGAAGACCTCATCAGTATGGTAAGACTATTTTTAGGTAGCATAATGATAATCTTTGTCATTAGAGTATCACTTTCATTGCTGGCACATATAGTACTATTATATATAATAGTACTCTTATAGTAAATATTGTTATAGTATGTCATAATGTTTGTCATTTGAGTTTCACGTATGTTGGCTGGTAAAAACTGTTACAATTTTATGCATAATGATGGACTTTTTTCGAATGTTAGTTACTGATGAGACAGTGTTGAGACAAAGAACTTACATGAAACAAACCAGCTTATTAATTTTAGACACGTTCAATTTTTGGGGCAATCCAGATAGTTGGCACAATTTCAAAAGCAGCATACTTAAAGGTACCACATGACACTTCAAAGCGGTGTAACACAAAGATTATTTTTAGTGAAACCTAAAAATTGTGCCTGGAAAATAATATGTTCTGAAGTGGTCAGGTGAGAAGTACTGGTTGATTTTATATTGAATAACCCATACATTAGTATATATTGTCATTTAAAACTTTTACAATATGACAGAAATCGAAAACCCTTTTTTAAGCTAATGTATCTTAACCAAAGTGAGTTAGGCCATCTTAATACACAGTTTACTCTTTAAATGTGCATTTTGTACAAAACCTGCCCTTTGTCAGTCCCTGAATATATAAAGAATCAATCATGAAATATGATTTAGTCCACATATTTATGTAATTACCTAATTTATTTCTTAAATAGTTATATTTAAATGTGTTTTCTTATATTCTGCTATACTCAGGGTTTATCAGTGACTGAAATTATAGATGGCTATGAACAAGGGTGTAAGAAGGCTTTAGATATTTTAGGAGGTAAGATGTGTGTGTGTGTCAGAGAGGGCCCAGTCTGGTTATAAAATTATATTGTTTCAAAAACATTTGTTCTGTGACTGGTTTCTATTTACAGAATTATTAGCATTTGTCAATTAAAATTTATTTCTAGATCTTGTGATTGGTGAAGTAAAGGATATGAGCAAGAAAGAGGAAGTATTGAAGCCAATCAGAGCATCTGTCATGAGTAAACAATACGGTAATGAGGACTTCCTCGCAAGTATCATCACAGATGCCTGCTGTAAGTGATTTGTTGACCATCTGTAATAGTGTAGATCGCGTGTATCCAATCTACAATTGTCAAAGCTTAGAGAACTTAACTGATAAACATAGTATGACTTCTATGATTGGTACAGAAAGGCTGCTATAAAATGTAATACAATAGTATTTAAAATATATTCACCAGACTGGATTGTTTAAATTAACAGATATTTAAACAAGTTACCAGTTCTTGCTGAATGTCCCGTCATTCATGAATAACTGTCTGGGAAGACATAATGACGTGTGATTTCTTTTGACGTAAACATGTTAATTAGTCTTGGATCTACTGCAGTATTTAGCAAGTCTTAGAATTATTATTGCAGGTGTCATTTTCAAATTTTCAGGACTAATACAGCTATACTCACAAATATCATAAATAATGTTAAAATGTGTAAACAATCAACCACATATTAAATAATCCAGTTCAAAATGTTGATTAATCGACCATTTTGAAGCTAGACAGAGACCGGAATTACGTTTAGTACAAGCCGCATGTTGGAGAGAGAGAGAGAATGTGGATTTATTTGTCTTTTAAAACACCAAAAGACGGTTTTAAGTCTTTTCTTATTTTGAAAACTGAAGACAGTGGAAGCTTCTTATCTAGATGTAAGTTGATGTCAATATACAAAATAATTTAGTGTATTGAATACTAAATATCAAAATAAACTGATGCTTAACCTTGCTTGAATATGATCTGAGACAAATATATATTGTTGTCCATGGCGTCACTACTATGGCAATCGGTGCATCGAGCATGCGTCATTTCCTATCGCATAATTAATCAGCCATATGGGATTCCAGCTCAAAGTGATATATATATATATAAACACAAACTTTAAAATTGTGATGTTTAACGTTTCTCCACAAAAACACTTTCTTTTATGTATGGAAATGAAATGGGAGATATATGTAACAGGGTAATTAACGATTAATGTCATTTGAATAAATATGAAAAGTTTTAGCCACCAAATTCAGATGGGTCACCCTTGAGCTTCGCCCACCCAAAAATCTAAGACGGGGCTGAAACTCCATGCTCTAGCAGCATTTTGACTCCGGCCAGCTTGACTACCTGAGATATGACACATGATATTGTTCTGTTAATAGTTCAAGGGATATTGATGTTATCCTTTAATAATACTTATGGCCTGGACATTGAAGGGTTTTCTTTATACTAAACACAAACTTACCATCTTTGTGTCTTGTGACTATGCCATGCTTTAGAAACTTGGTTGCAAGCTACCAAATTTATGATTTAGGATTCTCATTGGCTAGAACTCGCTGGCTATTGACCAATAATCATGCAGTTAACGTAGATTATCATAAAAGCATCCTTCTCAATCGAACAATTGGATGACTACAATAAATTGACGAACAGTTTTAAAATTAGTAGCATTTAATTAAATAAAGATATTAAACTGACATTTGACATGAACATTTCATGTTTCACTAAATTGGCGATAAACAGGCAGATGGTAAATGGCAGAGGTCTAACGCGAACCTAGGATTATCAAATATGAAATGTTAACTGATTCCCTACAATACCTCCTTATAGAGTGAACATATTTGGTGGCGTGAATTATTGATATTAAATTGTGTAATTCTTATGATGGTAGGAATTATGAACTGATAATTGGTCAAGAGATACTAATTACTGTCAACATTAATTATCAACCTTCCAAATTACCCTCATTATGGGACTCTCTTCTGTTGTTAGCTGATTTGTTTTTTAAAGTAATATTAATTAATTTTCTAACAAATAGGAAACAACAAACAAATTATGTTTGAACGATAGCCGATTAACAATTAAATATACTCTCTGACCAATAATATGTTTTTATATTAATTTAATGTTTATATGAATATAATTACACTCCTAATAGATAAAATGTTTGTTTCCTGTTAAATACAGATCACTCATTTTGCTGTCGTAAATATTAGTTAAAATATTCTAGTTCTTCGTCTTCCAGCAATTGAAAAATAATATATTTTGACATTTGTCAGTGAGAAGATGTTTATGACTTAAATAGTCTAATTATTGACTAATCATTTGAGAATTTGTTACATATACTAGCATCTAAATGTCTTATGTTTAATGTCATATATCAAATACAACCAGAGTGTATTGTTTATCTACCGCATCTCTTACAACCGTCGCCTCACAACCAACTTTGTTAGCAAATTACCTTTTATAAGTAAATTTGTCAAAATTGCTAATAATTTATCTCTTCTCTCATAATTCTTATATTTGAAAGTAGTAGTTCTTAGGATATATGCTACAGATGTGATCAGTGCCAAGTCTAAAGAATTTAATTAATTTCTATCACTCGTAATTAAAATATAACTTAGTGACATCTTCAAGATCTAGTTATCCCACAGGTAATTAGTATGGTGTTGGGTATACAGTCATGTCACAATCAGTATGATTTATGAAGGAAAAAAACAATAGACCCATTAAATTGATGTGATAATTGTGTTGGTCATGTTTCAATTTCTTCTGTCATCTTGGCCATAAATCATGTTATTTAAATTAATTATTCCAATTATGCATGATGATAATAGTATTTTATATAGTGCCTATTAAACTTGCTCTAAAGTGCTTTTCATTTAAAAATAATTAAAAATGTTCTAAGCTCATATAATACAAGCACAATTTATACATAAATATACTGGTTTATATATTTTAAAGAGGCTAATTTAGATAACTATTTGAACCAGTGTATCAAATTTATAGTTTGTTTTTCACTTCATGCACAACAAAAGAATTACTTTCAGTATTATACTTAGATCAGTCTGTTATCCGAGTAAAAAACCCTGTAATGAGACATTAATCTATAATTTAGAACAACTAATTTTCTTTTACCATTGAAAATTATAACATACTAAATTTTTTATTATTGCATAAAAATAAATTGTCAAACTGTAGAACGTGATTTTGGAATAATCTGCAACAGGAATGGAACTTTACAAAGTATTTGTGAAGTATATCTCATTATTAAGCAAGCCAATATAATAGATTTATTCTCTTTTAAATTTGTGACAAATGTACATGTATGTTTTATACAATATTCCAAATTGATTTATTAGCAATGTAATTTAACATTAATCACATTACATTAATCCACACAATTTCAGAAGAAACAGAAGTAATGTGGGTAAATGATAGACAATTGTTATTTTGCTAATTTTATTCCTTTTTTTTCCTTTCAGTGTCAATCTACAAAGGAAAATATGCATTTAATGTGGACAATGTCAGGGTATCTAAAATTGTGGTAAGTACAAAGTCTGACATTTTGTTACTGTTTAATAAATAACCTAAACTCTTGGTCAAGCAGAATAAGGGATGAATCAATAATGGTTTGTTTGATTTGTTATCTTTCAGGGCCAAGGTGTTCACAACAGTACCGTTCTTCATGGCATGGTGTTCAAACGACACGTTGAGGGTGATGTGTCAAAGGTGACGGATGCTAAACTAGCCATATATACCTGTCCACTAGACCTGCTTCAGACTGAAACTAAGGTAAATGATTGTTCCAACCTTTAATTAAGGTCATGTGTCTAATTCTACATGTGTCTAAGTCTTGTGTTTTATTTGTAGATTTCTTCAATAATTTTCCTGGTAATTGTCAACATGACTTTTGATTGTGAAATATGTTAATTACAATATAAAATTGATCTTTATTAATAACTCAGTTTATGTGGGACAGCATCAAATTTAAAATAAAATCTTGCTGCCAAACTGAAAAAGAAGTTTAAAAGTTTAGGAAGTTAGATTGACGTATGGAGAATGTTTTTATTTGGTACGTGGTTGTTAGTTGTCTTAATTTTCAATATAATTTGGAATAGACTAAAAATAAGCATTTATTTGGGACACCTTTTTGTATGGTAAATGGTGGTTATCCACTCGTCTAATATGAGTTTTAGGTAATTTCCTTTGAAGTAATCATAAATACGATTTAACTAATGAATGAGGTCATCTTGTAGATAAATTATTGTTCTATCATTTCTGATGATATCAGTATCTGATCATCGTGATCTCTTTGTTCTGTATCATTTATAGATTACTTTTGTTTTTGTTATATTTACGTTTTATTAGGGAACGGTGTTGATCAAGACAGCACAAGAACTACTTGACTATAGTACAGGAGAAGAGGATCAAGTAGAAGCTGTAAATATAATAATCAGCACTAACTTATAATAATAATAATTCAGTCATGATTTTTATTATAAAATTACTATTTATTCCTGGTTTTGTCTCTGTGTGTGTGTGTGCGTGTCCGTGTGTGTGTGTGTGTGCAGTAATAATTGATGAAAAACTACATGTTCTTCAATAAGTAATATTTTGTGTTGAGCAACATTTCAAGTTAGAATTAGAACACCATCTAGTTGAGAGATGTTAGCCTAATTTTTATATTTATTCTAATTAGCATGTGAAATCCATAGCCGATGCTGGTTGTAATGTTATCGTTAGTGGAGGTAAAGTCGGGGAGCTTTATCTACATTATTGTAACAAGTACAATCTGATGGTCGTACGATTGACATCAAAGTTTGATATCCGTAGACTGTGTAAGACTGTTGGAGCCACCCCACTACCAAGACTAGTAAGTTTTATTTTCTTCAGTTGTCAGGTATATAACATAAAACTGGAATATAATTAATTGTAGCTACAAATACAACAACATGCTGTAATTATTGAGAAATCTACTCTTCATGTTTTGTAAATATTAAGACATTGCTAAGGCTTGGAAAAGATATCTAATGCCTGAAGTTCAATATCTTTAGGACACTGATGGCACAGCAGTTAGACCAGGTTACCACATGTCCTGGAAAAACTGGAAAATAACATTCATTTTCCAGGTCCTGAAAATGTCCTGGAATTTTACAAAATCAGGAAATGTCCTGGATAAAAAAAAAAATGTCTGAAAACAAATCGACTTAGAATAAAAAAAGCCTCTAGAAGAATATTATGTCTGTAGAAGAAAATTATGATGATAGACGAAAAAGAGTACTGGTACATAGTCTTGATGTCCCATGTTAATTAAAATTTAAATAAGTGGGTGACTCAGACAGCTAGATAAGGGATGAGGAGGAGGCTATACCATAAAAATGTCAATAATAAATTATACATTGATTAAATATACGTATCTTCATTTATTACGTTTAAATCTTGTATACTTTGTCCTGAAAAATGGTAAGTTTATCCTGGAAATATCCTGGGAAATAATATTTCGTTGGATGTGGGAACCATGTTAGAGCACTGTGCTGCAAATCTTCAGGTTATGGATTCAAATCTAACTCCATATCTTTGTTTGTGGGATGTTTCTTTATGGAGGCTAAACAGCAGAACTCATTTCGTGATATTCCCCTGAGAGAACACTTTCATTTAGCTCACAAGGTGTATAATGTTGGTTATAAAACAACAAAATTATATTTTATTTTGCTATCCAGACCCCTCCAACACCAGATGAGGCAGGACACTGTGACCTGGTAAAGGTTGATGAGATAGGTGGTACATCAGTTGTGATCTTTAAACAAGGTAATTGTTTGATTGATACTTAGATCTAGTCTGTAACACTTGTGAGTTCATGTTAATGCTAAATGGTTGTGGGTTTGTTTTTTGTTTTTTTTTGGACAGATAATGATGAAAGTGCTATTGCAACAATTGTAATACGAGGTGCAACAGATAACATCATGGATGATATAGAGAGAGCTGTCGATGATGGTGTAAATACCTTCAAGGCTCTCACCAAGGTGTGTGTTCTTGTTTTCTTACTGTTAAGAGAATTTATTATATATTTTGTACCTAGGTTTTTATATTTCCTAAATTATGCTTTGTTTAATAATATAATATTTTTAACTTTCAGAACAAAAAGCTAGTAGCTGGCGCAGGTGCCACAGAAATAGAATTAGCTAAAAGGCTCGCTTCTTATGGAGAGGTATGTTTTTTTAAAGATACGGACAAACACACAGAGAGATACACACACACAGCATCCAGATATTGTAATCTTATTTATGTTATCTCTAAATAATCCAACAATGCTGTTTATTGTTCCCATACACCATTATCAGACGTGTCCTGGCCTGGAGCAGTATGCCATCAAAAAATTTGCTGAAGCTTTTGAAGCTCTACCAATGGCTATAGCTGAGAATACAGGTATCAAGGTATGTGTTTAAACTGCCTACTTAACACTTGACTATCTCAGTTAGGTAGATACGTGTGAGAACGTAGGTAATACACATACACAAACATTATTCAGGTGAACAATGTTTGTGTATTTAGAAAACCTTTATTATAAATACAGTTTAGTTTGTATCAATACACGTCTGTCTGTCTGTCTGTCTCTGTCTGTCTGTCTGTCTGTCTGTCTGTCTGTCTGTCTGTCTGTCTGTCTGTCTGTCTGTCTGTCTGTCTGTCTGTCTGTCTGTCTGTCTGTCTGTACAAATCCATCCCTCTATTATTAATACTATAATACTGTACTAATAATGATAAGAGTAATAATAGGAATAACAATAATAGGCCATATGTAATTATTATAATTGTCATAAAGTGTACAAAATGTACACTTGAACACCCCCCCCCTCACTTGAAAGTATACAGGTGAAAATGATGATTAAATGTTTTAAAGTTATTGTTTTTCTTAATAAAAGACTGTTAGTACCAGTTTCATAATATTAAAGATATTTGACAAATGGTGTCAATAGTCATTTTGGAGGTTTTTACCTCTCCTGTAGTGTGAGGATCAGCAAGTTAGCTATTAAATGGGACTTTTTTTCATAATTTTGAAAAATAAAACGCATTTATGTCTTTCCCCCAGCAATTATAATAATTATGGATGACCCGTAATAACATGTGAAAGTTTTGATTAATATTTTCAGGCCACAGAAGTGTTATCTAAGCTATATGCTGTACATGAAGAAGGTCAGCAAAATGCTGGTATAGACATAGAGGTTAGTATCACGAGCTGGATAAATTAAACACACAAGATAATAGTACTAATATTATGTTGATTGAAGGGTAGGCATAAATTAACAGATTCTTTAATAAGTTAAAGATGGGTGGAAGTTAATGATGGGTGAGACTCTGTTATGAGAAATGAGATCATTATTTTAATGTGTTAAAACTACAAGAGCTTCCACTTTCTTTTTTGCTCGGGATATATTAATTTTTTCTTTTTATATTTGTAATTCCTGTTTTTTCTATAATGGTCATATCAAATATGTCGAAAAGAAATAATATATATTTTTGCCACATTTTTTTTTAAAACTTGACTCACTCCGACTTCATATGTCTCATAAAATATTACTGAACCCATAATCAGTGTTGTTGTTGTTGTTATTGTTTGCTTTCTAGGCTGGTTCTCCAGAGGTGATCGATTCAGTAGAAGCAGGTATTCTGGATCTGTATCTTACTAAATATTGGGCCATCAAGTTTGCATCCACAGCATCTTGTACCATACTAAGAGTAGATCAGGTTAGTCAGCAATATTTGTGCGTGTTTTATTTGTTTTTATGTATAGTGTCTGTTTGTACATGTGTTGTTTATGTGCGTTTTGTCTGCATGTATGTTTTGTCTGATTGTATGTGTTTTGTCTGCTTGTATGTGTTTTGTGTGTATATATGTGTTGTGTCTGCTTGTATGTGTTTTGTCTGCTTATATCTGTTATGTTTGCTTGTATGTCTGTTGTGTTTGCTTGTATGTCTGTTGTGTTTGCTTGTATGTCTGTTGTGTTTATTTGTACATGTTTATGTCTCTTTATTGATGAAGTAATTAGCAAAAGAATGTGTATGTATTTTGACCAAACAGAAACCTAATTTAACCATATTTTGGACCAAATTTGAATAAAACTTGTTAAATAATTATATATGTTATAATTAATTGATTCTATTAACCATTTGTTTCTATATTTTACTAAAGTGGAGTCGATGTTTTTAAATTATTAGCATATTGTCTCTTTTTTAGTGTCATAAACGTATAACATTCTTGTCATGATGACCTTCTGTAGTCCACATAAATGTTTATGTGGTATAATTTTACAGATTATTATGGCCAAACCTGCTGGTGGACCGAAGCCTAAAAATAGCAAAAACTGGGATGAAGATGATTGATCTGTGCTGCCACCTATTAGCACAATTAGATATTACCTATGAAGAGCAGTTATCAGGCATATGTTTATAAGCACATAATATACACATGAGAATGTAACATTAATAAAGTGGTTAAATCTTGATGGCCATTCCATGTTATGTCAGAGATACACTTGTCTTCAGATTATTATTATACTGTCGTCATGTAGTCAGGAGATTCTTTTTTATAATATTCTGCACTAATTCTGTATTTATTATTGTACCATTATACCATCACTTCTCTTCCATGTAAAAATACTGATATTTTCCAATGTGTATTTAAATGTTTATCTCCAGTGCCTGTGTATTGTGTCTGTTTCTTCAATACTAAAACATTATGTTTATGGTCCATTTTGTATTGGTTATTTTGTAGATGTCAGTAATAAAGTTTGCATAATTTGTCGCTTAACCAGAATCCATAATGTGTCAATTTCTTTGTACTTGTAAAACCTTTGATTTAAAAATAAGGAAACACTCGTTTCACTAATATAAAAAATTGTTTCAGATGATTTCAGTATTTTCTAACCATTGTTTCATGTTAAATACATGTATAGGTATTGTATATGGGCGCCTCTATGGTCTAGTTGGTAGCACATTGGACCACAGATCACTACCACCGAGTTAGAATCTCAGCGTGGGCATATCTGAAGGGCATTTCATTTTTGACTTCGCTTAATTACATTTGGAGGTCGTTCTGATCATATTGGCCTACCATGTGCATAAAAGTGCCCATAAAACATCAATGTTCACAGATATATTATCTGGAAGTAAATTATCTTTGAACACGGAGCAGATATCTAAGACAGAACTATTACTCTACTTGTGTGTTAGAATGGAGGTTTTCAATGTGCACCTGGGTTTGGCTAATCTTTGTTTATTAAAGAAAATCAGACCTGGGGTCAATTTCATTTGGTCAATATCACATATATCAATTCCAAATGTATTGATTGCACTTCCGTTTTTTTACACACTATTTACTAGGAGTAGGTACTCCGAGTAGTTTATATTCCAAGTAGCATTGTCCTGGAAGAAATATTTCAGATTAAAAAAATTAAATGGTAAATTAATTTGTGGATTAATTTTTTGTAGGAAACTCTAATTCAAAATTTATCAATTCCATTTATTTTTAAATAATCTATTCCAATTTTGAAATTGACAATCAATTCCGGAATTGAATTGACCCCTTCCCGTGGTGCAATTCCAGAATCCCAATTGATGTGATCTATAGAACTAGTAGCTTAAGTTCTAAATTATTGCCCACATGAGTTCCACTGCTTCTAAAATGTCTGCCATTTATAGTTATATTATATTATCAGTCATCAAACTTATCATTAAAGTATTTAATGATATAATTGTTAATCAACATTTACTGAAGTTCCATTACTTTCAGAAACATTTAAAAATACACAATAAAAATAAAATTTAATATTCACCAAAATATCTATGAGACCTGATTGCTTCAGGTATCTTGGAAGAAGAAACTGGTAGTTTGGACTGGAGCAATACATTTTAAATTAAATAGAAATACACTGGCATCCTGCTGACAGTTAGACAAATCACTTGTGTACAAAATGCGATTGACCATGATCTGTCAAAAGGCAATATGGAATTGTGTGGCACCAGGGTTGACCTTGTGTCCACCCTTTCACTCTCCCTGAAAACACTGGCAAATCCACATGTTTTTGTGTTAACTTGGGAGCCATTCTAATATGTAAGATTATATCGGTACAGTAAAATAAAACAATTTGATGCCACATCACATTGTTCTCTTCGACCTTGAAACCTTATGGTTAAACATTGTGTATATTCTTCAATAAAGGTGGTGGACTTTAGAAGACAATGACACAATTATTGTTGTGCATAAAATATGGCTTGCTAACAGATGCTCCTAGATTTGTGGCCATTGACTGATTATTTGACTCTTGGTGATAGATTATAGCTTTAAAAATAAGGCTAAATTCACTTGCAATTTTAATACAGTTCAAAAGAAGATTTTTTAGCAAATCAGGACTTGGAGTACTGCTGGTTACAAAATAGCCAATTGGTTGCTTCCACTCACATGACAAACGCCTCAACATAAACACAATGACTGGCTAAATATTTAAAATTTCCAACATCACCAAAATCGTCCAGCTCAGCATGCTCATATGACACATTTTCTTTTATTGCCAGTTCATCAAAAATAAACACAGCATAATTTCAACTGGTCTGCCATTACATTAACTTTAATTTTGAAAGTGTCCAACAACGCTTTATTAAAACCTGGTTAAATCTTGAGCTTTGTGACACCTCTATGTTAACCGGGAGACTTTAGAAAGGAGCTTTTATGTTTGCGGACTGGAATGTTGAAGTTGAGATGACACAAAATCAAGAACTGGACCAGACATATGTTTAGCAAGTTCCTTCACCAACCTTCAGGTTGTCTGCTGTTGCGCGTTCATTTCCGTAATAATGTTTGAAGTAGTTTATTAGTAGTTCCCATGTACCAACTTTGGAAGTAATTAACACATTGTTTGCTGTAATAGTTTTCCTTTGATGTGGCTTCTATGGTCATTCTTTGCGTGGCCTCATTTGTCGTTCTGTTCAATTACACATGCTCACACGTATTAGATAGACCAAAAATTAAATCTGCCGCTAATAGTTTATGGAGGCGGCCGTAATGGTCATAGTGCGGCCATTTTCGTATCACAGCCGATTTGGACCTACAACTGGATTCCTGTGTTTTCTGTATCCCTGTGCATCAAACAGATTAATTGCGATCCGGATCATTTGACACCTCTAGCTAATTAATCATGTGCTAGCCGTTCCCAGACGGCCTTGGTACCAGCGACAGTCTGACCCTGACTACATTACCCATAAATTATTACGTGACAACAGGCCGACACCACACTACTCATTGGCGGTTATCAGGATTAAGTTTGGCTTCGAAAGACAACAGCGAAAACACACCTAATTAATTTGTTGTTCATATATTCATTATTAATGTTGTAAAACAATATTATTGTATTCCCTGCTAAGTTATGCCAAATATTACCTTCCCTTTTAGTCTGACCCGTGTATAAGCCGCATCCGCCGGCGATTTAGTGGTGTCAAAAGTGCGGCCTATACACAATACCGTATATAGGCCTACCGTATATAGGCCTATACGGCCTATATACGGTATTCATTTTCACGTTATATGAATAATATGGTCAAATTTGCTGGTAATCTACCATATCAACGACAAGGCAGCAGCACTGCATATTTATTACATGCCAAACAGCCAGCTGTCCCATCTTCCCCTACACGAACTTTGGTACTAGTACTTCTGTTGGATCACAAGTCACGTCTCATCAAGCTAAAATCAAAATTGGCCGGGCAATTCAGCATATTGAGGCTGAGTGACACTTAAAACATTAATAAAAGTATTTGGTGTTTCAAATGTTGTAGTTAGATTACATACCCTCGTTCACATGAACACACATAAATGCAACACTTAAATACAATTTTGAATCAGAAGGGAGTACACGTTGTCTCAGACAGGGGTACGAGTTGTCTTGTCAAGGGTACGGGTTGTCTTGGGTACGAATTGCACAGAACTCGTTGCGGCCTAGTTACATCGATTTCTAGTCCATGGTAAACCAGTGATCCTGTCTGTCTCATCTCTACATCCTAGTACTATCATACCGGGTGTTGTGTAAATATATAACTGATGCACACAGCCTCAATAAAACAATTTTATACAACTGTCGTCGCATCATTCTGGAATGAAAGTGAGGCAGTTACATTTACACGAAGTAACATCAATATACACGAACGCACATTCTCACATTAACAGAGGAGATAACTAGGCCTAGTCCTAGCCCTAGGGTTAAGCCGGGTATTTGCCTATGGCTATGCTTCAATATCCATTGCAATTTTATTTAGTCATATATCCCCGGCGGGAAGTATGTGATAAAATACATTTTACAAATGTACATACAATAAAAACAACGTTTTATAATCTATAATGTACACAAACATATTGAATAAATAAATATGTCAATCGTCGGTTCGGTACGAAGCGCACTGAATTGACTGGGGCCATCAAGTCAAGTGAATGGAACAGTAGACCTGTTTCACGCCCGTCCGTGCGGTACCAAGATCAGAAAGAAAAATAACAATATTTGACAATAACTCATGTGAATTTATCTAAAATTGTTATCATACAACATATATATTTCTCGCACTCCGCTGCGTTTTCACCACACATAGACCCATCCCACGTGGTTTAGTCACTTCTTGCTCGTGTATCTTACTCCACAAAAACGTAGTTCCCAATTATTCCACCCTTTCTTTCATAGTTTAGCATAAGCCCATGTTATATATAATAGCTGTAATCGAATAAATATTTTTTAATTTGCTGTGATTTGAGTTTAAACGAAGAAAGAAATAGCGGCAATAAAAATGCGAAATTAAGACTGCTAATTGTCACTTGAGGCTAGTTGTAACCTTCAGCACTCCAGATGGTTTCATGTTAACTTGGAAGCACTGTATTATAATATTTTTTTCCAAACACACATTCATCAGACCGCTGAATTAGAGGATGGCTGCCAAGAAATGGAGGGAAAATAAGAACAATATTGGCTTATTAATACATAACAACAAGTGGCTACGTCATGGCGGCGCACATAAACAGACGAATATCTTTTAGTGGAGTTTTCATTGAAATTTGCGTCTGTAGCTTTCTATCGTACGAGAAAATGCATATGTCATTGTTTTTCATGTGGGATAGGTTTATCCCAGCATTCGTGCCCGATGCGGCACTCGTTTAAACTTATTAAAGACTCGTACCGGATTTCGGACACTTGTGCTGGGATAAACAGATCCCACATGAAAAAACAATGACATATATATATATATATATATACGGCATCACACACAAATAACCATAAAAAAATGACCATAATAATGTATACTATATGCAAAGACTATATTTAAGCTCTCTAATAAATGTGCTGTCTGTGCGGTCTTTAGACCAACCGTTTTTTTTTGCCGTAACCGGATATTGAATCTCGAGATTTCATCGAGACTTGATCTACATGTTGTTGCGAGATCGTAGTCATTCCAGAACTATCGGATTTCTGAGTAGACTAGAAACATGGTATGTTACTATTCTTCAACTTTTAGAGTAGTGAAACTGTTGCTTGTATATACATTTAAGAAAGGTCTTTAAATCTTTGTATTGTATTTTCTTTTAACTGTAACTATTACTGCCGGTATTTAACCATATCATGATCAGCCACATGGTGACATGTCACATGGTCACAAACCATTATTATACCACCAGGCCATGGTCAGACATCGTCATGGTGACAGTCATGTTAATAATCATAGACATCTACTTTTAACTTTATTCAGTGAACATTTTATCAAAAATAGTCTAATCTGAAGCTTATTTAGTCAGTTGTGTAGGCGTAAGTAAATGAGAATCCGAATAATCCCGCACGAGTTCAGACTGACTCATGACTAAGACATGATCGCACATGCCTGGACTGGGCCAGGCCCTGGGGTGTTATTATTATTAGATATGCTTTAATCTGTTTGGATCATTAAAATAGTGAATTAAATAGCTGTGATGTCTCTCTTAAGTGCAAGGTTGGCACTGATTTGATCAACATTCGATTTTTTCAGATTATCCTAAATTAAAGTTGATACTTACTTGATTACTTGCTTTATTTGTGCAAATTTATAATAACTCATATGAAGATGACAATAATCAGGCTACCAATAATGAATAATCACATGCATTGCAAACTGATTGTTTGTTTGAAGTGGTTACGTATCCGAGAATAGGAACCCTGTATCTCAGGGTTATAGGTCCGAGCACTCAATGCACATGCGCCAATTATTCCTCGTTGGCAAAAGAAATAGAAGATAGAAGAAACGTGCAGCTTTACAAATAATCGGGGATCTCACGTTTCCAAGAAAACCTGGAAAATTCATTTTCCAGGTCCTGGAAATGTCCTTGGATTTTTACAAAATCTGAAAATCTCCTGGAAAAATACTGCCTTTAAAAAAACTCCACTTAGAACAGAAAAACGTAAATAAATAGTATACCTGTAGAAATGATATTCCTAGGCTAAAGGAACCATAAAATATTGCATTTGTTATAATTTATAACAAATGCAATATTATATAAATATAAGACTCTCTTTAATCTGATTATAATGCCTATTAATAGACTTAATCTAATATTTGTATTAACCACTAGTAGCAGTAATTACAGCTAAGCTCCCGTCACTGAAACTGATACCAACAGATAAACAACTAAAAACAATCATGAAATGGCTCAGATTTATAATAACATTGATGAACATGGTTCTAATGCTGAATGCTCGGATCTTTATCACCAACAAACACGATTCCGATGCTTGGCTTGCTGTTCTGTACCTGAACACCGGAAAAACTCAAACTTGGCGCAGACGCATAGAGTGCTCGGACATTTATCATCAGCGAACACGATTCGGATATGGGACAACAGTCTTGTTTGTTTTGTTGCATGCTACTAGGTATCCCAACTAAAAAAATTCAACTTGAATAATGATATTAAAATTGAGCTTATAAGAAAGAGACGTAGTGCTGACGTTAAAAAAAAGTTTATTTGAACAAAATCGATCCAGTAGATGTTTTTGCTGACCATTTGTAGTACTTATTAAAAAAATTAAACCACACATTTTTACGCTTAACTGAAAGCCATCTTTGAAGCCTTATATATATATATATATTAATTCCCTCTGGAGTTACACTTCTAGGAAATATCATGATGTGTTCTCTATACTGCAATGTATTATTAAATGCTATATTATATACACCGGTTCATTACAAGCATGACAAATCTAACGATCAATTCGGTACATCACCCAAAATTAATTTATTTAAACCTTGCAAAATAGCACCAAGTGCCATGTTTCATGAACCATAATTTATAAGTATTAAAAATATTGTCCATATATTTATATTTTCTGTTAGTGTTAGTCATTAATATATAGAATATGGTTGTTTAATTTCACAACACTTGGATCAATATTAAAGATTGTACAGTTGTTTGAAAACAACAACAAGTGTAGTTTTCACAAATGTCCAAAGGTTGTCAAACCATGAAAAAACTAAATCTGCAATAATTTTGTTAATTTTCAAAATATCATCCTGAACTTTTAACACAATGTACATATTAAGATTCAAACAATAAATTGTTACCAAAGTCACCAATGTCTGCTAAAATGTTCAAAAACATTCTAATGGATATAATATTTGATTTATGACACAGAATATTTGCACGCATTAGCATTTAAAACTACCTCAATATCAGCAGCAAAAACCAATTCATTTTGAACTTCAGCAACATCATCTGTCCTTGGGCATCTGTAATCAGTCTGTATGTAACCCTGTTTAAAAACTGAATTGTTGCCACCTCTGAACCTGTCATTTTAACACAGTGCCAATAAAAATTCATATGCAATTGCAACCCATGAGACCTGACTCGGTCCTGGGAATAGCAGCCTTATCCACCTTCTGACAGCTGTCCAGCTCCAACTTCGATTATAATAGCTGAAGTCACAGCAAGTTGGCAGGGAAGAGCGTCCATAGCGATGAAAAATGATTGTAATAAGTCTAGTGTGTCATTGTTATTAAATCATATGTCACTGACATTTAGTCAAATTAAGTCTGTCACCGATTCAGTGTATGTGTACTGTATTTATCTCGTATAAATGTTATTACTATGGATTTAATTCAGTGTAGACCTTTTTAATTTAGACGAGTATATTATAACTATGGAAAGGTGGAGCCAAAGTCCCTGATGGTGGTCACTGCCAGAGTGTTTTACATCCTCAGGGGGTCTTAAACGTCCCCCTTTATTTAAAATAATTAAGTGGAGAAGATAGCGCCATTTAACGTGTTGTGAGCTGAGAAATTAATCCTTGGTAAAAATTTGACCTCTTACAGGCTTCGAACTTGTGACTGTTGGCATGAAGTGCCGGTACTTAACCGCTAGGCCACCGGAGCCCACTATATTTCCTTTATATATATATATATATATATATATAAAATATCAGGACTGTGGCATCCCAAGTGAGCATTTAACTAATTAAAGTGGTCTGCATACCATGGGCTCCAACCCCACTGTAACACCACCTCATAGCATACCTGTAATCTATATAGAGATATTGCTATTTAGGAATTAATTAATTTTATCATCTCACCAGGAATGCCAAAGTTTGTCCCTCCTCTTCAAACTGGGACTACTATAGCCTGTCCCCAGACCTAACTGTTTAATAACCATTTGTGAGATTTTGTAAACTTACCATATGTCCTTGGTTTAGTACCCAGCAGGGTTGTGAAAATAAATATAGGGTCTGACCCCTGCTGGGCGGAGCTAAGCAAATACATTCGTTTCAAGGCTCCTACTGGGCAGTGGAATATAAACACACCTTTGATTAGAAAATATACTCTTACATGGGGATGCACCAAGACTATGATCCACCAGGTGATATAAATATAATACCTCTTTTGCTAAAAGCGCCTTGTGGTTAGGCTTGTGATAATTTTACCATGTTAACACTTACATATGCTGTTACCAATATACTGGAACCAAATTGATCCAGAACTTTGGTTCCTTATTTATATTTATATATATATATATATATATGTGATGTTTTACGGTCACTTTTGTGCACATGATAGGCTAAATGAGCCGAGCGACCTCCAAAGGTAATGAGGCGAAGTTAAAGATGAAACAACCTTCAGATATGCCTACGCCCAGATTGGAACACAGGTGGTAGTGATCTGTGGTCCAACACGCTACCGCTGGACCACAGAGGCGCCCTATATATATATATATATATATATAAATATGCACACTGACTGTGGCACCGCACATGTGCAATTAACCAATTAAAATGGTCTGGATACCTTGGGCTCCATCCACAACACTGATACACCACCACATAGCATGCGTGTAATCTATATAGAGATAGTGCTATTTAGGAATTTACCCCATTCAATGTTTAGAACGGGCAAAATTAAATTAAATCCACAAATTAATTTACCATTTAAATTTTTAATTCAGAAATATTTCTTCCATGACAATCCTACTTGGAATATAAACTACTCGGATTATGTATTCCATGTAGGTACTCAGAGTATCTACTCGTGGCAAAAAATAATAGGCAAAAAGAGTCAGTGAATTGGAATTGATAAATTTAAGGTGGAATTGGAATTGACAAAATGGAATTGACGCTGTCTGGGCCCACAACAATATTTTCTATAACATATTCTTCCTTTAGTTGGGATTTCGCAATCTCTTCAATAGTTTTGCCTTTTTGAGCCTTTATAATTTTCTTTTGATCATGAATCATCAGCAAAAAGTAAACAATAGACATGTCACTATCAGCCTAATCCAGGAAGGTAGATTAGGTAGCCTAATCCGCTTCCGCACGGTGTTCAGGTGGGTTGGTGCAATAATAATAAGAATAAAATTTCCTGGGGGCAGGTTTCAGCTGTGATCGACAGGTATGTAAACAAGTATAGAAAAAACAATGGCTTTACAATTTTTATATTAAATGATCTGGTATATCTAGCATATACATGTATCAAAATGACAACTTTATCTGGAAAAGAAGCCTATTGGTACTTTGTTGTCTTTCTCTTGTTCTCTTTATACCTAATACAGTACCAGTATTCCTAAAAGAAAATAAACAATGGCTTGTTTTTTAGTAACAATCTTGATTATAAACCAAATATTTTGACCTCGTTGCTCATTTGTTGACTAGTAGGACTGAACAGGAAAAACATTTGAAAATAGAGCATGTATAGTTGATTGGGAAAAGAAGTTTTATACTGATAACACACCAAACAGAGGAACTCTTGAAATATGGCAATGTACTGCCGACTTAGTGTCCAGTAAATATCTTTTGAAGTCTCCAGGAGCTTAAAGAGAGTTCTTATCAAACTTGATAAAGCACACATTTTCTGATTTATTAATACTAATAGTAATAGTGTAGTTATTAACATCCATAATTCATACAATTGTAAAAATAATAACAAGTAACATCATGTCTACATTGCCACGTATACACCATAGAAATATGAACATAAACTTCAACCATCTTCAATTATATTAAATTGTTTTGATAATCAACCACTTGTCAATATTGATATGTCATCTTTGTCCCTAGTTACTTTAATAGTTTCTCATGAGACTTTCCACATATTAGTAATATTAGAACTACTGTACAAGCTAAAATATACAATATATATATATATATATATAATTCTATAAATATTATAATTAGTGTGTCATTGATCCGTGTTATAATCTTTTTACCATCAAAACTAAAATAATTATATACATGTCTGGTTATACATTATGGTTATTATACAATAAACTACTCGTCTCCTAAGTCCTTAATGTTTATCAAATGATATCCTATGGAGCTTCCTCTCAGCAAAGCTTTTGATAAAATAAACATTGCATCATTATTCCTTTCCCAGCCAGTTTGTCTACTTTGCAGTATTTGTTGTATAAATTATAAGACCATTATGTCTTCTTGTTTTTTTTACCTTTTCAGACATTCCCAATGTCTCTAAATCCTGTCCAGGTGCTGAAGCAAGGAGCAGAGGATGAACGCGCAGAAACAGCAAGACTGGTAGGTAATTTATACATTCCACACACTAAATTAGTGTATGTAATCATTGTTTTCATGTACTTTTGTGGTATATTCTATCTGACCAAATAACAGCTTGGACTTTTATCTATTTTGTATGATTTTAGGTTATTATTATTATTTTCAACTATTATTACAGCCCTAGAGAATAACCTGGTGTGAGTCGTAAAAATAATCTTGTTGGGGGTTACCCGACCGTATGACTCCAAAACTGCTGTATGGCCCTATGGAATTGTGAAGAAATGAAAAATACATCTCAACTGTTTTCATGTTTAAAATTCTACTTGTATTTGTCGATTGATTTGTGTTTTGCTTCGATGGCCTGCACGATGCATCAGTACTCGCTCAACTTGGGTAATATCAAGTCATGTTCGGTCATTAAAATATCGGTTTACTCGCGCTTTCTTCACTGTGTGCATATATGACAAAAATTGGCTTGCTTGCAGGTGGGATTATGCATGGTGACGTTATCTATCGAATGACATTTAAACCACCACAAACATGCAGATATGATATATATACTAGGGACTGAGGAATTGTTTTTTTTAATTAAGTGGTTGCGTAGCCGAGCATTGGAACCATGTTCACTGACGCTAACGGTCCGAGCACTCAATGTGCATGCGCTGGCTCCCGACAGTGGCGAGCATTGCGCAGACTCCCGAATCTGTTATCTTTATCTTTTTAAATATGGCGGCTGAGCATAATACAGTTTTATTTGGTCTAAAGTTAGGTTCAGACTTTTGACATCTTTGAAGATGTTCAAACAAGAATAAAGGAGGTCAACATCAGTCCAAATATATCGACATGATTGTAACACATTGGCTTGGATCTTTTAAAATCCAAGCATCCAAAACAATCCAAAATAGGTGCATGTGCACTCGGTGCTCGGACCTTTAGCACCAACGAACGCAGTTCCAGTGCTCGACTACACAACAACGTCCAATTTTTCAACAGATCAGTTCCAAACGTTCTAGGACACTGAATGGCCTAAATTGTGCCGATGTGTCGTTAAACAACATTCATCCATCCATCCTTCAACAAATCAGTTGTTTTGTGTGCATTAGTACTATAACAAAACAAACAATACTGGTTGTTGATTTAGAAAGCGTAACAAATGAGTTATTCTTGATATTCAATACATTGTTGGTGGTTTTAACAAATAAATAGTGGTTTTACATTTATGTGTAATCATCTGATCGATGAAGTAAATACGTCGTCAGAACTCACTGGCAGTTTCGCTGTATATTTTCCTTTTTGGCACCAAATTTGAAGGTCCAAAACAAGGGCGAGTTGTGTTTTATAGGATAATGGTAGATGATGGTAGATCCCTGAAAACTACTGAAAATACTAGTTCAATTAAGTGAATTTAAATCTGAAACAAGCTTGTCAGTTATTAATCACTACTGGCATGCATGTAGTTGAATGAAAAAAAAAACCGCTTCATAAACAATATAGTCCACTAGACAATCTATAAAAAGAATTCTACCTACTGTATGGATTTTTATGGCCAACAATATAGTCCACTAGACAATCTATAAAAAAATAATTTCTACCTACTGTATGGATTTTTATGGCCAACAATATAGTCCACTAGACAATCTATACAAAAAATAATTTCTACCTACTGTATGGATTTTTATGGCCAACAATATAGTCCACTAGACAATCTATAAAAAAAATAATTTCTACCTACTGTATGGATTTTTATGGCCAACAATATAGTCCACTAGACAATCTATAAAAAAAATAATTTCTCCCTTACTGTATGGATTTTTATGGCCAACAATATAGTCCACTAGACAATCTATAAAAAAAATAATTTCTACCTACTGTATGGATTTTTATGGCCAACAATATAGTCCACTAGACAATCTATAAAAAAAATTTAATTTCTACCTACTGTATGGATTTTTATGGCCAACAATATAGTCCACTAGACAATCTATAAAAAAAATAATTTCTACCTACTGTATGGATTTTTATGGCCAACAATATAGTCCACTAGACAATCTATAAAAAAAATAATTTCTACCTTACTGTATGGATTTTTATGGCCAACAATATAGTCCACTAGACAATCTATAAAAAAAATAATTTCTACCTACTGTATGGATTTTTATGGCCAACAATATAGTCCACTAGACAATCTAAAAAAAAAATAATTTCTCCCTTACTGTATGGATTTTTAGGGCCCCAACAATATAGTCCACTAGACAATCTAAAAAAAAAATTTAATTTCTACCTACTGTATGGATTTTTATGGCCAACAATATAGTCCACTAGACAATCTAAAAAAAAAATAATTTCTACCTCCCTTATGGATTTTTATGGCCAACAATATAGTCCACTAGACAATCTATAAAAAAAATAATTTCTACCTACTGTATGGATTTTTATGGCCAACAATATAGTCCACTAGACAATCTATAAAAAAATAATTTCTACCTACTGTATGGATTTTTATGGCCAACAATATAGTCCACTAGACAATCTATAAAAAAAATAATTTCTACCTACTGTATGGATTTTTATGGCCAACAATATAGTCCACTAGACAATCTATAAAAAAAAATTTCTACCTACTGTATGGATTTTTATGGCCAACAATATAGTCCACTAGACAATCTATAAAAAAAATAATTTCTACCTACTGTATGGATTTTTATGGCCAACAATATAGTCCACTAGACAATCTATAAAAAAAATAATTTCTACCTACTGTATGGATTTTTATGGCCAACAATATAGTCCACTAGACAATCTATAAAAAAAATTTAATTTCTACCTACTGTATGGATTTTTATGGCCAACAATATAGTCCACTAGACAATCTATAAAAAAAATAATTTCTACCTACTGTATGGATTTTTATGGCCAACAATATAGTCCACTAGACAATCTATAAAAAAAATTTTCTACCTACTGTATGGATTTTTATGGCCAACAATATAGTCCACTAGACAATCTATAAAAAAAATAATTTCTACCTACTGTATGGATTTTTATGGCCAACAATATAGTCCACTAGACAATCTATAAAAAAAATAATTTCTACCTACTGTATGGATTTTTATGGAAAAATATAGTCCACTAGACAATCTAAAAAAAATTTTGGGATTTTTATGGCCAACAATATAGTCCACTAGACAATCTATAAAAAAAATAATTTCTACCTACTGTATGGATTTTTATGGCCAACAATATAGTCCACTAGACAATCTATAAAAAAAATAATTTCTACCTACTGTATGGATTTTTATGGCCAAAAAATATAGTCCACTAGACAATCTATAAAAAAATAATTTCTACCTACTGTATGGATTTTTATGGCCAACAATATAGTCCACTAGACAATCTAAAAAAAAAATAATTTCTACCTACTGTATGGATTTTTATGGCCAACAATATAGTCCACTAGACAATCTATAAAAAAATAATTTCTACCTACTGTATGGATTTTTATGGCCAACAATATAGTCCACTAGACAATCTATACAAAAAATAATTTCTACCTTACTGTATGGATTTTTATGGCCAACAATATAGTCCACTAGACAATCTATACAAAAAATAATTTCTACCTACTGTATGGATTTTTATGGCCAACAATATAGTCCACTAGACAATCTATAAAAAAATAATTTCTACCTACTGTATGGATTTTTATGGCCAACAATATAGTCCACTAGACAATCTATAAAAAAATAATTTCTACTTACTGTATGGATTTTTATGGCCAACAATATAGTCCACTAGACAATCTATAAAAAAAATAATTTCTACCTACTGTATGGATTTTTATGGCCAACAATATAGTCCACTAGACAATCTATAAAAAAATAATTTCTACCTACTGTATGGATTTTTATGGCCAACAATATAGTCCACTAGACAATCTATACAAAAAATAATTTCTACCTACTGTATGGATTTTTATGGCCATGTAACCCCCAACCAATTATTTTTTTAAGACTGGCCTAACAGTAATTTATTGTGACTGCTAATTAACAATGTATTAGTTATATAAGCTCGTTATAGTATATACTGTGTTCGTTAATACACAGCCAGATTTTGTGTCGTTATTGTTATTATTTTTAGTTTACCATTTTCTGATTGAGTAACGACTAAATGTCAACTTTAGTATGTTGTGTACTGGCTAAGGTATTAATTAAATTAATTGCAGATTACAGCTTTTCTGTATTGATTTTATCAGTCTTAATCTGCTGTATGTTGATTATATCAAAATATCAGGTACATTTGTTGATTACTATAGGGAAGGTTGCACCTTTTTACACCTAATATGGAATATTCTAGTTGAGTAACAACTTAAAGTGGGATGGGTTTGATATATATGATGTATTGCTGAGTAGATTAATTAAACGGGTGAGAAAAACAATTGGATGTGAGAAAATTATTTATTGATGTTTAGGTTTTACATAGTTTATGTGTGGTTGTTAAACATAGTTTACCATGAAATGACTAGTAATTTACCATGTACTGACTGTTAATTTACCATGTACTGACTGGTTAGTGTATACAATAAACAACCTTCTTGTGAGATCATTTGACATTAATATCTTAACTGTAAATATTATTACAGCCTTTTCTTGTATGCTTCTTTATGGATATGCTAATTTACTATTAGTATTACAACGTTGCTTCTAGAGCTTGCCATTGTGAGATTTCCATCCTTTTGATGAACTCGGGTCTAAAAAGGAATCTGGTGTGGGCATTGGGGGATAGCTCTTTGAATGTTGTGTATGTAAATGTTCCCTCTTCATTGGATGATCTTTTGGTTCTGTTTTGAGGTTTGTAACTGGACAGAGAATGAGGCATCCATGTTTTCTAACAATAGGAGCACTGTTTAGAGAAATGTTAATATCTAGTCACTGAACATGGTTATATTTGGAGTTACTAGGATCTGGGATGTATCTTGTTTATATGGAAACTTAGAACTAATGAGGTTAAGATATGTTTGTTAAATTGTGTGTGCATACTAGTCTTCAGATTTATTAATTTTATATTTAAAATCTCTTTTGTATTGTAAATATGAACCAAACAAATTGATGACCCACTGATATATATAAACATTCTCTGTGTACTGTCTGTGACGAGACATTTTAGTGGACATAAAACGCCTATCATCATTTATGGATCTTGGTAGTGACCTTGTGAAAAGGGATAGCATTAGTATAGACCTTTATCTGTTAGTTTATAATTAATAATAAACTATTGTCAAGTAGCAGACATAAGACAGGATGAAGTGTTCATTTAATATGTTTAACTTTGTGAAAATAATCTCTCGATTAAAACAGGTCAAGTGAAGGTCAACTTTATCTGAGAAATTGGTCGAGTGAAGGTCAACTTTATCTGAATAATATAGCTTACATTAATTGTGATGGCATTTAGTGAATGTTTTTAGAGAGCTGTCATCTTTTGATGTGATGATGTATTATATTATGTCTGATGATACGAATGTAAATGATCATGTATCTGATTTACATTAACAGTAACATGATTTTAATAGTAGCTTTTTATAATAACCCCAGAACTCACCCCCCCCCCTCCTGAAGTTTTCATTGTTAATATTATGATTCTGTTGTGTCTAATTCTATGTATTGTTATTTTACAGTCCTCATTTATTGGTGCAATAGCTATAGGTGACTTGGTAAAGAGTACCCTCGGACCAAAGGGCATGGTAATAATAATTAGAAATATTACAGTATTACTATACATTAATTAATTAAGAGAAACATCTAGGTTACACTACAGCTAGTTAGCTAAACATATGATAGTCATTGTTTTTATTATAACTATATGAGGGTCACAGGCAGCAATTTTATTAATAATTCATGGATGATGGGGTCTGAGCAATAGAACAAATATGATGGTGGGTAGACTAGAAAAATAATAATTTTGTGCAAATCTATGTACGGTGGTGGGTGGGTGTCAGAAAATTGAACACAGTGTATGTTTTATGTAGTTTAATACCGAAAAAGACAAGTTTAATGTTAATTTTGTCCATATAATCGTGAACAGTAGTGATATCTGTCGTGTGTGAAATAAATGTTTGAGGTATGTTATGGCCAGGGAATGGGTTCATAAAAGCTGTTAAATAACTTCGGTATAATTCGAAACTTCCCATTGTAAACAATATATAGATGTCATGTTTAACGTGGAATATTAGTGTGAGCTAAATTTTAAATTGTGGGTGATCGGTAAAATGTGCCTCCCACCACCCTCTCAGATGTAACATGACATAGAGTCCAAATTTATTATCAGGCTTTAATTAAATGTGTTTGAACAATTGTTTGTTAAATTAAATTCCAACATAAGGTATACAATTTATTTCTAGATGTTTTGTTCTTATGAAAGTGAGTCAATGAGTGTAAACTAATAATAAACCGGGATGATTAAGCGTTTTTCATACTTTTTACTAATTATTTTGATTAGGACATATAACATGTGAGTTGATATTTATGATGTAAATGTTCTCATTCAGGATAAAATATTACAAGGTGGTTCCAGAAATGAATCACTCCAGGTAACAAACGATGGAGCAACAATTCTCAGATCCATTGGTGTTGATAATCCTGCTGCTAAGGTTCTTGTAGGTAAGTGTGTATGTTAATATGTTATATTTAAAATGTTTGTTCATCTAATTGTATAAAACTCAAAAACGTTACCTTTTTTTGTAGATATATCCAAAGTACAAGATGATGAAGTTGGAGATGGCACAACATCAGTCACAGTTTTAGCCTGTGAATTACTCAGGGTAGGAATTGTTGACATTTTAAGAAAGTTTATTCTTACTTTAACATTACCAAGGTTATTTTTTTAAGTTGGTGTACCTTTTCAGTATATGTCCTACATGTTACCATATACTTGGGTCAGACATGGGGTCAATTCTAATTCCACCTCAGATTTATCAATTCCACTTCCAAAATTTTCAATTCCAATTCCGACTTTTTTTGCTTAATATTTTTTACCATGAGTAGATACTCCGAGTACCTACTTGGAATACATACTCCGAGTAGTTTATATTCCAAGTAGTATTGTCATGGAAGAAATATTTCTGATTTAAAAATTTAAATGGTAAATTAAATTTCAATTAAATTTAATTTTGCCTGTTCTATACATTGAATGGGGGTAAATTCCTAAATAGCAATATCTCTATATAGATTACAGGCATGCTATTTGGTTAACTAAAGAGGTATTATATCACCTGGTGGATCATAGTCTTGGGTGCATCCCCATGTAAGAGTATATTTTCTAATCATCAAAGGTATGTTTAAATTCCACTGCCCAGTAGGAGCCTTGAAATGAATGTATTTGCTTAGCTACGCCCAGCAGGGGTCAGATCCTGTATTTACTTTGGCTCCAGATTGGCATTCCTGGTGTGATGATAAAATTAATTAATTCCTAAATAGCAATATCTCTATATAGATTACAGGTATGCTATGTGGTGGTGTCTCAGTGGCTAAATGCTCACTTGGGATGCCACAGTCAGTGTGCAAATCTGATATATATATAAGGAACCAAAACTGGATCATTATGGATAGGCTGTGCTGAATAAGCGACAGCCTGGGGATTCTCCCCAAACAACAACACCATCATTATGGTTCCAGTATATTGGTAACACCACATGTAAGTGTTAACATTGTAAAAATGGTATATTAATTTTTGGATTTAATTGTTTTGTAGGTAACTTCGAATTCAAGATTTCTCAATTCCAATTCATTTTTTTTTTAAATAATCTATTCCGGAATTGGAATTGACCATCAATTCATATTCCGGAATTGAATTGACTCCATGTCTGACTTGGGCCATATTTTTGTTGGCATGTCTGCAGTATTTTGCTTTTGTTGATATATGTTATTAGTCTCCACAAATGTTCCTAATTTGGTCTTGTTTATTATACACCTGTAAAAATAAGCTATATGCCTGGGGATCTACATTACACAGTTTGCAGGAGAAAGAAATGTATAAAGATGTATCATACATTTTGAAAATGTAAACTAGTGACACATCAGCTACTAAATATAGCACATGTTAATTTAATTCTGACACATTTGACCAGGAGAAACGACCCAGGCTTTGTTAATAATTTATCTTAAATGCTTTGATTTTTTAGGTAAATAAAAACCTGAACTGTGTTAGAACTGGTGTTAGAAAGATGCCAACTATTTCCTTAAATAATATATGTTTATGCTTCCTGACCTAAGTGATGTATTTTGTATAATGTATGATATAGGCATCTGGACCTAAGTGATGTATTTTGTATAATGTATGATATAGGCATCTGGACCTAAGTGATGTATTTTGTATAATGTATGATATAGGCATCTGGACCTAAGCGATGTATTTTGTATAATGTATGATATAGGCATCTGGACCTAAGCGATGTATTTTGTATAATGTATGATATAGGCATCTGGACCTAAGCGATGTATTTTGTATAATGTATGATATAGGCATCTGGACTTAAGTGATGTATTTTGTATAATGTATGATATAGGCATCTGGACCTAAGTGATGTATTTTGTATAATGTATGATATAGGCATCTGGACCTAAGTGATGTATTTTGTATAATGTATGATATAGGCATCTGGACCTAAGCGATGTATTTTGTATAATGTATGATATAGGCATCTGGTTTTGAAACATATGAAGATTTTTGTCATCTAAAATGTGATAATATTTTGCATTAAATGTATTTTATGGCCTAAATAATATCTTTGTCCTTTAGGAAGCTGAAATTCTGATTGGACAAAAGATTCACCCACAGACAATTGTTAGTGGTTGGAGATTAGCAACAGCTGAAGCTCGTAGAGCATTAGAGACATCAGCTAAAGACAACAGGTAAGTAACCCACAAGGAGAGAAGTTCAGGTTGACTATTATAATTAAATGGGTAAAGTAATAATAGGGTTT
The DNA here is from genome assembly GCA_025642065.1 of Paralvinella palmiformis. Lineage (NCBI taxonomy): Eukaryota > Metazoa > Annelida > Polychaeta > Terebellida > Alvinellidae > Paralvinella > Paralvinella palmiformis. Next base: position 180,186 of record JAODUP010000573.1, on the reverse strand, counting down.
ATTAGTGATTGTGTATGTCTGTATCTGTACATACACATTTTATGTTTAAGTGTATATCATCTGTTATTCATCAGGGAAAATCAATAACCAGTAATATCTTAGTTATAAATTATTGGGAATAAAACGATAGTGAGTTTGGTTTAGGTGTTTGTAAAGCTCTGTCTATGTACATTTGTTAGTTGTAATGTCAGACATAATATTATTCCTATGTTGAAGCATTTACTACTGCTAAGTAACCTTGTATCTATCTTTTTATAGCAATAATGTCACTAAGTTCAGGGAGGACTTGATGAACATAGCCAGAACTACAATAAGTTCTAAAATCCTCACACAATATAGAGATCACTTTGCTAACTTGGCTGTTAAAGCCGTGTTGAGACTGAAGGTATGATTGATATATATATATATATATAACAGCAAATGTGGATAGTCCAAACAACAGGTTTTGCTAGGAAATGTTGAATTATCCAAATGGCCTGGTATTTGTCATCACTGTAATATTATATAGGAAAAATAAATATCTTACTGATTTAAGAAAAGGATATAGTAAAGTAACAAGTCTTTATATTTTGGAGAAATTGAATTAATGTTGAAATGTTAAATATCCTACTAAATGGATGAAATACTAGGGAAATGTCTTTTTCATGTAATTTTGTTCTGCTCCTTGCTTCTCCATAGTGAGATTATATAGCATCTCTTTGTACGTAAAATAAAGCCTCATTGGAAACCATTAAAGAGCAGTTCTTTCAATCTGTTATATTTGTTTAGTTGTTTACCTGTAATAAAATAAACAGTATATTATTAAGAGTGGTCATCATATAGAATAATTAATGATATTCAAAGTAACTCTTGTTATTACCTTTAGGGAAGTGGTAATTTGGATGCCATTCAGGTGATAAAGATTGCTGGTGGAGGCTTGCAAGACTCTTATCTTGATGAAGGTAAGTGTTGTTGTAACAGTGCTGTCCTTAATTGTAAAATATTGGACTAACAATTGACGAGTGAGTCTAAACTTCTAACATCCGTATTCCAATCCCAATCTATCATAAATACTGGAATGATTTTAAAAAAAAGTCAGATAATTAGCAACAGAAAATAGTTCTCTTTTTCTGTGTACAACTACCATAAAATTGTATTCTATTCATGTACCATAAGTCCTAGCCATTAAGGTCATTAAGTCCACCTGGTCATTTATAGGCCTAAAATATCACGATTTACTGTAGTACCATCCATTAAGGTCATTAAGCTGAGGTCATTTATAGGCCTAAAATATCACGATTTACTGTAGTACCATCCATTAAGGTCATTAAGCTGAGGTCATTTATAGGCCTAAAATATCACGATTTACTGTAGTACCATCCATTAAGGTCATTAAGCTGAGGTCATTTATAGGCCTAAAATATCACGATTTACTGTAGTACCATCCATTAAGGTCATTAAGCTGAGGTCATTTATAGGCCTAAAATATCACGATTTACTGTAGTACCATCCATTAAGGTCATTAAGCTGAGGTCATTTATAGGCCTAAAATATCACGATTTACTGTAGTACCAGCCATTAAGCTGACATCAAAATCTAAATTTTTCCCTGGAGTATTTTTAGATGATATCAAACATTTTAAACGCAGGAAATAGCAAAGAAGCATCATTGAACATAGCACTTGTCAACCAAAAAGTGTTGTCATGGGAACAGTGAAAAGGATTGCATTGTGAAACAATGATAAAATTACTGAATTGAATATTTTTACTTAAACTGAACGTTTTTTCAATAATCCTATATTATTACCACAATGATAAAAACGTTCTTCTTATGAAAACGATATGTCTATGCTGCCAAATGAATGGGGGCACCTCCATGGTCTAGCAGTAGCATGTTGGATTACAGATCACTACTGCCCGTGTTCGAATCTCGGCGTGCACATATCCGATGGTTGTTTCATCTTTCACTTCACTTCATTACGCTCAGCCCATTTAGCTTACCATGTGCACAAAAGAGGCCGTAAAAGATCAATCATCACCGCTAAATGAATGAGATACGACGCTCTTGGGTACGGGATGTCTTGGATATGAGTTGTCTTGTTACCGATGCTGCCTTCGAATTGGAAGTCGTGAAATGTGCTACATTTATCCCTTATTACAAAAATCAGATAATTCTACATATAAATATTGATTTTCATTATAAAAACATGTATAATTATCATCAACTTGTTTCGCTTCTATTTTCACTCCATGACTGCATGAGTTTAAATCAAAATAATGATTGATGTCCATTTGCATATAGATCGAGTCTAGATGGCTACTAACACACAGAAATTTCTTCTCCCGATTACTGAATTTCTTGACACTGAAATAGCACCGGCCATTAAGCCGACCTCCAAAAATTAGGGTAATAATATTGGCTTAATGGTAGTTGTTAATGTATAATTTGGCTTCAAATATTATGGCTGCTTGGCTCCCTATTATTTAGCCTGAAGATGTAACATGTTGGGTAGTTTGCTGCACAAGTCCATACAGAGTTATGACCATATCATTTCATCTAACCCCCTTCACCGTGTAAACACAACTTACGCTCTCTACATTCTACTTATAATATAGTCCATAACATGTAGACCCCCAATCACCACATAATAGTGTAGTCAGGGTAATAATATATGTTTTAATGGCTTTAATTGATCTTTTCAAAACAATTGACATGGTATATGTTCCTTGCTGCATTTGAACACCAACATGGTTATTTCTTTAAATTTCATTGGAGGTTTATATTTAAGTGTTGACCATAATGCATTTGAAAATCACTTGATATCTCTGAAAATGTGAAGATTGTGTGATTTATCACAGAAGGTTTGGAAACAAGATGCCAAAAGTTTGTTTTCATTTTGTTTTTAGTTTCATGCGTTTTAGGAATATTCTGTTTCATTTAATATTCTATGAATAGAATTTTTTGTTATACAGGCGCTTATATTATATTTAGCGACCAATCACAACCAGACACAAAAATTATATAGTTGATTAATAATTTATTTGCAATAATGGGAGATATGAAAATTACTTTTCACTTTGATTGGTTAATAATAACTAATTACTGTTTTCTCAAAACTGTGTTTGAAAACACAGAATATGTGACGGTTGTTTTCTTTCATTTCACCATATTACTGTTTTTCTTTAGCTATTTTATAAACCGTGTGTAGAATGATGTCTTAAAACATTTATATTTTATGATTTACAGGCTTTCTACTCGAGAAAAAAATAGGTGTTCATCAACCAAAACGTATTGAGAATGCTCGTATCCTTATTGCAAATACATCAATGGATGCAGACAAAATCAAGGTGTTTGGGTCCCGTGTACGTGTTGATGCTTTGTCAAAAGTTGCCGAATTGGAATTAGCGGAAAAAGAGAAAATGAAATGTAAAGTAGAAAAAATCCTGAAACACAAGATCAACGTCTTTATAAACAGGTAAAGGAAAGGGTGAAAGTCCGATTTAATTGATGAATCAAAATATTACGTAGCTTGTGGTTGATTTTTATTAAATGTCCATTTATCAATGCAGACAGCTGATTTATAACTACCCAGAACAACTGTTTGCTGATGCTGGTGTCATGGCAATAGAGCATGCAGATTTTGATGGCATTGAACGATTGGCTTTAGTAACAGGTAAAACAATTATGATTTATTGTCTCAGTTTATTTGTATAAAACTGTTTTCACGATGGGTTCTCTTATTACTGCCCATTTGTGCGTGTAAAAAAAAAAGAAAAAATTATAAATCATTATAAATATTGATTAAAGAGAACGGTATAAGTGATAAGTTATGGGATTTGTTTCTCTTGTCACGTTTTCTTTTTCATCTTTACTTTTGTCAGATTATAACTTCATACAATACTGTTTGTGGGCCACATATTATAGTTGACAAATTCAAATGTATAATGAAAAATTATAATATTTTGTTTAAATTGTTGCATGATTTACAGCATTAAAGTAAAATCAGTCCGGTTTTCTTTAAGCATGTATTTAGTATGATATAACTGTAAGTTAATGAGCCTCTTTGAAAACTCGCTGCTTTAAATACCTGTCCTCCATAAACGCTGGGTACTTAATGCTAAATCACCAATCCATTGAAAACTTAGGAAAGAGTTAAATAGACATGTCACTTGACACAGCCAGCCTGAGACATGTCACTTGACACAGCCAGCCTGAGACATGTCACTTGACGCAGCCAGCCTGAGACATGTCACTTGATGCAGCCAGCCTGAGACATGTCACTTGACACAGCCAGCCTGAGATGATCTTTATTTGATTTGGGAAAAGTTATTAACTAAGATATCAGACTATAAATTAATGTAAATGTTGCCTTTCTATTTCCATACAAAATATTGTTTTTTTTATATGATTGCTACAAAGTAAGAGATGAAAAGAGTATATGACAGGGATGAGAGTTTTTGCTGGATAATAAAATTTTTGGAAGTAGGGAATGGGTCAAACAGGTGGTTTCAAGAAAATTGGTCAGTATATAGGTCAACATTGTGGAAAACTGCCTAATCCCTGTGTCACACCAAGCTCGTTCTCAGAACATCCTAACCCCTTCTAAAAATTGATGAAACAGGCCAGGGTCAGGTTGAAACAAGGTAACTTTGGCCAGAAGATGCCCCCAGTACAACACTACTTCATTCTTATATGGTTTGAAACAATTCAATCCCGTTTTCAATCCCAACCATCCCGTTTTCATCCCGACCAAGGCCATTAGAACAATGCAATTGAAGCCTTTGTAATTGTGGTATATGGAACCACTCTTTGGAGGATTTCTGATGGCAACATGTTTACAAACCAGGGCCCCACAGGCATGTTGGACAGTCCAACACAGCTTGAACTCCTCGGCAGTTTTATGCCAAGTGTCACTGTCAAGAGGGCAGATAATCATTTCATTCTTCAGAACCAATACCAAGGCTTCACAGACATCTTTCACTAACAAGCTGATAGTGTTTCTGGCCACTCTTAAATCATATTGGAGTGTGGCATAGGAATCTCCTGTTGTAAGATGGCACAATGTGATGGCAAGCTTCATCCCTGGTTCAATAGCCTTTCTGTAGTTGGTATCTTTATTTGTTATGAATGGTGCTATGCGTTCATGGAGTTCATCAAAGAGTACTGGGCTAATTCTGAGGAAGTTGTAGAAGGACTAATGACGAAGTTGAGTCAAGTCTGTCTGAGAACTGGGGTAGAACCGTATGAAATTGGTGTTCAAACGAGCTTCTATTTTTCCCAGACAGCGGCGTGTTCATACCAAGTGTCTACAACGTCCATTCTGTTCTCACTCAGTTTTAGTCCATTCTGTCAAATTTTCGAGAACATACTGAGAACTATCTTCGTGTGACAGAGGCATGACTTGAATACAAAATGAGTAATACATCACATCCACTACACTTACATCCAACAGCGTAGGATTTTTAGCATGAAATATTGTGATTATTTTAGAACATGTTTATTTCACCGAAGCACTATACCATTTATATTTGTTTCAGTTCTTGTGAAAGTACTCACTACAGTAATAAGATTGTTCAATAAAATATTATTTTCGTGTCCGTCTTGAAAGCACATTTTATGACAACTGGAACGGAACCATTTCTGACTTCATGTGATACGCAGAGCAAAACAGTCGCCATTTGAACCATATTCACTGATTTTTTGCAATCTTTCATGATCGGTTCATCTTTGTCAAGCCCAGTACTGAAGTTGTGTCAGTATGAGATCAGCACTGATTACACAGGAAGAAAGCTCAGGTAACATAGAAATTATTGGTGTTGTTTATAATGAGGTGAAAACAAAACTTCTGGTGAACTGCAGCTAATTTTTTATGCATTCCATGCGTTTTGAACACCAGCTTGTTTTGTATTTATTGAGACATATGAATCCTAATTATGACAAATAATTCTTAAACAATTGATTTTCTTGGTTCAATCTGTAGGATTTGATGGTTTTATTCTATCAATTTATGACGTAGCATGAAAATATTCATTTAATTGTCTAATGATTGAAGTTTCTCTGTTTTGGTTCTTAATTTAATGGATTCCACTCAGATATGGCACATCATGGTGTCCACCGTTATGTTGTGATTACAGCATATTATTTTGTGACATTTCAAAATTGCAACCCTGTATGGGTTTCTTTTGATTGGCAGGGGGACAAAAAAGATAGGTCATAACTGATTTTTAGATGTTGGCTGAATAGTATTTTAAGATTCCTCATCAAAGGTATTATATTGTGTCTATTGACTTAAGTATTTAATTACAAGGTGAAAAATCACCAGCATGAAAATATTGTAGAACATTAGTTTGCAGCTAAAGGCAATAGTTATGTTTCATGTGGTTTTACATGCAACATGGACCCATTTGATCTTAAACTTGTTTACAGGTGTCTATTAATGCAATTTTGATTGTGATTTACATTGTATTATGATTGTTTTGCATTGTGAGGAATTCTAATTACAAATCTAATGTTCACTATTACTTGTGATTTAAGAGGGGTGGATCTATGTTTTTTTTTAAAATTTCTCCAAAACGTTTTTAATGGACTTGAGAAGCATTGTTTTATTTTAAGCTGGGTTGAATCAGTGGGTCATTCTCATCTTAGGTAAAGAACATTTTTTTAGAGGGGCTACTATTTTTTAAGTGCAGCTAATGTTGCCATCGAATCATTAATGAGAGGCACTATCATTAGAGTGATTACTTACCTTTTGTTTTTTTGTCAGGACCACAAAATGGCGATAGAGGATAGAGCTTGAAAATCCTATACAGTACAACCCGCTACAACAGGAAGATGTTCTGTGGGAGAAGCAGAGTGGGCTAGCCATAAGTGATGAGCAAAGAAAACATGCAAATGAAATTGCCACTGCCTTCGTGTGAAAACAAAGAAACTATCTCAAAACTTGAATCACAACAGAAGAAACCGTTGACAAAAAGTCCCAAGATCAAGACTAAGAAAGAACAATACCAGTAATGGGTCCAGCAAAAGTATAAGTAACGAAAGAATATGTCCGAAGTTAATAAAAGAAAGAGAGAGAGAAGTACGCAGAAAACAAATACTAGATGGCTATGGAACTTGTAAGAGAAAACCACTCCAGTGTGCCAGGAGTGCTAAGCCAAAGGATCTTGCTTCCTTTGCCAACAATCTTGATGACTATCTTGACAAAGCCAGTCCCCAGAAAAGTTTAGCGCTAGATGGCATTGGCATGGTCAGCTCAAAGGACAATTAAATTATCACAACAGCCATGGGTGTAATCAGAATAAGATTGAATTATCTGCACATAAAACAGGGCATTGAATTATAGAGGGTCTTGCCCAGTACCATGGCCATTCAAAGGAGGTATTGGCTCATAGGAATGGGTTGAAAGCAGGGTTTGTGCATACCCCCGAAAACCCTTTAAAACCCTTGAATGTGGAAATTTTGTTTAAGGGTACCAAAAAAACCCTTGAATATCATCCATTTTCAGACATAAACCCTTGAAAACTTGACATGGTCGTTGTTCCTGAATCCTTCTAATAAACCTGTCTATTTATATTTCATACATAACTATATAATTTGCAGAAATAATTTTTTTTTCATTTCGGTTGTATTCAGAAAAATATTGGATATTTTTAAGTATCTACTAAGTGGCTAGATAATTTAAGTGTTAGGTTAAGCAGCTTGGAAAATTATTTTAATTTGATTTGTTCACACAGTGAGAAAAGATGTAGAGGGATAGTGAGTAAAAAGATCGTGTCATTGCTATGTTAAGTTCAAATTTAAGCGGCATGGCCATAAATCACCGAATACAAGGAGTGGGTGTGCCGTGATCCAACTGGCAACAATCGCTGGCACATCGATAAATGTTGGCAACACCAGCTGATTTAATTTGGATAGTTGCATCAAAAGTATAGCCACAAAGCATGCTTAACATACAGTTTAGTAATATTATACCTAAAATTCAAATTTTATTCGAAAAACAGCAATTCAGAAAAAAGATTTACATCTGCACCCAAGGGTGTATATCCCGTTTCCCAAATACACAATTGTGTATGAACATGTATTTCCGATATTTGTTTATCAACAAAACTGCCATAAATAAGCCCCTGTGGGTGACACTACACTAACACTATTATTTCAGGTATCCAATGTTTATAGATCCTTGATTCAATTTAATTTATTAACCAACAATCAGATGAAAAGTTATATGTCAGGTTACAAGTAAATGATCAAACAACAATAAAAGAACATTGTACCACATATACATAACATTCATGAGTTAATACTTGAATTTGAAAACGTTGTATGATCAAATGGTAGGTTTTGTTGCTTGCGATGAGCTCCTTGATTTGTTGTGTAACATGCAGAGAGAAAATGCTCTTGAAACAGTCCACTTTTCCAGTTCACACGAACATTCATGAGGAGTTTGAGAATGAGCTAAACACATCACGGTCCTTCATGGCAAAGTTCCAACTGAGGCATGTTGCCAATGCAGACAAAATTTAGTTGAGCCAGTGCCTCCATGATATGTTTTGAGCAGAATAAAAGAGTTCCATCAGAAAAAATTAAACTATTGTTACATTTTAGGCCCCAGTTTCATAGAATGACCCATATACAGTAGACCCCCCATTATAACATGGTGATTGTGTCCACAACAAGTCTATTGTGTTCAAGGTGGACAGCGAAGTGAGACATGGAGGCACTATCAGGGTGGGTGATATTAACGAGTCCATGTATCCACATTGTTTTACCTCATCCTTTAAGATTACATATAACTGTTTATTTCATAAATCTTTCCAGTAATTGTTTAATCATTTGTTGACTTAAACATAAATATCATAGGTCTGCCATTAAGTCGAGGTCTTATTTTAGGCCTAAAATATCGTGATTTATGGGTATTCTCCGTTAAGCCAACCTAAACATCTTTTCCCTGCTGTATTTTTAGATGATATCAAACGTTTTTGAACAAATGAAATAGCAAAGAAACATCATCGAACATCACGCTTGAGAACAGTGAAAAGTGTTTAAAAGACAAGATTGTGCTGATGATAAAATTACTGAAATAAATACTTTTATTTAAACTGAACTTTTAGTTTTTTATCACTCGTGGCAGATTTCATGCCATTTCACCTAAAAATGCTCTGTTGTGGATTCCACAAATCGGGGTCCAAGGTCTGACTATTCTATCCGATTTTGTGTTATAGCGGATAACGGGGGCCTACTGTGTGTGTGTGTGTGTGTATATACAGTTTTTATATTTTGTCATCTTTTATGAAATTGGTATTTATGAAATCTCCAAAAACTTGTCAGGATTTATAGTAGGTTTGTTAAAATTCTTGGTCGTAATCTGATGAATGCCACTCTCACAATTGCTCTCCTCATACCATATATGGTAGACATTTGTAAAATAGCTGCTACATAATGAAATCTTTTTTTACATCAGGTGGTGAGATTCTGTCAACATTTGATGACCCGGATAATGTTAAAATAGGTCACTGTGACCTGATTGAGGAATACATAATTGGGGAGGAAAAGGTGATAAAGTTTTCAGGTATGGTTATTGTGATATTTATTAAATATGTTATCACATTCTTTGTTTCGTGATATATATTAAACAATTAGTTTGTTGCGTGACTTTTTGATTTGTTTCAGGTGTTAAATTAGGCGAAGCATGCACCATTATACTGCGTGGTGCCACCAAACAGATATTAGATGAGGCTGAAAGATCTCTGCATGATGCTCTTTGTGTATTACAGCAGACAGTTAAAGAGACCAGGATAGTATATGGTGGAGGTGTGTACTTTTATGTTAAAGTAGATTTTGGCGTGAGGTACCTGTAAGTCAACTTGTGGAAATAAAGAGTCATCAGAAATAGATAAAGAATGATGTCATTTTTAACCTCTTTTACCTTTTCATTTTTGTAAAATGATTACAGATTCGTCTAAAACCCACCACGACCTTATCAGGATGGTTTAATATAATAAGTTGGTTAATCGCTGATGCTGTTGTGTCTTATAAATGGTGGCTTCGTGATATATTAGCTGTTGCATGGGTCATTCACCCATCATTCTGTGGTATTGACTTTCACTTAAAAGTATGACTTCTTGATCTAAGAAAAATCAGTAGTTGATTTGTGTAATCAACTGTGGGATCATTAAAAAATACTGAAATGTGTGGGCAAGCACATGCACAGACACACGTTGGCAAGCATCTTATTTTGTATTAAGCAGTGGGCAGAGATTTTGCCAAATTGTGAATAATTAGGTTACACTGATATAGGAAAATTGCTCAATGTATAAGTATTATAATCCCTGAATGTCATTCGCAGTATCAGAGATCTACCTGAAATCTGCAGTTCTCAATTATAGGTCAAATAGTTCAAGTGGATAGGTGCTTTAATTTTGACCCCACCACACCTAACTGAATATACTAAGGGATGCTAAATTAGGTGTGGATGAACGTTCCCTAAGTGATGAATGTAACTGTATGGGGATTAGCTGTTAGGTTTGAGTTAATCATAGTATTTACTCAGAATTGAAGCAGTATTTCATACTAATCCAGTAATAACCCATTGTGCACTTTGTTTTTAGCTTCTATATGTAGGTAGGGTACTCAACACAATTTTATCATGTGTTCAACAAACTGTTTTATTGATTGATGTGCAGAGAGCCTATAAAAGGCGTATAACTGAATCGACAATAGCTTGCAACATTGGACCTCTGTCCATACAGCTGATATAGGTAGTATGTCTTTAGTTATTCAAATGCAGAATGAAGCTGAGGTCACCATCTGTGATGTCAATAGGTTGTTACATATAGGTTTCTTTTGAATGACAGCAAATTACTGCTGAGTGTAAAGTGTGGTGTCAAAGTAGTTATCTTGTATATGTATTAACCTTGAACCACAGGCACGTTTTGTTTACTGTGAGCTGTGTTGTCAAATCATCCTTTTTGTATGTGCTTCTGCTTTCTGTATGTAGCCTATATACAACCACTTCCCAGTGGACGTGGCACATTTGTCATGTACAAAAAGTGGATTAACTATTTGCCGCCAGCTGATGAATAGCCCAGACATATATTTAGGTCTTTGTATATACTGATGTGTAGAGGTGAAGCTTTTTGTCAATTTAGATTCATGCATATACAGTCTAACCTCACTTTTATGCTAACTTTGAGACCTGGCTGAATGTTGGTGTTGTGGTGAGGTGGCTTTAGAGTATGGGTGGTATTTTGGGGGGACACCCTTAGAGGTTGTTAATTACACATGGCCTTTGACCCTTTGTTAACCTCATCTATCACTTTATTTAATCTATTGCTGATAGTACGCACACAATTAACACAATCATGATTGTCACCTAATGACACTGACATGTTGTCATTCAATTCAGAGATTACCAGAAACATGGTCAATGTGTGGCTGTAATACCGAGGGTATTTATATGACAATATATGGTATTTGTATTGCATAACCATTGGTGGTGGCTGAATAATGGAGGGTGGATAAATCAGGGCATTATTATGCCAGGAAATTGGGTCCTTATCAAAGGTTGGTGGAAGGTGAGGCTGGCTGTAGGTGAGGTTGGCTGTAGGTGAGGTTGGCTGTAGGTGAGGCTGGCTGTAGGTGAGTTTGGCAGCTGTTCACAGATGGCAGGGCTAGAGTGTAGAGTTATTTATATATAGATTTATGGAGGTATAGGTTTTAAAAGATGTTTAGGTGTTGATGTTCTCAGCCATTGCTACTGTGTTTGTGTGTGTGTCCAAAAACCACACTGTAGTGTGCTATTTTCTGTATTCATATATTTAAAAAATTATCAGAATTACAAACTGCCGTATATATTTCAATCTTTTTATACCCAAACAAAAACAAGCAGGAGATTAAAGACTTCCCTAAATTGAGTAATCCTTTGGAGAACACGGTACCGAGTTCCGTTACAAATGTGACTAATATGGCTCACAGCTACTGTATATACTCGCATATAAGATGCACCTGTTTATAGAGCCAATAATCCCCTTAGTTTCGAACCCACCTATAAGATACAAAACTGAAGACTCTTAACTCAACATCTGTCTGAGTATCATCATACATCTCTTGGACATAGTCAGTGTCAGATTTGTCGTGCTGTTCGGCCCAAAATACTCATCTTCTGTGCCATCTAAATCATTGCTGATAGAGCACTTCTTGAACGATTTGGTAATGATGGCGTGCGTTCATTTCTGTAATGTTGTTTGAAGTAGTTTATTAGTAGTTCCCATGTACCAGCTTTGGAAGTAATTAACATATTGTTTGTTGTAACAGTTTTCTTTTCGACCTTTGATGTAGTTTCTACGATCATTCTTTGAGTGGCTTCATTTACCTTTCTGTTCAATTATGCACTCTCACATATTTCAATAGTAATGACGAGTCTTTGTGATCATGTCACTAATTAGACCGTTGGATTAAATAATCATGGCAGTTATCACGATTAAGTTTGGATTTGAAAGACAACAGAGAAAACACACCTAATAAATTAGTTTATTGTTCATATTTTCAGTATTAAGGATGAAAAACAATATTATTGTATTTTCCTCTAAATTATATCATATACCTTCCCTTTTAGTCTCACCTGCGTATATCGCACTTGATTTTGGTGTCGATTTTGGAGTATAAAAAGTGTGACTTGTATGCAGGTATATACAGTATGTCTTTTTCTAACTTTAGGATGTTCAGAAATGTTGATGGCTAATGCTGTGTCAAAACTGGCGGCTAAAACAGCAGGCAAGGAAGCTTTAGCTATTGAATCGTTTGCTAAAGCTCTCAGACAGGTAATAAATATTTATTATCTCTGATTCAGTGATCATTTTATTTTGTGTTTTATTAATCATGTTGGTTTATTCGTTTTGCTCATTCTTCATCCAAAAAGTTAGTTAAATCTGAAACTATAACAGACATAATTGATCTTACTCTTATAGCTTCCAACAGTCATAGCAGATAATGCAGGCTATGATAGTGCTGAATTAATATCTCAGCTCAGGGCTACACACACTGAAAATAATCACACAATGGGATTAGGTAAGTTTACTGGTTATTAACATGATATGAGCTGGCACGAGGTAATCAAAATTCTTATTGTGATCTATCTTATCTAAAGGGAAATGATTTGCCACCAGATTTATTAATATTGTACAAAGTGTATGTCCAGAGATATTATTGTCAATCTACTTGGTTTACCATAGAACATACTGAACAGTGATATATATATATATATATATATATATAATAAATAACTAAATCCTTCAATTATGCCAATCTACATCCGCTGTTATTGACATGAGACAGGGGAAAAAATTATATTTCATTATTCATCAGAGAACTGAACAAGATCAGTCACTTGGCATGCATACGTTCCCACTATCTTGGTTATAATCAGTTTGTTATCTCTTCATACTGTTGAGTGGCTCGTCTTTATAAGGCAGGGTTTATTGTATCATATTTTTTAGTTTCAGATTTGTTACATTAATAATTTTTCCTACAGAATACACAAATAGTTTAACAGACATTTCCCCTCGTACTCTTAGAAGTTATGCAGAGAATAATTTGGAAATCATTTAATTATTTTCTTGTATAACTAACGTAATCATGTTAGTTTTCTAAACCATATCTAATTTTATACTTTTTGGTAGTAAGATAGACTTGTTTCATGTGGAACAATTGTGTTGTTCTTCAGAGAATTAGTCATTTAATACACCACTTCAGATAAAGAAACTTTGGGTTAGAAAAGTACCTCACTGGAAATATCCGTAGTTAACACTGGGGACAGCTCTAAAGTGTTTTGATGACATTATCTCACTCAAAAAGTTCTCCTATCAGATTTACATCATGGTGTTTTGTTATGTGAATATCTTCTCCATCATTAAGCATTATTATTCAAGATTTATCAGCATTATTTTTACAACAATATAATGTTGATAAACATGGATCAAATGACTGTTTTTGATTGGCCACAAGCCATAGGCACTATTTATAGCACAAAGCACACTGATTACTAACGTCAAAGAAAACGTGTATAGATAGCCATATATTCCAACCCAATTTTCATGGAAAATAATTAATTTCATTGTATTTGAAGCAGTAATTTGTAAAGCATACATACACTATAATATTCTGGGAAAATTTGATTGATTTTAAACAGATTTGAAACCGAGAGTTGATAAAATAAAAATGGTAAACATTTGTTACAACAAGTCCAGATTGGCGCCACATTGTGGGATCACATGCATATATTTAAGACATTGATGTTATAAAATGTTGATTTGTACTATAATGAATTCAGTATTTCACTTTATCTGAACCTGATTTAGATTCACAAATTATAGTAAAATAAGTTTATTGCTAATGATTATTGCTGATATTCTGAGAAATTACTGTGTCTGTGGAGATCCTTGTCTGAGGAATGTGGAAATCTGGATAAAGTTTTCCAGAGATTCTCGAAGAACAAGCTTCATCAGAAAGGGTCTATTCTATTTTTATATTTTATATCAGATATGTACAATGGCTGTATTGGTGATATGGAGTCGCTAGGGGTCACCGAGTCATTTAAGGTCAAACAGCAGGTTGTGGTCAGTGCTGCTGAAGCTGCCGAGATGTTGATACGTGTTGATAACATTATTAAGACAGTGCCACGTGAACGCAAACCAGATACCTATTAATCCGGTATGTATGCTGTGTTATCAAGTTTATACAAGACTTTCACATTCCAGATTCTTTTTAATATTTTTTGAGTGTTTCAGTGAAACTAGCTCATCAATATTCTCCGATGACTAATTTAATTGTTGTACTTTATTTCAGATTACAAGGATTAATAAGACATGCCCTGCCATGCGACAGTAGAAATTGCTATTTGTGTTTCATCAGCTTTATCCTATGTAAAGTTCGCATCTGTAGGTTGTTTTGTATTCTCATTAATGTTGCCAATAAATTATAAGTATTGGCTTACCAAGCTAGTAACTACTGTGGAGGTTTTTTTATTATTTAATACTATAATCAGACTAGTATGTTTCTGGCATCTGATCAACCACATATTTTTCATGAATATTGCCATTGCACCATAACATACAGTTATCTCACCATGAACGTACACATGTATATAATGCATTAATTCTGCTTTAGAATGTCGTTAAATCACACTAAACCAGAAAAACTACTTACATCTAACTAACGCTGCTAAAGCAATTTTCTTGAAAATAACCAAATTTAAAAATTACATATATTAATTATTGGTTTATTTTCAATGAAAATGAAGACTTGGGAGTACACTTGAGAGTACACTTGGGAGTACCAAGAAAAATAAATCACAACAAATAGAAAGTTTTTACTGTATTTTGTTGTGTTATACTGGAGAGAAAACTTTATTTTATTGTGGCTTATTAATATTCCATATGAACTCTGTCCAGAAATCTAGGATGCTATCGTTGTGTAGTGGCTCAAACTCCTGTAATTTTCCCAATGGAGTCGCCACATGTAATAAACCATTTCAGAGATCTACGAGTGGTGTTTTCATTGTGAACAATTCCAAGATAGCATATCCTGTGTGTCCTTATGCTTGGGTTTTATTAGAAGATCCCAACACGTTTAAAAATGTATATATTATAGAAACATGTCTGGAATGTACTTGAAAAGATTAACAAAAAGCATAAAACACAATTCCACTCTTTTTTATTGTCAAAATAACGACATAGGAATGTACTAGATGTTCACCATGTTGAAGGAAACGCAGTTGTATCAAAACCATATAAAAACATCAAAAACGAGATATTTATTAAGTTTTACTGATGCAAATAATTTTGACAAGGGTTTAATTTTTCACATACAACATATAAAAATATCTTAAAGGTCTCGAAGCCGTCAAGACATAAATTTTACATTAATTTATGTGCAAAAATAAATGTGCTGTTTATGGGTAAACAGGAATTGTAAAGTATAGGAAAGGATACGACATTCACGTCATCAATTAAAAACCTTCAACATATTAATAAACATGGCATTTATCGTTAACGGTACATTGCACACTGAATGTAATCAAAAGTAAATGCATTTTTCATTGCGTTTGCACCATACATTTTGATAATGCTTCATTCTCAAATGCCTACTACAGATACCGACTCGGATGGAACAAGTAATATTCTGACATAACTGTCTGATATCACGCAAAGACAATTTTTGTACAAGACTCAACATTTTTTATATTCACTTATCCAATAAATTCATAACCCAATTAAACTTCTATATGCAAACATTTTAACATAGTAACATCAACGTACTATCAAAAACATCTTAAACCAGATCTATGTTCTCTGTTGAGCATCTTGGTGGACTGGAGTAACCTATGATTTTTAACAAATACAAAATGAGACTTGCATACAACGACCTGACCACAGATATGATCTCATAAAACAGAGTCCGATTACAACAATAAATGCTTATTATGGATAATCAAAGCATATATTTTGCTATTAAACACCGAATTGCATTGCTCATGCTTGAACCTTTTATACTTGATACACCAAATAAAAGCAACCAGTAACAGAACATTACAAGACTTATCCATCGCGCCATTCAATAATTCATCCATCCTATGTACAAATTGGATATATATAAACAGCATTAAAGGACAATTTCGATTGTTAGATTAGATCTCGCAGCAACATATTTACTAATCAAATTTGGTCAAAATGTTACGTCATTTAGAAAATAGGCTTCGTTACTACTACCACAGGAAATATATGCTCACAAAATACTAGATAAGTATTACATACTTCAGCTCAATTGTTAGTGAATCAACTGTAACTGATCTGTGAGAGCAGCCATTTTGAATTTGACGGAGATGGAATGCTCCTCGAGTCAGGTCATTGGGTACATTCTTTTGTTCATGCACACACAATCAAGTGTGCAAACTAACTGCATTAACATCACTATAAAATATATATCAATAATAATTAACAATAAAGATGCCGTAGTTGTGACAAATAATAAACATCACAAATATAATCATCATTAACATATTTACAAAACTTCATTTAAATATTTAGTAATTGCTATGAATATGCATAAATCAACATATTACATTAACATAAGGTATGAAAACAATCCTTTGCTCATACAAACATTACATAACAAAAGTTATAATCTTGGTAGGTTTAAAAGGCATTAGTCCCGACACAATAATATAATTACTGACCTGGGGACTAACAACGGACACACACACGGACACACATATACACACCAGCTATTATAGCAGAAGCTTAAGCTACACTTTTGTATATACCGTATCTAACTACCTGTGAATATACTGACATCACAGATTTGTTTTAGAACCAATACTTATCTGAGGTAAAGTAGTATTATATGTATTATTTATAACTTTTCCAACAATTGTGTTGCCATTCCACAATACTGATTATCGACGTGGAAAGGATTCTAATGGAATCTGGCGAAGTTGATTTATTCAATCAGACATCGTTTAATGATAACATTATTAATTGGACAAATTATTGATGATGATAATGTTCTAAGATACATTGTTCTACGGTGGTACATTTAATTTAATTGATCAAACACAAAAATGTAAAAAAATTAACCTTTAGAAAAATACTTTTAATAATGAAAACCTGGGACTTTTAAATAAAACAAAACCCTGAGATATCATTTAAAAGGAATAATCCTTGTTGGGTCTGAATCAAGTATTTAATCCTGTAATGAAACAATTGTACAACTGCTTGTATATATAAACTTGATAAAAATGGCATGAAAGTTATTTTTCAACTTCACACACAATACGTAAATGCTAACGAAGTTCATTATAGATTATTGTTTATATCGAAATTGAATAAATAATATCAGACAACATTAAAAGTATTTAAATGATGATAAAACAGTAAATTAATGTGAAGAGTTATTATTTTAGTAACAATAAATTATGCAATGTCCAAGAACTATCATCACACTGGCTATTAGCTATAACTGATTGAATGATGAGTTATACAAAATCCAATATGAATTGATCAGCTAAATCCAAGTCTTGCCATGCTGATCTGCTTCCTTAGACGCGTTATTTCCCAATACATTGTGTATTCTGTACGCGAGAAGAAAAAAGTATTACACATTTTGCTGCTAGCAATTTGGAGTAAATAAGCTAAACTTTCTATATCAAGCAATAGTACGTGCATTATCATAAACATTCCTAATTATTTTAGCCAATAAAGCTATTATATTTTACTATAATAATAATGGGGCTAATAAATTTCTAACATTAAGCAAATACAGTTTTAAAAAGTAAACACGTTAAAATAGACTGTCATATTGTAGTATGGCTCTATATTAGGGTATTATGATTTGTTTATCCCTAACCCTTTTGCTGTATCAAGAATTCCCTGTAATATAATTCTTTCTGAAACAAAGTCTAAACTATTCTGCTGAAAGTTTGCTTATAATGCATTGTTAGTCTTCAAGGCAATTTCAAGACTGAATATGACAATTTTGCTGTACAATATCATAATCTTGGTATCTTAGATTAATAGAGCCACTACTTACCATCACATTTAACTAAGCCTTGT
Organism: Paralvinella palmiformis; assembly: GCA_025642065.1. NCBI lineage: Eukaryota > Metazoa > Annelida > Polychaeta > Terebellida > Alvinellidae > Paralvinella > Paralvinella palmiformis. Next base: position 161,602 of record JAODUP010000573.1, on the reverse strand, counting down.
GTTATATATCGGACATATGTTATAAAATCACAAACTGCAGCAATCTGGAATTAATATTAAATATTATTCAATTGCAAAAACAAGCATATCAAATATAGTTGTAATAAAGAAATAAATAAAGTTCAGTTACTGATGTAATGAAGCAGTAATGTCTTAACTACATACCCTGTTCCTTGCCAAAAGTGACACATAATAATATGGTTCGGAATCTTCTAGTTTTACTCGGTATTTACACAACCTAGAGGCTTGAGTGAGGGCACATCGTCTAGAGAAATAGAGACATGAGTGAGGGCACATCGTCTAGAGAAATAGAGACATGAGTGAGGGCACATCGTCTAGAGACATGAGTGAGGGCACATCGTCTAGAGAAATAGAGACATGAGTGAGGGCACATCGTCTAGAGACATGAGTGAGGGCACATCGTCTAGAGAAATAGAGACATGAGTGAGGGCACAGAACATTATTTAGCAGATTTATTCACAACTTAATTCAATAATTAGGTGGACGTTTTTATTTCACTACACATTAACATCTGGTTATCTCAGCATTCTAGGTATTCTTCAACTTTGATTCACTAATATATGCACGTTACAATGTAAAATATTGCCATGATATATTATTTACATGTAAACATTATTAGTTTGGCAAATTTTCATTTCTCAGAAATAAATTTACAACACGTAAAACAACAATCAAAAATGGATTGTTGACACAATTTATTTAGAGTTTTCAGTGCTTCAGATTTTGTAAGGGCAGAGGTCATACTTCAGGAAGTGGACAATGACATGATGATACTGAGGATTAATTATAAGATATAATGAGGATATGATTTTTTTTTAAAGTCAAAATCAAGTTATGCTGAACAAATTACCCGAGTATGTAGTTTATTACATAATAGACAGTATTTACCTTTAGATCGTAATAATATCTTTGTGTAGAGCTCAACAAAATTTCACTATCAAAAATGACACCAGACATATGTTAATATTTTACTAAAACTTTATTAAACAATAATCAATTATTTACCAGGGGACTTGTGGTACTTCCATTTACTAGTAGTATTTATTTCATCTTAGTATTCATAAAGTTAGAGAGTATATCGTTACCTTGATCATGATCTATTATTAAGTCTAAATCAAGATATAGACTTGTAATCACTTTTTTATGCAAATTATGCCACACTTTTAATGATTTTTTTCCAGTTGAGGCAGTATATTCCAAATATCTACATCTATATAGAAAAGTTACTTCAACAGCAGTATACAACAAATTTAGGCATATATTGTCAGTACATAAACTAACTGATTCACATATTAGCAACTGAAGCAAAATGTTCATTAAAACCATAAGCTCTTTAGCCAATCACAAAATTTAGAATTAAAATCAACCAAAACAAAAACTCAATCAAAAGATCTTATCAAGATCCCTGTAAAATAAACCAAAATTACAACTCTAGAATTTTTTTAATTACCTCCAAATAAAAAATATATGTACAATTGAAAAAAGAGCAGAATTTTCCTTTTTTGATCAAAATCACATTTTAGCCGAACTATGTCAAATATTTAAAACATTTGACAGGGATAATTTAGATAATCTAGAACTCATTACTATTTCCTGATATATTTGTCAGATCCTTGAATAAAGTTTGACTTTAATCCCACCAACCTTGGAAATGGGTTTCGTTCATGCACCGGTTCAATAGTTAAAGTGTTGTTGAATACACACTTCAAAACTCGTTCAGACAACTGAAAAATAATAGCAACATGATGGACATACAGCATGTGTATATACGGCATGTGTATATATAGCATGTGTATATATAGCATGTGTATACACAGCATGTGTATATATAGCATGTGTATACACAGCATGTGTATATTCAAGAAAGTTATATATTGAATAGTACAAGAAAACTAAATAATTTCATTGTTCCTTAATAATGTAAAAGATTATAAAATATTCTGCAAGATATGATCACACTTTTAAATATTATTTTGTATTCAACATTACATGTGACAAAAATATAATCTGGTAACTGGATTAACAAAATTTCAGAATCTAATATTGGTATTTACCCATTCACATACAGAAGCCTTCTAATGAACACTTCTAACACTAGTAATAAATTAAATAATGATGCTCAGAAATAATATTCAAATATTTTTATAATACTGATCAATGTGCTAACCTCAGAATTTGTGAATGTCAAACATGGACCAATATCTTCTTCCATAATCCTTGACATAAACACAACACCTTTTTTTAAACTCGCCTGTCGTTTCCACTTCTGGAATTCCTCAAATGTGACAGGATCCACCTTAAATTAATGTTGATTTAAATAAAATAAAAATGTTCAACAGTTTTGTTTAACACTCATCTAAAAGACAATAATAGAATATATTGATTGTAACACACAAAAAATGCAAGCACTTATTTCCAGTGTGGTCCCTTTTTATTGAGTGGCTGTTCATAACTCCTCCCCCACCACTCACAGGGGAGAAGTATGAAAAGATGGAGCCAAAATACTCTGAGGATGGTCACTGCCAGAGTGTATTACATCATCAAAGAATCTTTAACCCTCCCCCCTTTTTTAATTAATTCAGTTAAGATGGCCGCGCCATTTAATGTGGTCAGCCGCCCGCCCACAATGTTGAGCTCAGAAATTAATCCCTGGGAAAGTTTAGACTTTTTTGAAGGGATTAAACATGTGATCCTTGGCAGTTAGACCAAATCCACCCTTAAGCACAAAGTGCAACTTTGTTAACCTATACAAAGCCGGAGAACCCTTCACTGCTTCTTTTAAATTAGAAAGCAATTTACCAACCTCTTTGATACAAGTGTCTTGTTTCCGTGGATCAAAAGCTGTCTGAACAGATGGTTCCCATGACTTCATCTCTTTTGTAAAATTGTGATGACTTGTTGATCTTCTGTGGCACTTAACAAATTCCTGAGGTTTGCAGCCATCACTGCTATTCGCTAACTGAGGATGAAGATGTTTATTTGGCATACTGGGCGTCGATGTAATAACGAGAGTCTTCAATGCTGTCACCTCTGCTTGCAGTACTTCAATCTGATAACACGAAAGCATTATTCCAATTTGTTGAGTTAGTCATATGTGTGACCTTTATATAGAAGCTTAGATTAACAGATGCCACCTGTCTCAAAAATACTTAGAGAACTAGAGACAAATGACTGCAATTGATAACTGATAGTTTTCACAGTTTGGGCAACTGGTATAACAGAAAGCTTGTTTATACTTGTAACTAATCTCAGTGAAATTGGTTGGCACTTGTGAAGAACCAATTGTATATTTATATCCAATCATCAGTTTCAATCATAATTATGATCAAGTGACCTAACACCTTTTATGAAAAATTTTCATCCTCACACTAAAAGCATCAGCTTATAACTGACCTAGTTAACAATGTTTATTCAACAGCTTTTAATATCACTTTAATATAATTCCTTTTTTATCAAATACATAAATAACTTTTGTGAGACAAAATATAAATAATAGAAACGGAAAGCTATTTTATTTTGTCATCATAATTTTAATCAACTCACTTTAATAATCCAAAGACACAAAATAATTCACGTTACCTCGGTATTAGTATAAATAAACAATATAATTTACGTTACCTCGGTATTAGTATAAATAAACAATATAATTTACGTTACTTCGGTATTAGTATAAATAAACAATATAATTCACGTTACCTCGGTATTAGTATAAATAAACAATATAATTTACGTTACCTCGGTATTAGTATAAATAAACAATATAATTCACGTTACCTCGGTATTAGTATAAATAAACAATATAATTCACGTTACCTTGGTATTAGCTTCAGTAAGTAACTTTTCAGAGTTCATTCTCTTAATGTTAGCATCCTGAACCATTTTATTGGCTTCCTATAAGGTAAAACCACTACTTATTGTCAAACAATTAACAGATAAGCATGCAATGTTAACATTTACATGAAACATGATATATACAATGACGTACAATGAGAATTAAACATCCATGGACATATAAATCTGGATCTGCTGACCATAATTAATACATACATACATATGAATAATAAAATACCTTAGCCCATAATGTTCACACTTTTATTACATAATTAATATTGTATTACATCATATATTCTAAGTGACACAAATGCATAACTCTCCAGCAATTATCTGAGATAGGCTGCCTAACATACAACAGTATGCCTTCATGACATCCACATGTCAATAAAAACATTAGCACATAAATGTAGAAATCATAATACATAATATTTCTACACATAATAAATATTATATTAATAATAATATACAAAATTTGTATAGTACCTTAGATTACTCTAAGGCATTTAACAAGGTAGATAATACAAAAATTGCAGATATACATCTTTACAAAAATAAATGTATTTTTTTAAACATACACATATTGCCAAAATATATGTAAATAATATCACAACGTAACAATTATGGCATATTAAAATTAATTATTAGTACAACACATGTAGAATTTGTACCTCGACTTTTTTTAATTAATTAATTTAACCTGATCAGATTTTCACAGCCTTTATATTTTAAGACAATGATGCCTGGATACTTAAGCATGTGGCCTTTATCTGCTCATCAAAGATTAAATGATCATCAATTTTAGCATCTTAAAACCTTAGACTGCTAAACAAATTCACTGCCATTTTTTCTTTCAAATACATATCCCCCCCCCCCACAAACGCAACATCTTTACAGTGACCCAGTGAAATAATAATGGGAATTTATCTGGGTTTTACTGCATATAATTGTTGTTAAACTAAATGATTGCTAAATCTGATAACGGGTCTTTATAATCATGTCAGGATGTTCATTTACAACTGTCTTATTAAATAAAGTACTTCAATATAAAACATCTTCAACAATAGGGACCTATAATAATATCTCCTGAGTAAAAATGAGTACGAGGTGGTAGAGGCAAGTGTCAAATACGCAAAGTCGGTCTAGGGAATTTTAAAATATGTAAAAATGGCTTATTCTTAAAGGGCAGGATTTTTTTACCTATTATCAAAGAAATGTACATCAGTGTAAAATATCACATGCAATTATCCCAAAAATACCTATTATTTTGTATTATTTACCTCAAAAATAAATACTACCATCCATCCCCCTCACAAAATCAACTACCTGCATGTAATGATTGTCATCATGTCACACCCCCTCTTCTCATCCTGCTGGCTGTTTGCTTACACTAACTACTGATTAAGCTATTTCACCGCTTCAACTTTGCGTAAATAACGGTTTTTCGTGTGAAGTATAGTGGTGTGACAACTCCAGTAAATAACACTGTCATTCTATCCATGAATTTCCACACGATGATAAACTCCATGAAAAGTGGATAAAGTTTGTGCAAGTGAGGCATAGAAATATTCCGAGACCGACAGCATCATTTGTCATATCCACTTCAACAAAAAAGATTTCAAGAACTGGGGTTAATATAGTAATAGATATGCATCAAAATTGCTGTTATACACAGAATGGGCTGTCCCCACGATACAGACAGACCCTACTCCTGAATGGCTGATTGAGGAAATAGGCATAGGTCTACAGCTGTTAACAAACTGACAGTAGCTGGGGTATGTGAAGACACATTCTTGCATTCCATTCTTCCAAGAATAACTCCACACTCTGACATCACATTGGTGCCAATTGTGGTGAAGATATAAGGAATCATCTTACAAATTATGAAATCATTACACTGACAACTTTACTTGATTGTACTGTAGTCATAGATCTACGTCCATAATATCTCTATCTCTGAATTATATTTATTTGAATTAAAAAATGTGTTTTTTAGGTGTATTGCATAAAGTAGTCTGGATTGATATTCACAAACGTTTAGATAATCATGATTATCTAACATGATAAGACTGAGTCATCATTTTCCGCAGCACAAGGGGGGAGGGTGACATCACAGCCCATTCAGCATCTCTCATTACGGCTTCAGAATATTTAGTCGAGACGGGTCATTTTTGGACATAACCCACAGGACATACTCAGATGTGTCCAAATGTTATTAAAAGCATATCCTTCGATCGGATTAGAAAAAAGTAAGCATTATTTTGACATCAAACAACCCTGTTGTGATTTAGATACCTGTAATTATATTTAACCTTTCCCTTTGAATATTATACATGGGGAAGAAATAAACTAAAAGTAAACCCTGATACGCAGATTGCAAGGTGATCCTTCTGAAGGCAGTTCTTCAATGAGGTCCTCACCTGAAGCATGAACTAAACATGTCATTTCTAACTTGTATATACCATGTGGTAGGCAGCCATCACAATTATGATGAATTACATGTTTTAGCAAGCCCCCAAGAAAACCTGTTACTATGTTAGCATACACAGTTTTTTGCACAAACTTCTTAACTAATTATATTAAGACATCTTTTTGGAAAGTTCATCTGTGCACCATTCGCTGTTTTGGAACTGAACAGGGAGCCAGTGAAGAGATTTCAGTAGTGAGCCAGAATGGAAAAATCGAGGAGACCATGTGAAAACGCTAGTTAAGCAGTTCTGAATGCACTGAAGTTTTAGAATTGCTATCAAATGTAACACCAAGATTACATACAGTGTCTGGTGGTGTGATGCTATGATTAAGGATGAGCATAGGGTAGAAACCATACCCCTACAGAAACTATTTTAACATGAATTCTGTTTAATTCCCCAAATTCACACAATAATATGAAAAATTCATATGCACTAAATCTAAATATTAATAATGCTACGGACATAGAGTTAAATAACAACAGCAGATTAAATACAATGGATCCAATGTATTATCTGTTGTCTAAAACATTTTAACAAAATTATAAAAATTGTATTATTACATTCTGAGAATAATTACACATAACACAAAATATTGGCATTATAAACAAGGTATTTTTTTTAAATCAGAATAAATAAGAAAATCACCTCAAACAACTTTGCTGTTAGTTCTTCTAGCTCTTCACTCATTTGATCATGAACCCTGGCCAATTTTTTACATTCTTCATCCTTTAATTTCAGTTCCTGATTTAGAAAACATTATATCAGATATGAAAAACAAGACAATAAGATAACACAATATCAGAAATAATTAAATGTTTTAAAACAGAATTTACAATTAGCACTAACCTCTTCTGATTTTAATAGTTCTTCTCTCAGCCTCGTATGTGCATGTTCTTTAACTTCTAAAACTGATGAACTTCGTCTCCTAACTAATTCCTCTTCTCTTTTCGTCTCTGTAATCTCATGATTTCTGAAATAGAAATAACTATCAATGAATAAATTATGCCTATGTTTTAATTAAACATTTAACCAAAATGATCATTCAAAATAGAAATAAGATTAAAGTTAAACCATCTTTAAAAAAATTTATCAGCCAACTTATTATTAAATTTACATATTTATTTATCGTCATATAAACAAGATCACTTGAAACTGAAAGTAATCTAGAGGATAATTAACACATTAATAAGGGCAATTGGACTATTTAAGGAACTAATCCCCTAGATTACCTTCCAACATAATGAACTAATCCCCTAGGTTACTTTCACCATAAGGAACTAATCCCCTAGATTACTTTCACCTTAAGGAACTAATCCTCTAGGTTACTTTCATCCTAAAGAACTAATCTCCTGGGTTACTTTGTTTGATAACATTAACAATGTCACATTCTATGTACAGTATTATTTTAAAGTTAATAAGAAACATCAACAGATCAATTAAAATGTTTCACTGCAATTTTCTGTCAATACATTTCCAATTAATTCAATTTAAACATATCATATCTTATTATAATCTGGTTATCACAGTGTTAATTACCAAGAATGTATTACAGGTACTTAAACAGATTGTTTAGATGAAATTATTTTCTGGACTATTGATTTTATTCAAAACTAATATATGTTATTATTAGCACAAGTGCTCAAATGATATATATATATAATGTATGTGCTTAATTGCCACATGTACTATTTTTAGTTTAAGATTTGCTGGGTATCCAAACAATTAATATATATGTTGTTACTCAGTTAACCTACAGATATGTGTGTGTGACTACCAATATATATAATATATTGTGGAGTCATTTTCCTTTTTTTGGAAAAGGCAAATTTAATTTTCAAATAAAGCATTTCCAAAAGGAAATTTGTTTCCGACATTATGTTCTATTTCAGAAAGGGGATATTGCATTTCAATAACGTTGTTATTTTGTACACACTTAAGTTTTAAATTTAGAACATTATGCAATCTTTGAAAATCAAAGAAAACTAGACAATTGTGATGACTTGTTAGCAAAGCCAAAATTATTTATTTTTCTTATAAACTCTCTGTGGCTCTCCAACATACTATTTAAGGGTGGAAAGAAAAAAATAAAGGAAAAACCCAGAATAAGAATTATGACCAAAAAAAACTAATAAAAATACTAAATTAAACACCAAATCATAACAATTAGTGAAATTTAAATAGCAACATTCATATTGATGATATTTAAAAGAATAAAAAAATATGAATTATTATTATTAACCCACCACTCACACAGGTTCCTAGAAGTGATCCTACCAATCGTTAATATCCCACCAATCACACAGGTTCCTAGAAGTGATCCTACCAATCGTTAATATCCCACCAATCACACAGGTTCCTAGAAGTGATCCTACCAATCGTTAATATCCCACCAATCACACAGGTTCCTAGAAGTGATCCTATCAATATCGTTTTAAAGTATCCACCAATCGTTAATATCCCACCATCACACAGGTTCCTAGAAGTGATCCTACCAATCGTTAATATCCCACCAATCAAACACATTTTCCCACCAATCACACAGGTTCCTAGAAGTGATCCTATCAATCGTTAATATCCCACCAATCACACAGGTTCCTAGAAGTGATCCTACAATCGTTAATATCCCACCAATCACACAGGTTCCTAGAAGTGATCCTATCAATCGTTAATATCCCACCAATCACACAGGTTCCTAGAAGTGATCCTATCAATCATTAATATCCCACCAATCACACAGGTTCCTAGAAGTGATCCTATCAATTATTAATATCCCACCAATCACACAGGTTCCTAGAAGTGATCCTATCAATTATTAATATCCCACCAATCACACAGGTTCCTAGAAGTGATCCTATCAATTATTAAAACAGAGTGTATTTAGTTATAAGTAATACAATAACTAATATATTTTAATAAATGTCAATATAGTTGAGAACCAAAGAGTAATAAGGATATATCTATCATATAGAAATAGATCCTGGAGAGAGAGAGATAATGATGAAATAAGTTTATCTTGTTGTTGTTGTATTGATGTGCTCATCATTGTCATTTAGAAAGGTTAATATATTTGTTAAAACATGAAAATAACAGATCAATAAATCTGTAAAAGATCAATAAATTTAGAAAATTGAAGACTCCCCAACTCAATAATTTGGTTAATTTTAATACTGTGCTCTAAAATAAACAAAACAATCACTAAGTTAATAAATAAAGTACTGCCATATCCCACAATGGCAGAAGGTCAAATGTACTAGTTCCTCACTAAATCAAAATGTTGTTTTATCACCGTTAATATGGTCATCTATGATATAATTATAACAATGAATGTATGAAAGAATTGAATAACAACATCTTTAACTGAAGATCTACGTCTGTTAATTTAACAAAGCATGTCGGTATGTAAATTTTGCTGATTGGTGTTTCATTCAATGTTTTCAGTACTTCAAAATTAATTTAACGTGCATTGGTTTATTTGTATCAATTGATAGTTAGATATTTAGAAAGTGCAGTTCTATTTTTACTGGATACATTAACCGATGGTAGAAACAATGATAAGTATAGACAAAAAAGTTAAAATAGACTATTTTGGACAAAAGTGTAGTTATGTGTACTACATATACATTTGTACTTACATGTATCTGTTTTGTTTTTGAGCATACACACCATAATAAATAAATATTTTGTTGGGGGACAATGTCAGGGATGAATGAGCTTTAAGATTGTTTTATTATAAATTGCAATGTGAACTGATTGTTGAATAAATGAGAATATTACACATGTTCAGTGTGTTATCAAAGTGGTGCTTTCAGAGTATAATATGAAGTTCCGTACAACATAATAGTTTGGCAACAGGAAAAAAATGGCGATATTATGTCACTCTTTTCACCATTATTTCATAGTCACAAAAATAAACAGATCTACAGTATTCAGATAAATTCCAGAACACCCAGTACACTGGTTAGTTGGGAAGCTGCGAGTGTTGATTGTGACGTTAACATGTTACGCCAATTTGATTCATATCCAGAAGGCATGTGTCCAAGATTTGACCGGATATCGCAACTGAAGTTATTTGTGTGTTTGTTCTTTGATATGTCACAAGTTAAAAATCAGATCGTGCACTTGGTTATTTGATGGGTACCTGTTAGTATTAGCATGTAGCTCTGTATTCGTTTTTTATTTTTGCCATTAAAATGGACACTAGGCCGGTCGAGTACTGTAGCACTGATACTAGACTGGGCCCTGAAACACTGAACTCGGTCGAGTAGTAATGTCACACACTGTACATATGAATAAGTTATTTAATTATATATCTTGTCAAAAAAAACTGTTGCACAAGCCAGATACTTATTGAAAGTGTATGCCAATTATTCATCACATTTAAGATGGTGAGATAAAAGATTTATTTTTGGTATCTGTGTAGTGATATATATTATAATGCTGAATAAATCTGATTTGATAATAACTTTGTTATACAACACTTTCAGGTCAATATAACACTATAAAATACCGGATCAACTTTGAGGAGGGTGATGATGTGTTTAGTCAAGCTTGAATACTCCTGGTAACATCATGTAATCTGTAGTAATAACTACATGTATGTATCAATGTGAAGAGATGCTGCTGTGTAATACCAATCACATACCATTCACACACTGCTGCATATTAAATATGCAGCAATGTGTGAGTTGTATATGATTGTTATTACAGGGAAGTATCTGCATTGCCCAATTACACTATGTTATATAGACTTCATAACGACTAGATTAATGCGGCACTTATCAGGGAGATGTTTTGCTACCATCTACTGAGGAGATATGTGGAAATTGACTATTAATTATATGGATATGAACATTATGTCATGTATGTAAATCTGTGTACTATACATGTAAGCATGTTCTAATACCACAATTTTCATACACAAAAGCATACTGTGTTATGTGCCAAATGTGAAATACTAAACCAATTAAATCTGGAATATTTGTTATTTTTCTTAAAACTATTTTATTAAACAAATAAATAAATTGTATCCCAGTACAAATGTACTCTGGTTTGCATGTTGTTATGGTGCTGAACCTTAAAATAAAACATCTGGGAGTTTCTCCCCATATCTACCCACTTTCTCCCCGGTAGAAAGGTATTTCTCCCCATGGCAGGGGAGAAACACCTTTCTACCGGGGAGAAAGCCAACCCTACATATTTAACCATCAACACCATACACATCAAAATACTACAACTACCCAAAATTACAATAATGTTTTTGTCACTTTATGTTTACTTATATGACAAGCTACTACTAGCTCTAATATTGTTTTCTATGTAGTGTAGATTAGATTGAGCTATTTTAAGTGAGTTTGTTTATTCAATTATGTTTAGGGACAACTCCTTTTTGGGGGAAGATGGATGCGTAAAAAGTTGTTCATTGTATAACAATTAATATGAATGCGATGTTAAATAAACAATTTATAGCCTACTACATGCAGGTTGTTCATCTAGTTTTAGAGTAGTAGGAGAACATATTTAGCGAGGCCTCAGGCCGAGCTTAAACCAAGGAGGTGTAATTTGGCTGGACCCAGAGTAGCCGGTGCTGCACTGGAAGTAGCCAGGGAAATTCATCGGATGCCAGCTTATAATGGCATGCCTGTACATGAGAGACACACAAACCAATAACAAATAATGACCATAGATTCTAACCCTGACAAAATACAATTCAAGAAAATGTACTAGTACATTTTCTTGAAAGTTTATGATAATTCCTCCGAGGAATATGTATTTTAAATTATTAAATAATATTGTAAAGCGCCTTAGAGCAGCTTCTAGATGAATAGGGCGTTATATACATATATCACTTATTATTATTATACAGATGAAATTTAGTGATTCTGATGTTTGTCTGGTTGTCAACCTTAACATACTTTTAATATCAGTTTTATCAAAAAACAGCCAACAGCAAAATATAAGTTTCCAACAATTTAGATAAATGCCAATAACTTTTCCAGCAATCACAGAAGACAACTGGATATTAAACTGTGAATAAGTAAACAATTATTAATACTGGACAGTGTACCCATTTAGAGATTTACCATTACCAATAACTGAATAACATAAAGTATAATTTACCCGTCAGTGTTTGTTATTTTCCTCCGCCGTGGAATCAAGTCTGTCGCAGAATGGCAGTGTTCATTGATATCAAGACTACACAGTTTACCATTTGTATAACTACTCTCACATCCACTGTCCAATGAAGCGGTGTCCTTATCTCCAGAGCCAGAGCTATTCGTAGGCATCGTATTTGAGGAACCAACAAACGAACTGTTTGCGTGACACTCACCACACTGATTCAGCTTATCATAAATTATATCATCATTATTTAAATATAAATTATTGTTTGTGGTTTGCAAATTCACTTCAGATGTCATTTCTTCAAAACACCTGGAGTCGAACAAGATTGGAAATCAAATGAAGAAAAAGGGGCGGTGGTCAGGCCCTGACAGCTGATTCTATCTAGCCAAGATGGCTACTTCCGGTATCAATGCTCCCCAAACACAGTGTAGTAAATTATACAAATTCATCTGCTAGGTTTTATATATCTATATATATATATATATATATATATATATATAAGATCCAAATTAACTTAACAACATTTGAAGACTGCAGCTCGATAATCATCCATCACCACCGCAATCACACTGATTACGCATGCGTTACTTTACTGTTTAGGAGACCTATTTACCACAAAAGATTTTTGCTAGCTTGAACAAAACGCACAGTTTCCTATATTTCACACACACACACACACACACACACACAATAGGTTATACATTATTCGTTTTGAACCAAAAATTCCAATTAAAATAATATACAAAAAATATGTTGCAGCTACTGTAGTACTGAGTTAGCCTGTTAAAAGTTCTCTGGTTCAGGTTGAATACGGGTTGATCCTCTGTGCGAGTATAACTTTTTTTCCCGGAGTAGTTGTAGATCAAAATCCCCCTGGTCAAAAGCCCTCAGGTTAAAAGCCCCCACCTCTTATTTTGAAATGGGTGAAAACCCTCACATTCAGTTTAATATGAAATTGTTTGTTATCAGGAAAAAACGTTTAACATGATGGAAAATATGAAATTTAAAATTGATGTATTTTATTCATTTATAGGGTTATATTTTCTTTAGAAAAAGACCTTTCAATAATTACTGTCATGATTGAATGCTGAGACTAACCGCTATGACCCAATTGGGCCAATTGTGATGGATGATCGTCTATTCTAATCAAGATTGAAACCCAGAGGACCAGCTGATCTCTTACAAAGAGGTTCATTCTAGCTTGACATGAAGCCACCTAGTTCCTATGGGATTATCTCCAATTAGCCAACTAAGTCAAAGGGTGATCTCTTCTATTCAAGATTGAAGCCCTAACCAGCATTGGTCATTGCAATAGGTGAAAGTAATTAAGACTCTATCTATGTGTACATACTGTAAATAATACGGATATATTTCTATTGCTATGAATAAATTGGCAGTATTGAGTTGTTGTATGAATGTGCCATATATCTATGTGTACTTTTTATATTCCACTATTAATAATATTACTCAAATATTTTGGGAGCACCATATGTCATCCTTTTTAGAAAATTGGCCACCGTATAGTTACTAGAGTGAAGTGTGCCTTTGTCAAGGATATGTGCTACTCCGACAGAATCTTGTCGTTTTGCTTTAACGTATTTCCAGAACGGTTTTAATGTTGTCATTAGAGAACAATGCTTTCAATAGAATGTCATTCATGTGCATCCATTCAGAATTCCGTAAAGCCTTCTGTGTTTCTTGTTTCCATGCCTTATATTTAGCCCAAAGTTCAGGTTGTTTAGTTCTTCCGGCTTTAAAGTAAAGTTGATTTTTCTTATTAATTTCCTTCCGGAGTTGTGGTGCTATCCAAGGGGGGGGGGAGTATTAATCTATTTGATGGCATTTAGAAGGCACATATTTAGACATAATATCATGCACATAAGACTTAAACCTTGTCCGCACTTTGCTATTTCCGGCTAGTCTCCTGACAAGATTGTGTTCATGAAAGTGTTAGCATCCTCCCTAGCAGCATCCCAGTTTGCCTTGGAATATTGGAATATTTGTCTTGGAGGTCCTTTTGTATTAGTGGTTTAATGACGGAATCGGTTATAATCATATCATGTGACCTGAGATACCAGGGATCATGTAAATTCCCTTCAACAGACCCGGATTGTTGGGAAAATACAAGTCACGTGTGTTATTTTCGTGAGTTGGTTCCCGCTGCAGGTGGCTCAAACCAAATTCTGTTGCGAGGGTTTCTAGTAACTCTTTAACCATAGAAGATACGTAAGTTACCGAGAATCAAGAAAATGTGAACCTTCTTATGGATAAAATGAATTTAAGTTTGTTCGTCTTCATCCTCTCTGTGGAGTACACAGAGTTGAACAACTGAAATCAGGATACACATCTATAATATCAGGAATTAGTCAATGGAACGCTATTCCTGTTTCAGCGAAGCAATGTATCACTAAACGTAGTTTTAAATCAGAAGTTAAAAAATATTTGCATTTTAAATTAGGTACACAAGATCAAAATATTGATGTGATGTATTAATCTAAAAATAAATAAATTTTATTTATTTACGTTTCTTATTATTTAGTGTGGTTCTTAAATTTAGTCAACATACTCAGTTTTGTAATTATTTATTTAATTGACAATTAAAGCATCGAATTATTTACAACATTGTTTATTATAAATATAATATCTATTTCTAACTCTTTATTTCATATTATGTTGTGTATGTTTTTTGTTTTTTTTTGTTATGTACAAACTCTTTATTTCATATTATGTTGTGTATGTTTTGTTTTGTTTTTTGGTTTTTTGTTATGTACAAACTCTTTATTTCATATTATGTTGTGTATGTTTTTGTTTTTTTGTTATGTACAAACTCTTTATTTCATATTATGTTGTGTATGTTTTTGTTTTTTTTTGTTTTTTGTTATGTACAAACTCTTTATTTCATATTATGTTGTGTATGTTTTTTTTTTTTGTTTTTTTTTTTTGTTATGTACAAACTCTTTATTTCATATTATGTTGTGTATGTTTTGTTTTTTTTTGTTTTTTGTTATGTACAAACTCTTTATTTCATATTATGTTGTGTATGTTTTTGTTTTTTTGTTATGTACAAACTCTTTATTTCATATTATGTTGTGTATGTTTTTTTTGTTATGTACAAACTCTTTATTTCATATTATGTTGTGTATGTTTTTATTTTTTCAATTTAAATATTATTTCTATTATAGAATTATTGACCTTATAAAATGTGTTATTGATCTATTCATACAATTTAAATGATTGTTGTAATTTGTCTCTCATTGGAGATAAGTGTACACTAGTGTGTTTTTATGTGTTATCCTTGATGATTTTTATATGTGTTGTTTGTTACGGATATATCATGTATCATGTATGCCTTTTCACCAAATAAACTCGAATCAACTTGTGATACCAACGACCCACTTGTTTCACTCATTTGAGGAATTTATTTAACTAGTAAGTGGTAAAACATCAAACAAATATCACAGCTAGCTAGCGGACTACAAAGAAGAAGATTTAAACAAATCTGTTTTAGAGTTTTGTTAGAAACCTAAATTTACGGATGAATCTAGAGTTTTTAAATTAGGCGTAAAATTATTTAAAATTAAGGCATGAATTAAGCTTGAGGTTATAACTATAATTAATGCTACATACGAGAAGGGTATACCCCCCCCTCCGCCCTATTAATTGTCTTCGGGAGTTTTTTTGTAATTTCACATAAACTAGAGATGATTTTTGATTAGCTTCAGACAGATTTTGTGGAGAAAAACAAATTTCGAATTAATTTTAATTTGTCATTTGTACTATATAATTATAACTGCCTATCTGATTTTATTATGGTGGACAGGTATATGGCATTGACTGTTGTATTCATAGAAAATCATCTACAAAAGCTATACGTATATTATCAATTAAAATCATATGTCATGATTCTTCTTGGATAATTCCTGGCATATAGCTGGCAATTATGATGCCTGAAGCCGCCGCCACACACACACACACACACACACACACACACACACACACACACACACACACACACACACACACACACACACACACACACACACACACACACACACACACACACACACACACACACACACACACACTTATTACACCAATGTAAGAAAGTTATGTCGTTATTAAAACATGTTGAGTTTATTAGCTTTGTTATGTATAATGTAGAATCTATATTGTTGTCCTCTTATGTGGTCTGGCGAAACGACCTATTAATTCATACAATGCTGCTTGATGGATTTATACTCCTGGAGTCGTTTGTTACTCCGGCAGGCATCTCCATGGGTATTAAGCTGCGGACAGAGTTTTTCCCATATTATGAGTAATTAGATTACACTGATATAGGAAATTTGTTAAATGTATAGCTATTATAATCCCGACGTGTCATTCGCAGTATCGGAGATCTGCCTGAAATCCGCTGTTCTCGACCATGGGTCAAATAGATCAAGTGGATAGGCGCTTTAATTTAGATCCCACCACACCTAACTGCATATACTTAGGGACGCTAAATTAAGCGTGAATGAACGTTCCCTTAGTGATGAACGGAAACGTATGAGGGTTAGCTGTTAGGTTCGAGTAAATCGTAGTATTTACTCGGGTTTGAGACGATATTTCGTTCTAGTCCAGTAATAATCCATTGTGCGGTATTGCTACTTTGTTTTTATTTTAGTTTAATCGCTTTAGTGAGTCCATACTGTGTTAGTGTGCATTCTCTTTGTTGTGGACAAACTGTAATGTTTGTTAACACGCTGAGGCTATATATAGGGCTTGAAACTGTGTTAGTGTACATTCTCTTTGTTATGGACTAACTGTAATGTTTGTTAACACGCTGAGGCTATATATAGGGCTTGAATTTTCACTTAGGTCGAAACTTTTCCAGGGATTAATTTCTCGGCTCACTACATCGTGGGTGGCTGACCACGTTAAATGGCGCTGCCGTCTCCACTGAATTATTTAAAATAAAGGGGGACGTTAAAAACCCCTTGAGGACGTAAAACACTCTGGCAGTGACCACCCTCAGGGTATTTCGGCTCCATCTTTCCGTACTGCTCCCCTGTGAGTGGTGGGGGAGGAGGTTTCTCAACCACTCCAACATAGAGGCTGTGCTGATTAAGCGACAGCCTGGGGATTCTCCCCGAACAACAAAACCAAACCAACCACTTAGGTTAGAGAAGAACTTCGACGCCAGACCAGGCGGACGTGTATTGATACACGGTTCATATAGGTAGGATTTATTCAGCTATTCGAACCCAGAATAAAGCTGAGGTCAGCATCTGAGGTGTCGAAATGCTTTATATACAGGTTTCTTTTGGACCACAGAAAATTACTGTTGAATGTAAACTGTGGTGTCAAAATAGTTTATGATATGTATGTAGCAAGTCACCATTGAACCACACGCACGTGTTGTTTGTTGCGAGCTGTGGTATCAAATGGTATGTTTTTACGTGCTTCCGCTTTTTGTACGTAGCCTGCATGTAGCCGCTTTCCTGTGGGCGTGACATATTTGTCGCGTACGAAAAGCGAATTAGCTGGTTCCCACAGGCTGATGAGTAGACCAGACACATGCTTAGGTATACGCACACATTTATCAATATGTGGAGGTATTGAACATTTAATATTTAGATTAATGTATGTATAGTTGTATTTAGATTTCTGGAGGTAGGTTTCGAAGGATGTTTAGATATGTTGATGCTCTGTGCCTGTTGCCTCTTACTATGTACCCTAAAACACACACACACACACATATCAACGGATGCTCTTACCATCTCACCCATTCTACATGGAGGAAAGTCCAGACCCTTGCAGTGGGTTGGTATAACGTTACCGGCAGAAAGAGGGTGTGAAGGTCTTCTGCGGGATATTGGACGGCCTCGCTTTCTTGCCAGAAGAGGATGTAGCCGAGGGAATGGCTTAGTTATCTCCGGGGAAAACATCCTGATGGATTTGAGCTGTTACTTCAATGCTATGACAATACATATGTTTCTGATTCCTATCGTCCAGATGGGACTATTCCCCCAATTCTCCTCATCTGTATGGAATATACACACCATCACCACTGAAGCCGGTTCTAGAACGAACAATGTATGTGAGGGATGGAACAATGGATTTTCCAAGCTTGTAGGACACAGCCACCCGACCATCTGGAGAGCAACTGACTGTATCGGGAACGATCAGGCTCAGGTTGCCACATTACGGTTACGTGATGAACGCCATCAGATGTTTCAGCTCCAGATTAACATGAAAAAAACATGTGTGTTGACCGTAGCAGTGACTTTTGTACACATAATAAGCTAAATGGGCCAACCAACCTCCAAAAGTAATGAAGTGAACTCAAAGATGAAACACCCTTCAGATATGCCCATGCTGAGATTCGAACTAAGGTGGTAATGATCTGTGATCCAACACGCTACCATTTAGACCATGGAGACGATTTTTATGATTGTAAATAAAACAAAATAACTGGATGGACTGGCTCTGCTTCCATTGGATGATGTCACTACTAGTATGGAGTACCTGAAAGAAAATACGCCTGATGGTTTCTGGCACATTTAGACGAGTTCAAGCCCCACCTGCAAACCCTCAACAATTCACTTCCACCTGATCGCCAATCCTTATCTAAGAGTGTAGAGGAGCTCCTGGAGCATGCATTCGTTTAAATTGATCATTACTAATTAGGTATATATATATCAATGGAACAAAAAATTTATACTTTTATTTGTGAGACTGGGATTTTGTCCACTTTGGGATTAACATGCTGGGTTATTGTCCACTGGGATTCTGTCCGCTGCTATTTTGTCTACTGGATTTTTCTCTCCTGTTACCCCAAATAAGATATATAAATATTCAATAAGATATTTATCAGTAAAAATAACAGTGATTGGGTGAGCTTTTAGAACAGATTTAAACTTTTTGGTAGAAGATGCAATTCTAATACCCATCGGTAATCTGTTCCATAAAGTAAGAGCTGGATTTGTGGGCAGCATTTAAATGGTTAATCTGCAGCGTTCATCATAAATAATATCTTCTTTGAAACATACCACGATAATAATATGTTTAACTGAAATTAATTAACCAGGAATGAGAACTAGCATCAGAAATATAATGGCCTAATATTAGAGAATACATAGTGTCAACTAAGATTATATATATATATATATATATATATATATATATATATATATATACACAAAAAGATCACTAAAATAGGTGATCTATTCAGAACTATGTTTTCAGACAGTGAATCTTCTAAGGACTTCGTCGTGGATCTCATCAAATTATCATATATATGCTACATTCGGCATGACGCCTTACTTCAAACAAAGTCTGATCAATGACATGAAAACATTGGCTTATGATGTCATTATCTTTGATGGATGTCAACAAGATCATCAGAGAAGAGAATAATGGTCTATACCTGAACATGAAAATATTAATTAACTTGATCATTTATTGATAACAAATCTATCACCTTTATTGTTTACATAATACTTCAATTATATATATAGATCCGGTCTAGGAGTTGGTGATTTATTATGTGGGACGGCCAATAAATGTTGGGGGCCCGGGCTAACAAAGTCTCTCTGGATCCGCACCTGTTTTGCTTCCTTATCAGTGGCCTAGTGGGGGAGAGCCTGGGACTTTCTTACTCGCGGTCATGCTGTGCGAGAGGTCGGAGGTTCGAGTCCCGGTCGTGGTTATATAGTAGGTGTTTTTCATACAACAAGCAACTGACAAAGTCCCCCCCCCCTCCCGACTATGCCATATATTGTAAATTAAAAATTTATTTAGAATTAGTCCCGGTGGTGAAGCAGTAAATTACAGACCATATGTGTCTCCCTCATTTGGGGTAGCTAACCTACGTAAAATAACTGCTATTTTCGTGGTTTGTCTTATTTTACGGCTAATATGTTTAGTTTATTTTTAATTCTGAACATTCAGTGAAATAAAATTTGTTTTCAAAACGCTTTATATGACATACAAGTAAAAGCAGTGATTCGTAATCGAATATACCTTCTTGCTAAACGAAATAAATTGGAATTTTCAGGATTAGCCCAAAGAAACTGTTCCTTGAACTAGTTCATTAAAACATTTCACACAAAGTCATACAATGTTTAATAATACATTTCCGATATTATTACCATGTATACAAATAATGTTACCGTCTGTGTAGTTGTAAATATCACACAAATCACAAACTGTATTGGACATAAGAGATCACGCGCGCATATAAATTATAGTCAAATAGGTCAAATATTGAATCCTGTGCCGCTCCTTTTTCCATTCCCAACCACCTACTTCTAGCTTGGCCAATTTTTACCCTTTGTAATCTATCGATAAATAATTTGCACTTAGGATGCATGCATTTTAATTGAATCCGTATCCATTTAACTTCTCTAGGAACAAGCGATGTGGTAGAAAGTCGACAGCTTCCGAAAGATCGATCAGTAAGACTTCACTGATAATACAGTCATCAATATGAGATTTGCCAATTAATATAAATAAAGAATTTTGACAATTATGACCCTTTCTCAACCCTGAAAAGAAATGGTGACTGTAATGGACTTACGAAGTTATACATCTGGTCTATCAGAATATCCTCAAATACTTCACTGAAACTTGATAAGAACACTGATAAACTTAAATGTTTTGTCGTGTTAGTTACCTTTCTTAAAAATAGTGAATACTTCCGGCTAATCCAGAGTACTTTTGTTAATTAGCCAGGTTCGTCATGGGATGACAACGTACATTGGAAGCAATCTTAACTAGTTTTTGGTGGGATAATTCTTTTCATATATTTTTAACATTAACTTGACTCAATGAGAAGAGAGAATGCAGGGGATGACTTGACTCAATATCCTGGCAATGGTTCCGTCACAGGGAAGACACATTAGTCCACACAAACCTTTGCAACAAAATTGGCTGTGTTTTGTATTTCTTTGTTAATACATTGGAATTTTGATCTAAAACCAATGTACTTTATTAATCGTGGTATACTAGTAGTACCAGAGTACCTTTATTGGAGTTGTTGTTAAATGTAATTGATAAGACTTGTTTATCGTACCAACAGTTACAACATTACAGATCGCCCACCGATAATAATGATCATTAATCATTTAATTATATCCAAGTATATATAAGTTCTCTTTCAAAACTCCGAACTCATGTGGTCTCTAATCTACTTTATTCCTCTACTCAAAAACTGTACAAAACTATACACTCTTTGAAACTATACACTCCAGAACCACCACCTCTCCACTTTCCCCCAAATCTACAAAAATCCCGATATTTATAGGAAATTGTCCCCTCAGCACCGTCAGCGTTTTTGTGAGGTACACCCCACATGGTCACCTGGTCCAATCACCGCTGACTTGGCTGTGTCGAGAACAATCCCCCACTAAATCTCCTCCCACACATCCAAACAGGTATATAAAGGGGAAATCTCCCCCCAGCACAATGTAGTATCAGCGATTAATGTTATAATCAGATATGCCATATAACAGGGAGTTACAATAGTCTATACGAGATGTAACAAAGGCATGAATTACAGTTAAAGTGATTCTTGTGTCAAGAATGCTTTTAAACAGTGGATATTCTTAAGATGGTAGTAGGCAGCTCGGCATACTAATGTGACATGTTCATGCATGTTAATACATTGGTCAAAAATAACCCCTAGATTTTTTACTGACCCATTAGGGGTAATCGAAGATGCACCCATCTCTAATGCTGGTGTCTTTAGGGATTTAACACAATGTGGTGATGCCAAATATAAAATATTTGTTTTATTATCATTTAGTTTTAGATTTTGAGTCATCCATAGCCGAATATCGGCAATACAATGTTCTAAATTCTTCAAGGAAGAGGAGAAATTTAACTCATTGTCAGGATCCAGTGATATATACAGCTGTGTGTCATCAGCATACAAGTGATATTTAACCCCATATCGCTGCGCAATGATCTCAAGAGGACGGGTATACATTGTGAAAACCAGAGGACCAAGAACTGAACCCTGTGGTACACCAGATAACAAAAACTGAATGTCAGATAAAATACCATGAACAGACACTCTCTGGGAGCGTTGTTCCAGATAGGATCTAAACCATTCAAGTACTTTACCTGACAGACCAAACATGTCTTTTAACCTAGAGAAAAGTACATTATGGTCAACTATATCAAATGCAGCAGACAGGTCCAGAAGAACAAGTATTACTGGCTTACCTTGATCGTAATATCATTTTTCAGCCAAACGAAGGCTGTTTCAGAGCTGGGACCACTTTTATAGGCAGACTGTAGTGTTCTTTCACAAGCCATGTAGTCATAGGGTCAACCGCACAGAAAGCATTAGATGACATTTTCAGCAACTGCTTTGATCTTTTTATTATAATATTCAGATGTAAAATATTTGTGAGCCAGTTATATTTCAGCAAGTTTATAAACACTGTGTACCAGCCATTTCTTTTTATCAATAGTTATTTCACTGATAATATTTTCTATTCTTCCCGATTTACATTCGTATTGCTCTATATCATAACGTCTACATTGAGGTATGTTTGTGTCAATAAACATCCTAACGCCCCATCGCTTTCTGTAAAGTATTTCTATATTGTAATATTAACCCTCTACTGAGAATTGCTTCATTGGAAATGATTACTCTAATTTTAGCTTCCTGTCAAACCTGAATGTCAACTTAAAGGTAGAAATTTATGACGAATATTGTTGATGGTCACGTGACCAAATTTCAAGTTTGACACATAATTCAAATAAAACTCTGTCAGTTCATTAAACACAATATTTACTGGATCTCGGACATGGTTAATAGTGACATGGTTATTATTAAAATTATCATTATCAGTAACATGGTTATTATTAAAATTGTTAATATAGCTAACGTAGTAATTATAGTGCCATGATTATCAGTAAAATTACACACACACAGACACAGACTGTGGTGTCAAAATAGTTTATGATATGTATGTAGCAAGTTACCATTGAACCACACGCACGTGTTGTTTGTTGCGAGCTGTGGTATCAAATGGTATGTTTTACGTGCTTCCGCTTTTTGTACGTAGCCTGCATGTAGCCGCTTTCCTGTGGGCGTGACATATTTGTCGCGTACGAAAAGCGAATTAGCTGGTTCCCACAGGCTGATGAGTAGACCAGACACATGCTTAGGTATACGCACACATTTATCAATATGTGGAAGTATGGAACATTTTATTTTAGATTAATGTATGTATAGTTGTATAGTTGTATTTAGATTTATGGAGGTAGGTCTCGAAGGTTGTTTAGATATGTTGATGCTCTGTGCCTGTTGCCTCTTTATATGTACCCTAAAACACACACACACACACACACAGAGAGAGAGAGAGAGAGAAAGAGAGAGAGAGTGACGACCTGAGAACATATAGTAACAGTATTAACTGATATACAAGTCTATTATTACATTGATACTACATGACTAAATCACTTTTTTATGTAGACAACATGTGTTTATTGCCACAGTTAGTTACCGGTCTACTTAGCTATCAGTCAATGGTCTATGCAAACTTGTCAGTCACCGGTCTACAGAGACTTGTCAGTCAGTGGTCTACAAAGACTTGTCAGTGATTGGTAAACAGAGACCAGTCAGTCACCGGTCTACAGAGAACAAAATGTTCACTATATATATATATATATATATATATATATATATATATATATATATATATACCATGTGGGGCGTCATTTGTCTCATGTTTGTTGGGAAAAAATGCGTCCAAGCCACGGGGGGGGGGTATCAATGAACGGAACTATCACTTATCAAACTAATATTGCCGCATCTGCACACAACACAACGTAAAACTATAATTGAAATGATTTTATGAAATACTATATATTTAAATAAACCGGTCATAACAGGTACAATCAGGGCTAATATCACGCTAATTAACGCTGTAAACAAAACTAATTCTACCACGGAACAAGCATTGAAGGCGCTTATAAGACGGTTATTGTAGGCCTAGTACCAAATCTCGCATTTCAAACTATATATTGCATAATGATTCTATAATCTACTATGCATCTAAATAAACCGGTCTTAACACAAAAGGGCGATATTAGCGCTAATATCACAATAGTTCACGCTGTAAACAAAACCATTTCTATAACGAAACAAGCAATGACGGCGGTTATCACGTGCTTATGTTTTGCTGTAGTGACGTCACAAGCTGCATCAATTGACCTGTTTTTGTGAATTGACTTCACCTACTTACTAGGGTTTACCATTAAGATAAATAATCACGGGTATTGTTTAACAATGTAAAATTAGAAGGGAATGAAAACAATATTGAAAATTAAAATGTTCAAGGAACAGTTCAGATAATATAACTTTCAGATAATATAACTTATATGTGCATTATTTATAAAAGTAACCCCAAAACCCCAACAACATTTACGAACTCTACCTGGGCCAGATTTAGATATGTGGAGGCCCACCCTACCTTAGAATACCAAAAACAAATAAAAGGTGGCAAGACATAGTTGCAATCATTGATCAAATAAATTAATTAGTAGGAATATATATATATATATATATATATATATATATATATATATATATATATATATATATATATATATATATATAATATAATCATTTTATGTCAACTTTGGGACCTGGCTGAAAGTTGGTTTTGTGGTGGGGTGGCATTAGAGTGGGGCATATTCCACGGTGAGCATTGGGAGGTGGTTCATTACACGTGACTTTTGATCCGTGTTAACCCCAACTATCACTTTATTTAACCTATCAATAATAGTACTATCAGCACCGTCACGATCGCCACCTAATGACCTTCACAGCTTGACAATCAATTCACAGATTATCAGAAACATTTCCAACCCAACACAGAAGACTTAAACACGGGTCTGGGTTGGGTTGACCCAACCCGTGCAAGCCTCTAGTTCACAGGTGTAGGATGTCTGAGAGGACAATATGGATGCCAGTGTCACACCGAAGGTACATCGGTACCAATTGCAATCAGAAAACAAGTGAGGGATACAATAAATAGGATGGAAAACAAAGGTGTAGTAGCCGACAGTTTGGGTAAACAGCCTAGTTACAGTAGTAAAACAAGGCAAAGTAAGGATATGACTTGACCCTCGTGATTTAAACAGGACAATCAAGGATGAGTACCACCTCATGAACACAATAGAAGATGTGGCTACACGCTTAAATGGTGCTAAATAATTGTCTGTACTAGACACAGATAAGGGTTTTTACCGGGTAAAGTTCTCACAAACCATTCGGACGATATCCATATCTACGTCTGTCTATGGGAATTACCAGCACATCAGAAATATGGCAACGAGCTCTGAATACTATATTTGGAGACATGGAAGGAGTAGAATGCGTAATGGATGACATTCTCGTATGGGGTCGTACCATAGAAGACAAACTAATGGCCGCGCTTCATCGTGCACGAGCAGAAAATTTCAAATTGAACAAAACAAAGTGCAAAATTGGATTACAAGAAGTGGATTATATTGGTCATATTATCACAAATGATGGATTAAAAGCATAGCCGACAAAGATTACTACAGTACTGAAACTGCAACAACCATAAAGGTGATGTACAGCGGTTTCTAGGCCTAGTGACTTACCTAAGTAAGTTTATACCAAACATGTCAGAAATATCAGCGCCTCTGAGACAGCTGTTAGCAAGTGATGTGGAATGGCATTGGGACAAACCACAACAGAAAAGCATTGAAGCACGGAAAAATGCAGTTCACCGGTATTACGTTACTGTGGCCTAGAAGAACAAATCAGAATTTCACCCTGTCTAGTCGTAGTTTACTTTCTCTATCTAAATAGACTCAGAATGGACCACGTTTATATCAGAAATGTCTGGACAGTTGGAATACACCATCACGGGCCAAGATAATTAGCTCTAGGTGCAATAAATTATTTGAGGGAGGACCCGACAAACCAATATGATAAGAAAGCCATTGTTGTGGTGGATGAAGGTGACAGAGTATTGGCCTACCAGAGTCACTTCTTGACCTGTGGGACATTATCCATCAGTCCCATTTTTAGTTTCTCATTCTTCACTGTTGTAATGATATTGTTTTTTGGGGTTTTTTTTTGGGGGGGAGTATCAAATGTCGCTGCATAATAGACTTAGTTCACCTTCGTGAGGTTGGGTTTGAAAAGTATTGGTACCAAGTCACATGAGTCTTTGTCGTAGGTTGGCCTTTTGCCTACTCACGTTTTTCCTGTGTGATATTTGTATTACCTGGTAATGTAAATATAATTTGTATAGATGTAAATTCTAAAATTAATGTTGCTCTTTAGCTAATTGTCGTGTTATCTATCTTGCTAGTGGATAGTTTTAATCAAGTCTGAGTTATTTTGATAACACAATCAAAAACGATTGAATAAAACCCCGTTTGATTAGTTCCTTGTCCTTTAATATAGATATATGCATGTATCAAGTATGTACAAGGTCACAACAGAACTGCTTGTTTCAGTAATGTGGCACAGTGTAAATATATTTGTTTGTTGTAATTCGTGTTAAATCTGTGATGATTGTCCACTTCTTGTGAATAAGGTGTTTGTTATTTACACAAGTAATAGTTCCCGTATTATAAGTTGTCTTGTAAAATGTAGATGCTAATTCTATATTTAATGGTTATTACAAGCAATATCTGTGATATGGTTGTTAATATATGTTTTATCTTTTGCAGGTTTTTTGTTCCTTTATAAGTTTTGTGGATACATGTATTGTAACCGAACTGTGGTTTAAATAAGCCGTCCAAACGTCCAATAGCACGTTTTCTCGACACATATACGAACTGTTACATAGTATGGCTATAGAACGGGATTTTATATCCACCCAGATAAAATAACATATTGTCCTAAAGTGCCACCTTGTCTATAATTGTATGTGGTAAATATTTCATGTTTACAAAAATGTCTAGCTCCTCAAATGTTTTATTAAATTAAATAATTAATGTCTAGCCGTCAAAATGTTTTATTAAATAAAATAATTGAAGTGGAAATTGGTGACAACGTAAGTTGTCCAAGACATCAATCTACATATTAACTTATTTAGCTATGATCTAATAAGTACTTTTTTATATTAATATTGGATTAAATTAAACTCATTAGATTATTAGATATATCTTAAATAAAATATGTGCACCTCTATATCAGTAGTTCAAAAAGCTAAAAAGTCAGATAACTGAGTACACCTAGATAATGAGGCAATACAAATAATTAACTCTGCATTGTGGAGTGTTAGATAATACCCTCATTGTACGTTCAGTAGTACCCTCCGTGTGTTTGGTAATACCAAAGTCTGTTTATAACAAGTCGTGTTACTTCCCGTTTAAAATTTGGCTTTCGGCTGCAGTAACAGGAAAAGTATGCACAAATAAAGACATTCCCGAAAGGAAATGAAAGCTAGTGTAAAAATTTGATATGATCTGACTTTTTAAAAATAAAGTATATTTTAAAAATAAGCATAACAATTTGAAGTAGACACGCCCCTACTTGACATGACCCAAGCAGTAAGCCCAAGCAGGATCTATCTAGATCTATATTTGTTTCAGACAAAATCTGATTAACTTTTATTGAACAATATCAACCTATTAATCACAACATGGGTATGTAAGATATACATAAGCTTACAGTTACATGTACTGGAGCCACTGAAGATGTTATGGGCGGGAGGTATATTTAACTTTATTATTGTTAATAATATAATTTGATTTCTAAAATTACATAACTATAATCAGATAAATTTTCCCTAATTACAGTAATTATAAGTAGCTGAGTATTTACATGATCACTTGCATCCATATTTATTTTTAAACGAATGCAATTAGTATTTTATTTCGGAAATATACATTCAATACACATCATACAATGCAGAAGTTGCGATAAAAAACGGCTGTGACACACCAAACATACATAAACGCACGCACGCACTCACGTACACACACACAAATACACACAAACACACAAATACACTCAAATACACACACACACACACACACACACACACATATATATATATATATATATATATATATATATATATATATACAGGGTGATAATAGCGAAAACAACAAATAACCTGTCAAGAATAAATGTTATGAAATTAATTATTAAATACCTCAACTAGAAATACCTCAACTAGAAATACCTCAACTAGAAATACCTCAACTAGTGGTAGAAACATTCATTTTGTTATTTTTTCTATTGACAGAAGTAAAAGATGGGTTATTAATTGTTGTCGTTCAGATATATGACGAGGAAATATTTTTAATTACTTGAATACTAATTGTAGAATGTATTATATGCATTTCACTGAAACGGAATTCACGAACCAGACAACAGATAAATTTATCTAGAATGCTATTCCAACTATTTTTGATGTACAAAATCCACCGCATGCATCCACTGAAATCAAAGAGGAAGGTATTAACAGATAGGAGTCCTATACAGGAGACAGGGCCAACTGATCTGGACTAAATGTGATATTTTTGTAGTAGTGGTTGTTTAGAGCTGGAAGCAATTTGGGTTATTCTGTCCATTTGATAACAAATGACTGATTATAACTGTAGATGAACCCATGGAACAAGAGATTTGATGCCACTTATTGTATGAAAGTACTGATTTCTCTATCTCTAACATCTTAACGCAAACATAAACATTGTTAATATTCCATGTATATTCTTTGTTCTCAGCTGAGCAGGCCTATATTGGTCTATATATTATTGAGGTGTAGACTTTAAATGAACTTATGATAAACGGACATGATGAATATATGGTGGGAAATTTGTAATGAATTGTGTTATGGTCGCGTTATAATAGCTGTATATATCATTATATGTATATATTCAAATAAAGAAACTTTAATGGACTATGATAAACTAACATGATGAAAGTATGTTTATATGCATTTACCTCATATATACCTAATTGTTTTCATTAAAAAAATACGCCTTCCACACACAAAAGAAAATAGGCTGTGAAATAACCTAAACCACGTTCAATTATTTTCTGATCAGCTGTCAACTGATCGCAAATTTTAGGCTATGAATTAAGTGACTGGGCTGTGAAATCACTTAATTCTTTATTTACAGTTTCAGAGCTTCGTTTTTTCCAATATCATGTGTGCACAATTAAATACTAGTATTGGCAATTCATTTCAACCATGCGCACAAATGTACACGATCACATGTGGACAACCAGAGAACTTTTGTTTATCTGAAAAATACCTCCGGTCGCTGGAGGCGTCACTGGCTCAAAATCTAACATGGCGCGGCAAGAGTTATGCCTCTCTAGATTTAAGCGCTCTGGTCAAACAGTGTTTTCGAAATATGCGCTTTCTTTTGTCGAGTTTACAATGTCACCTAAGGTCCCATCTGATAATATAATGTTTTGAGAGTCGGTTGTTCCGACAGCCTGTTATTCGACAATTTTTTAAATTTTACAAGAGAGAATAATCCCGCTACCACTTAAATCGTGATATTGGTCAACTGCCCATTACAGGGTTAGGGTTAGGGCATCTTAGGTCAATGGGTTAGGGACTGTTAGCATTCATGTAGTGAGCCTGTGGAACAGACCTTTCGTGAGTTTGTTACTTATTTGGCTGGTAGCAGGATAGTTCCCTTGTGCGCTATCAATATAGTTTAAGCCATTGACCTAAATATAAAACAGGTCAATGATTTAAGCTGTCTGGTAGAATCTAATACCCACACCCCATGTTTAGGCCATTAATTTCTTTCTTATTAACCAGAGTGCAGCATCAACATATCGATAACAAGGGACATGGAACCTTTCAGTTGTCCCAATATTAGTATCACGAGCAACAGCCAATAGGAGTTCTTGTTTGTAAGTAGAATCAACGTAAAAGGCAGGGTAATACCCGAATTTACTCTACTTTGAACTGGATTATTTAATATCTGGTTGATCGTTTTCATATCTTTATTTCATTTATAATTTGTCTGAGCATAGTTTTATTTGTCTTTAAATTTTGAACTGAAGGTGAACTGTTCCTTTACGTCTGATTAACACTGAATTAGTGTACGCATGCAGATTCCATCAAATAGTTGGGTGTTGTTATCAATGATAATTTTATTGACGACTGAGATATTAGTCGTCAGTTGAGATATCTATATGTCAGCTCAAAAATTATTTTACTTAAATTCCTTTTTTACACAAGAAGTGAAGTACCATATTATTTTAAATTTGTATTGTTTGGCTTTATAGTGTTTATGACTACTCTACATGCGGAGTATATCCTAATTTAGAGTAGCATATAACAATTAATGTGCATGTTTCCTAATTTATTAGGCTATACCAGTTCGATGTTTCTTATCAACAGAATTAACACATTATACGAATCACAAATGTGTAAATTATATTTCACATTACTTAAAGGTTAATTGTCGTCTACAAATAATATTGTGATAAACATTAATACTAACACATAGTTGACACATAATTACATGTGTCGGCAATGGGATACTTATTTGTATACATCTATCATAACCATTAAAATTAGGCTGTTAATTGTTACGCATCCAAGCATCGGAATCGTGTTCACTGACGATAAAGATCCGAGCACTCTATGCGCGTGCGCCAAGTTTGGGTTTTCCGGTGTTTCCGGTGCTTGGACGCGTAACAGCAAGCCTAGCATCGGAATCGTGTTTGTTGGTGATAAAGATCCGAACATTCAGCATCAGAACCATGTTCATCAATGTTATTACAAATCTGAGCCATTTCACGATCGTTTTTAGTTGTTTATCTGTTGGTATCAGTTTCAGTGACGGGAGCTAAGCTGTAATTACTGCAACTAGTGGTTAATAATCAAATTAAAAAGAAAGTCTGACATTTATAACAAATGCAACAATTTATGATTCCTTTAGCCAAGGAAATATCATTTTCTACAGGTATACCATTTATTCACGGTTTTTTTTCTGTTCTAACTGGGTTTTTTAAAGGCAGTATTTTTCCAGGAGATTTTCAGGTTTTGTAAAATCCAAGGACATTTCCAGGACCTGGAAAATGAATTTGTCCAGGTTTTCTAGGAAACGTGAGATCCCCGATTATTTGTAAAGCCGCACGGTTCTTCTATCTTCTATTTGTTTGATTTTCGTTTGTACCTCTTCAAAACTATCTAAAGCATCTTCTACTTTCAACTTAAATGTAAGGGTAACTACTACGTGCTCGCGGCCGCCATTTTAGCGGGAGTAATAGGCAACGAGGAATAATTGGCGCATGCGCATTGAGTGCTCGGACCTATAACCCTGAGATACAGGGTTCCGATGCTAGGATACGTAACCACTTCGTTAAAATTATCACATAAGATTGACTAATATTTGTGCCATTTTAATATATATATATATATATATATATATATATATATATATATATATATATATATGTGTGTGTGTGTGTGTGTGTGTTTTTTAGGGTACATAGTAAGAGGCAACAGGCACAGAGCATCAACATATCTAAACAACCTTCGAGACCTACCTCCATAAATCTAAATACAACTATACATACATTAATCTAAAAATAAAATGTTCCATACCTCCACATATTGATAAATATGTGCGTATACCTAAGCATGTGTCTGGTCTACTCATCAGCCTGTGGGAACCAGCTAATTCGCTTTTCGTACGCGACAAATATGTCACGCCCACAGGAAAGCGGCTACATGCAGGCTACGTACAAAAAGCGGAAGCACGTAAAACATACCATTTGATACCACAGCTCGCAACAAACAACACGTGCGTGTGGTTCAATGGTACTTGCTACATACATATCATAAACTATTTTGACACCACAGTTTACATTCAACAGTAATTTTCTGTGGTCCAAAAGAAACCTGTATATAAAACATTTCGACACCTCAGATGCTGACTTGAGCTTTATTCTGGGTTCGAATAACTGAATAAATCCTACCTATATGAACCATATATATCGGTACACATCCGATTAGTCTGGCATGTGTGTGTGTGTGTCACAGGAGCTAAAATTACATAGGGGTGATTGAGTGCTTTGCTTAGCATATTATTAGACTTGGGACATATAAACGAGGATCGATCTTCCCGGTTATGATCAAAGTTATATTTATCATAAGTACTTTTACCTATAGCTAGCTGGAGCTGGTAATGTTTTACCACAAAACTGAGATTCTGGTCAAAATACTTAGATGTTCTCATTCACTCACTTCTAGAAAAGAATCAGAACAATCTTCTTAGAATAGTGTGTGAGCTATCGAAAGATTGGATATAGACGGTCTAGACTCTATAGATCTAGTCGTGAGCTCCGGTGGCCTAGCGGTTAAGTACCTGGCACTTGGTGCCAACGGTCACAGATTCGAACCCCGTCAGAGGTCGAAACTTTTCCAGAGATTAATTTCTCGGCTCACAACATCTTGGGTGGTTGACCTCGTTAAATGGCGCTGCCATATCCACTGAATTATTTAAAATAAAGAGGGACGTTAAAACACCCCGAGGACGTAAAACACTCTGGCAGTGACCACCCTAAGGGTATTTCGCTCCATCTTTCCGTACTGCTCCCCTGTAAGTGGTAGGGGGAGGCGGCGATTTCTCAACCACACCAACATAGAAGCTGTGCTGAATAAACGACACCCTGGGGATACTCCACGAAGAACAAAAGTCGCTATATAAATAATAATAATAATAACTTCAATAATAACAACATCAACAACAAAAGTAATAATAATAATAGTTATGAGATATCTATTAATTTCGGCCATTCTAGGGTTATTACTTGTCAGAAAATAAGAGTAAGATCTCGTTTCGTCTCAGCGGCGCGAGATTTCACGTGATAAATAGGGAGAAGTTGGAAAGGGAAATTTTGTGATGTGAGTTATATGCATGTATAGACTCTATCGTATGCTCATATGTTTATATTTACTAAGGATTATTTCAGTTGTATTTATGTTTTCTTTGCGTGCGAATATTTACATAATTTGCGTTGAACAGAAATGTAGTGGACCCAAGTTCATCAAGTTGGAAGATTTATGAAATTTGTCAGATCATCAAATCATAATATGATAATAATGATAATTCATATTCATTGCTTTAGACTGACTAGAGTCTAGCTATGATTAGTCTTGATTAGATTAGTATAGTCTAGACCCTCAGGATTCTAGAGATATATGATTATTGGATTAACCAATTAAGTCTGTATGTTATTAACAGTTTAAGTTTATTAAGAATTTAAGTTAATAGACGTCAGAGAGTATTAGTCGATGGACGATGGAAGTTTATCACACTGCCTCGATGTACTAAGTGGTATACCCCAGGGTATGGGCGTCGTTACGGCATGAATATTATTTAAATGGGCATAAGCAAAATGATGCATGAGATAAAAGTCGTTTTTGTTTTGCCTGTGATTGCCTTAATATTTCACGTAATAACTATAAATTAAACATTTAAACAGAATGCATATACTGATATAGCTCTATCTCCTTTTGAAATCGGGGCTATAATTGTTAAATGACAAGACGTCAAAAACGGGTCAGAGATGAAGCGCAAATGATTTTTTGACAAAATGATCTGCGATACTGGGTTTGTCTGCGCATGGTCATTGCAATACCTATTAACAAACAAACCTAGCTATGTTGTTTCCAATATTCCACTCTTTCTAAATATGATGGTTTTCCTATGAAAATACGAAACTAACCTAGCCTGCGATCACTTTTAAATCTAAACCGCAATAATACATCTATTAATAATTGAGCTAGACAAGGGAAACCACCACTGTGATAAAGTTGAGAGTGTTTTCTATTTAATGTTATAATGCAAAACTATCCGTGCTACGCAATGGGGGAAAAACCCAGAAGTCCTCAAGCGCCAAATCTCTTAAATTCCCGCAGCATCAGTTTAACATGTTTAGGTTGTTATATAATCCGATCAAGTCTATGCCTAATTTAGCTCATCCATCCTATTTTATGTATGATATATACATAGATATTATATTTGACTAAATTTCGTGCACATTGTTAATATTTAAGATGTACTAGAGAATTAAACATCTGTTTAAAAAAAGTTGTTTGGTTCAAGTTTGCCGGCCTAAAATAAAACACCGTAGGGCAATTTTTGGGGATAAAGTTGCATTGTGTTCATGATTATTTCCATTTCAATTTGTTAGATGTACATAAAACAATTGATGCATGATTTAATGAGACGTCGTTCTTTCCATTGGATTTGTCCGTATTGCTTGAAAAATAATTCATCAGATTTGTCACCATAATATGATTTACATGCATATAATATGTATATATAACTGCATTCTAATCATAAAGGGGCACCTCTGTGGTCTAATGGTAGCGTGTTAGGCCATAGATCACTACCACCCATGTTCGAATCTCAGCATGGGCATATCTGAAGGTTGTTTCGTCTTTGACTTCGCTTCATTACCTTTGGAGGTCGCTCGGCCTATTTAGCCTACCATGTGCACAAAAGTGGCCGGAAAACATCAATCATCACATCTAATTATAAAACATTTTGTATTGTGGTTATTTTGTTTATAAAATATATAACAGCACAACACCTGAACTTCTTTTTCATTGTATGTCAATTTTATTGTTTTTAAGCTCTTTGGATTAAAAATATACGCATTGGACCTTACAGTGGTCATTTTCTACCTTATTGAGGTATATATTTATTGAGGTAGAATTTTAGATAGTTCCAACAAGATGAAACTCATAGTCATATGGACGAATTTATTTTTAAAATGATCTATTATAGTGTGTATCGACTATTCGCCCTCGATATAAAAAAAAAATTGCCCTTCATAAAAGGGACTATTCACCCTTGTTGTGTTATATAATAGCCACACACACACACATATATATACCAGCTAGTTAACTTGCTCCACCAAGAGGCCAGCTTAGTTGATGTGGACAGTTGATTTCTGTAAAGTGTAAAATATAAAAATTAGCAGACGAAGATCTTTGCATTGTAGGATGATTATGTTGTGAACAAATTGGATGGAAAGGATCAGTGAGATCTATAAAACGCAGATATAAACTGCTACTCTATATTGGTATATATTTGCAGGTTTTGTCTATCTATGGTTGATTTTGTAATAAATTGGATTTTAACTATTTTTATATTAAACTAAGAGTAATTAAGTAAATCAAAGGTAAATAGTCCAGTTCCTGTCATATCCTATCATAATATTTCATCTGGAT
This sequence comes from Paralvinella palmiformis, assembly GCA_025642065.1. Lineage (NCBI taxonomy): Eukaryota > Metazoa > Annelida > Polychaeta > Terebellida > Alvinellidae > Paralvinella > Paralvinella palmiformis. Next base: position 125,946 of record JAODUP010000573.1, on the reverse strand, counting down.
AAAATTCAAAGTCAAATTGATGCACTTTTCATTGAGATAATGTAATTAAACTTAATGTGTCAGCAGTGATCGCCATTGTTAAATTTGTGTTTGATGTCCTGTTTATAGTCTAAATTGTGTTCAATGTCATGATCACAGGAAAAGAAGCCATTGCCTTTTCTGGCCCAGTGCATTTTGGAACGGTGCATTTTTTCCAGAAGGGCCTAGAATTTTGTGGGGGTGATTGGTTTTGCCTATGCAGGAGATCCCCTCTTTCGTACAATGTTTCCTGATACAGAGATAGCGAAAACATATGGGAGTGAGTGGTCGCACTAAAACAAATATTCTTGTGGAGACATTAGTCAGTGATGATTCAAATTACATTGCCAGTTAGATGCAGAACCAACCATTCAGTGAAGCCACTGATGGATGAAATGAAATGGACAACATGAAGCTATATCCAGTGACTGTTAGATATGTTTATTTACATCGGTGATAATGTGAGATTTTAGGAACTGAACCAAAATACCAGCGATAGGCCTACCTGTCCTTGCTGCTGTTCTTTTCTTTCTAAAATTCCTAGTAGAATCTGTATGCATCATTGATAATGCATGGGGTTGTATGTTTGCAGTGTAGCTTCTGGGATGCGTTTTTGTGAGATTCCCGCAATATTTTGACGTATAGCGCAAAATAATAAAAAATCCCTGGGCACTAAATGGCACAGAATAAAATTCCATGACGCAATATTGTAAGTGTTGTGCGCATTAACAGTTTCCTTATCACATTTGCTTTAATAATGCTATGCCACTGATATGGCAGTATTAGCAGAAAATGGGTCATGATAAACGCCAAATATTTATCATATTAATAATGCCAAAATCTAATGAGCAATGTAGCCATTTCAAGTGTCCTATTTATAAATATTTACTGAATAGAAGAATCATGCTTGAAAGATGGGAGAGATGTTTGTGAGCTGGTGATCTTGGCTGGTAAACGTGCTTTTTGCATTATGATAGTAACGTGACTCAGATACTCTCCTCATTGGCCAGTTGTCTTTGTTTACAGTAAATAAAAGCACATAGTCTTGTTTATATGGTGGATTTCTCTGTCCCTTTCTTGTTTATTAGTTTGATCAATGTGATTATTTTTGTATTTTATGTTAATATTGTGATAATAAATAATACATAATCTGTACTGAAAGTGCAGAATTGTGCATGATGACTTAATTGTTATTAAATGTGGGGAAAAAACAGTTGAACCTTTCACAAAAGAATACTTATGATGTTAAATTGTCTTGGTATTGATAAATTACATGGTTTTATTATGCATAGTGTAATGTTAGCTGTAGGTCACAGTTCGCTCGAAAATGAATACTCTCCAATTTTCAAATGTTGGCAGCTATGCATCAATATCATCAAGCCAGTTTGTCACAAACCTTGGTAGACATATTTGATCAAACACTGAGTATGAATCAGCACATAACCCACAGATGTAAATTATCATTCATCCAACTACGAAGCATTAGATGTTTGAAACCCCATTTATCTGCAGATGGCATCAAGATTGTGGCACATTCATTCATTGTATAGAAGTCAGATTATGATAACTCATTGTTCATAGGGGAATACCAGACAGATGTATTAACCAACTGTAACACATACGTATAACTGTACTGTGTGGCTTGTAACAAATACCCACAAGTACAGTCACTTACAGTCTGTACTTAAATGTCTCCATTGGTTACTAATGAAACGATATTGAAGACACTACTGATGATAAAGTGGTGTATGTCTTAGCCCCACCTTATAAATGTGAACTAGTCATTGACTGAGGTCAAATACTGTCTCACTACTGAAGATCCCAAAGACCAGACTTAAATCATATGGAGATGAGTCTGGTGTTATTATCCCTGGACCAAATACACGGAATCACCTCCAAGAACACATAAGATCTATTTCGACCATAGGATCTTTCAAATCCAAAGTGGAAACCTATCTATTTGATATTGCTTTTGATGCCATCTGCTAATAATGTTGATTATTGTGTTCTATATATAGTAACATCAGATTAGAATGGTATAACTAATTTTGGTAATTTATTAAGTATGCATTGTCATGTTGGGATTATTCTGTAGTGTAAAATGAAATTTAAACAAATCTGGCGTGTGCATTTCCTGGATAGTCCTCAAGTAATAATTGAAGTAACCTGCTATGTGTATGCCTCGGCATTTCCCAAAGAAACCTTTTTTGAGACCTGAGAAAAATGAGACATTGGTACATTGACTGTATATTATAATTAATTGAATTTAATATATTTTAACTCCACATTTGGCTCAATAATACTAATATCAAGACGACTTTCCTGTGTATTTGACTTTATGGGCTCATTCCCCATAATAATAATATCAAGACGACTTTCCTGTGTATTTGACTTTATCGGCTCATTCCCCATAATAATAATATCAAGACGACTTTCCTGTGTATTTGACTTTATCGGCTCATTCCCCATAATAATAATATCAAGACGACTTTCCTGTGTATTTGACTTTATGGGCTCATTCCCCATAATAATAATATCAAGACGACTTTCCTGTGTATTTGACTTTATCGGCTCATTCCCCATAATAATAATATCAAGACGACTTTCCTGTGTATTTGACTTTATCGGCTCATTCCCCATAATAATAATATCAAGACGACTTTCCTGTGTATTTGACTTTATCGGCTCATTCCCCATAATAATAATATCAAGTTTTATTTTCAGATCTTAATTTCCCAATGTATTGCAATTATTTACTATTGATAATTATTGAATTTAACTGAAAAGTTACTACATATTTCTAACTAGAAGTGTAGTTACTGTTAGATGTTTTTTTGTTGTTTGAGCATTTGCAAATAATGAACTCTATTAAAAGTCATGAAGCGTCGAGTGTCATAAATAAGGCGGTTCAAAAATAACCACTCAAACCATCGTATCCCCCCCCCCTCCATTGGGGTGACCAATCCCTTGACTAACTTCTGATACAGAAATATTATGAATACACAGAAATGTTCCATTAACACAATTATCTGTTGTAATCATTAATACAGGATGTTAAGGAATACATTTTATATTTATGGATTTGGTACCGAGGAGTATATCAGTGTTTGTATTTATTAGCAGAGACAATGTTTTATCTTCTACTATCCTCATTATCTGGCCATTTACATAATTAGCTATAAAACAACAACATTTATTTATCAGTAAACAATTGTCTAATTTCCTTCTCATCATTAACATCATCTACCTGTAAAGGTATCTGAAGATTTAGGTCTTTGACCTGTCCTAATTCTGACCAAAACAAATGATATTTATGCTTTATGAGGGCGTTGGCTATACTGTTTGCTGATACTATTTGTTTATATTTCTGTACACATAATGATGTTAAGTTTATGACTTATGTCCTAACTCTTGTCCTAACTCTTGTCCTATCAGATCATTCCTAAAAGTTATTGTTATGTCAGAAAATAACATCTAGGACAACTTTATATACACGTTGACACTTTCTAGGACTATTGTTTTAGCTGGAATTGAGGCATATATATATATATATGTTGATAGCATCACAATGTTTATTGTAATACACTCTACTATCACTGTGACAACATTTATAATGTCTAATAATCCATCTAACACAGATTATCAGTTTAGTTTGATGATTGTGAATCAATCATAGTTATTTCAATATAAATATGGCAGATGACTGGCAAATGATCAAAACAATTATTTCAGTTGTGTCGTATAAAATTCTTAATTACATGTTCAAAAAATGTATCTATTATTAAAAAGTGATCAATCAGTGACCCAATATTTTATATCAGAGTATGTGCACAATATAAATTGTTCATCTCAAAAGAAATCTGACAGGGCTTGGTTATGTAATGAGTCTGTATATCAGGATTAGAATGACCTCTAATTACTACTCTGTGAAATTCCTAATAACAAACTGTGCTAATATTTCTTGTAATGTAGAATTATCTGGATCACATGACATACTACACACATACTAGTACAGATAGATAACTTAGAATTATTATTTATATTAAAGACAAAACCCATAATCCGCTTAGAATTAAACATTACCAGTTCCATTCTGCATAATAATTTCATACTCCATAAAGTGCCTACACTGCTCGTAGATTTCCTTAAGTTCTAGCACCTTCCTGGCATCATCACTGCTAGTGTTAGACCTGGTAGGATGATTGTTGGTACATTGATTCATCAGTGGAAGAACATGTTCTTGAACCACTTTGCGGCAAGAAATATATTTTATCCTTCAATGAAACATTAACTCTTACTGCAAAACAGTAACCTTTACCTTGTGGTCAACTACGGTACCTGTGCCTATCAGGATATGCGTTGCTCCAGTTGATTGGGTCTAAAGATAACATTTAACTCCTCAGATGACACTGGTATTGTGCCAAGAGAATACAAACTTTTGATTGTTCTAGACATTTGGTTTGTTACATCTATTTTATATAAAGCTATGATAATATCCTCAGTATGTGCCATCTGTACCTCTCTTCCTCTCACCAATCATATTAATATTACTAACTGTCATGTACCATCTTTAACAGTAATAATATCATCTTCTATATTGTGACCTAATATTGTCAATTTGATTAGTGCACATCTCACTCTGTGTATTATATGTGATTTATGACAACAGGACAAGGTATTCTTACCCCTTTGTTTCAAATAGTACAATTTTCTTATCATATCATATGATGAAGTCAATAACTTCATTTGTTATCTCAAACCGTGTATGGCAGTGACAGTCACGATATAACGATACGTCTTCTTCAATATATGTAAACGTTATGATGAAATCAAATAAATCCCCAACAACTCTCCACGTAGCTCACCATATTTCAAACGTAGCTACGTTATGATGTTAATCTTTTAAACTCAGTGTTAATACAGAGAGTGGTGTCATAACACACACACAGCTGAGTAAAATGTCTTTTTGTAGTTTTAGATTCATTCATAATTATACTCTAAGCAAAAGAAACACATTTTAATAATGATAGTACACACCCATAACACAACAAAAAGGTTTGCCTGAAAACAGAGAATACAAAATTTGTGATAATGTCTTATAATATGGGTCCTGGTAGCTGTAAAACCTCAGAATCTCTGCTTTCACACAATTAAAATATCCACTTACTGTAATACCTTTTTTGTGTGTTTACAATATGACAATTATGATAAAGTGAAAATATGAAATGGTTGGAATTAGTCTTCATCTACAGTTTTAATAAGAAATTGGATATTTCAGGGTAAGATGAAAATATCCAAATAATTGATTTAGGTCAAATTTTGTTATATGTACCTCCAAACTGGGCTGTGTGAGTCCACTTTGAAGTCAATATTGCAGTTAGATATTTGGTTACTTTAGTTTGATTTAAACTCAATATGTAAACACCTAATCTTTTAATTATTGAAATGAATGCAAGCTGTAGTTTGTTTTGTTGGAATTGCCACAATTAGCAGCATGACAATTAACTCTTGACACAATGCTAATAAAATGAGACACTAAATTCCAGACAACGTGAGAAAAATGAATCTGGTCTACTCTGCCCCACAGCTGAGTTAGTTCTACGTCTGCTATCCCTAGAATTACAACGCGATGATATCGAAAAGGAAAACAGTACACATTAAAATGCTATTTAATCAACTAATGTAATTTTAATTGATTTTTTTTGTGTGTAATCATAACAGAAAGAACTCAAAAGTAAAATAGACAAAAAATGTCCTTTAACTCGTTAAAATTATTATTTCATTCATCTTCAATAAGCTTTATAAAACTATTGTCAATACTAAACAAAACAGTCACTGGTCGTAATGTTGATATCTTTATTTTATAAACTAATTTTTGTTTAATTTGTAATTAAATATTTATATCATAAATAGATTGATGTCCGTAGACTTGTACTTTGTTTAATCTTTTGCTCTCTGAGAACAGTTTGTAGCAAAGAATTAAAAAATAATATTCTGTGATGTATTACTCTTAGATATGACAATCTAGTCACAGTACACACATGTAGTGGTAATCTTATTTAAATAAATTTTTGGCCAGTCTAAATATACCTCGCTGTACATTGTGTCCGTAAGTGTTCTCAAACTATGACCTGCCATTGGAAATCAAAGTGATCTCGAGGCTGAAATTTACATATAAAAACGTTTGGACAATTCATTAATATTAATTATATTCTAATACTGACAGACAGTATGTTATATTATATAAACTTGTTAATATTGTTTTGGTATGAGTAACATTAAAACTGGTTAGATTAATACATGTCGCACATTGTATACATTTATTGTCACCTTAAATAAAGTGTAGATTTATAAATCTGCTCTCTTACCTTATTTTATCCTCCCCTGTCATTATATAATCTTCTGTTTGTCTGTCTGTTTGTCTGTCTGTTGTTATTTTTGGTCGCACTTACTGTTTACTAATGTTTTAATACTTTCACCTCTCAGTTGAATGATTAGATCACTAATGACTAATTATTACAAAACATTCACACATATCATACATATTGTTTAGCTTTATGCATATTGTGTGTGTGTGTGTGTGTGCATGCCTGTAGGGCACATGTACAACTGTTATATACAAGCAAAAATTTATACATATCAACACAAAGACCTCTTAATCAAAGCCATGTGACCATTATATATTGAATTTACCTTTAGTGATCTATATAACCAGATGGTCTTTTAGAGTAGTATGTTGTGGTTCTATTATATCAAGCATCAGTTGCAGTAGACTAATAAATAAAATGCTGTCACACTAAATGTAGACTAGCACTAGTAGCAGCTTGTTAAATATTAACAACAATAGACCATTATTGGTGGACTATATGTTATAGAATAGATGTATGTCATATAGTTTATGTGTCACTGTCATTAATATAATTATCACTACTGATGTTTTCCATTGATCCAAACATCCAACAACTTAATCAATAATATCCTGTTCTCTTTTTGATTACAGATTTTTATTCGTGTTGAAAAATTAGTTTGACACGTACCTATTTGTATAGAATGTCACAGGGTAGTAACATGGTCGAGCAGTTCCTGATGATATTGTTTCTTTAAGGAGTTACCATTTATCTCTCAGATGAGACTAGACCCAAGAAACAATAGAATAATGATTTTCTCACTCACTCACTTTATTGTTTATAAATGTCCCGTACTAGAAAAAACCCATCTGAACAACACTGTGTTGACTTGGGAACAACAGTAAAATAATAATAATGTAAATTTAATAAATTGCCAATCCCAGTAGAAGTTATTTAGAGAAGTCAATATATCTGAAGTGTAAAAGTTACCAAATGTCATATTTGTTAACAAAATGATGAACCCATAACCTAATTGTGGCAACTCGACAATCAGGTACATACACTTGTAATAGTAACTGATTAGATGGTTTATAATTGAATTATCAGTAGGTGATGACCCAATGAACAATAATAATTATAGGTTGGTGATAACAATTACAGATAATAATGAGTGATGTACATACACTAGGTGTCTGTATTATCACTGAAGATGTAGAAGGAGTTAGTTACAGTAAATGTTAATTAGATCTGTGTACAGAGAATATAAAATTGTTCAAAACTGAGTAGGTTTAGAATAGTAACAAATATCAGGTATTGGTCATTTGGTGATGATGAAGAGATGATGCTGGTTGCCCCTATATAGAGAGATATTTATATCATTGTTGATGCCATGCCTGTATTCTCTTTGATGGATTGAGCTTCAATGTGTGTGTGTGTGTGAGGTGGTTAGTTGGGGAGTTTGCTGAAGAATATACTGTCAGTGGTCATTAATGTAGCCAGATAGGTAGATAGTCTGATAAGCTATCACTGTGATAAGATCTCGACGTGGAAAATTACCCGCTAAATATGTGCTCACGAAAGGAAATGTCCACTCAGTGCCCACATATGTTCTCACGAAAGGAAATGTCCACTCAGTGCCCACATTCATGGTTGGCTAAAATAGTACAAATCATGGGTACAATAAACAGTCAGTATATGAACAGGTAAGTAAGTTGATGTTGTTGTTATCTTTAATCTTACTTTAATCCGTTGTAAAATATTCCTTCTATCAGGGATGTTAGTCTAATCAAAAAATTCTATGTTGTGGTGTGTTGTAAATAGTTTATTTGTGGATACATAATACCAAACCAATAATATATATATATATATATATATATATATATATATATATATATATATATATAGTCTCACTTATGAGAGGTGAGTCTGTTTACAGAATAGGTAACTTTTATTATGGTTCAGTGATTAGTTTAGCATCATCAGAATATTTATTGGTCTGTAGAGATTTATGTTATTATTAATCAACTACTATGACATTAACTGATATTAATCACTTCATTATATAAGTTATCTAATTGATATCCTTCATATGAGATATGAGACAAGTGTCAAATCTAAACAAAGCTTCAGAAACTTAATAAATGTGAACTATATAAATATTAAAGATAAATAGTTAGATCAGAAAACTGTCTACATGATGAACTCACTGATTTACTGGGGAGAGACAAGATATCTTGTAGTGTCAATATCTGACAGTGCTATCTAAAGTATTGTCAGTATCCATCAATGCTATCTTGTATTGTCAGTATCCATCAATGCTATCTTGTATTGTTAGTACCTGACAATGCTATCTTGTATTGCCAATATCTGACAATTCTATCTTGTATCTTTCTAAGCAAAATTGTAACTGTGCTACCAATAGTTTATTAAAACATTTAGCTAACAAATATTGACAATTTATTTTTTAATTATGTTTTATTTATATAATCATTACCAACGACAATCTGTTTCCTGCGAAGATATCAATAAATATATTACATTTGACATCCAGAGAGAACTATTCTCAAATCAGCCACAAGTTTTAGGAACCTTGTGTAATATCGTTGTTGTGTTATATGTTAATGTAGAATGATAAAAAAACATATTCCACAGATTAGTAACAGATTTATATTTCTTAATGTAACTGGTGCTCTCTGTTAACTGGTGCTACCTAGAACACTACATCAACGATAACTACTTAATTACTTTAACAGGGATAAATTATAAACAAAGAATTACTTTTAAAATATTGATTATTATACTGTATTGTATACCAATGGATGTGATTTGATGTTGTATATCAATATGTATGTATTGTTAAAAGGAGACAGTATCCTCATTGATAGTGACCAGTGGCTGAACTAACTATTGGGATTCCACCCACCAATAAAATACAATATTGACATACTTTGTGTCATCCAGTATAAATATAAGATCTATAGAGTGAGATATTTCCAAGTGTTATGGCAAGCCCCCCCCTCCAAGTCTATATTGGTATATTCCATATGCTAGTTTTTATGGCAAGCCCCCCCCCCCTCCAAGTCTATATTGGTATATTCCATATGCTAGTTTTTATGGCAAGCTCCCCCCCTCCAAGTCTATATTGGTATATTCCATATGCTAGTTTTTATGGCAAGCCCCCCCCTCCAAGTCTATATTGGTATATTCCATATGCTAGTTTTTATGGCAAGCTCCCCCCCTCCAAGTCTATATTGGTATATTCCATATGCTAGTTTTTATGGCAAGCTCCCCCCCTCCAAGTCTATATTGGTATATTCCATATCTTTGTTTTTTTAATTAGTTATTTTAATTAGTTTAAAGTTTTCTTGTGACTAATATTAGAAATGTTAGAAACTATTTTGAGTTGTTTATCTGTCAGTAGCTAAGATTTATTTGTTTAGAATTGATTATTCAATAAATTATACTTTATCCACTCGTGATTGTATTTGTTCGGTGTAATTCTAATTATAAGAGTCAGATAATTCAAATCCCTTAATTGTTTTATTTGATATATACAAATTATATACCATTTATAAATATGTTAGTACGTTACTACAAATAGGCAATATAGGAAAGTAGAAATTATTGTTTCTTTTGTAACTATTATATGTCTAGTACAATATATGTATTACCTTAATTGATAACATATATGTTAATATATATTGGGTATTATCCACCTTTATACATAATAACTTAGTAACTGAACAGAATAATGAGGTCATCTGATATTATCTAATAAATACCTGAATAACAACTTACCCTCACTTGTATTATAGAGACAATGGTATTATAATAGAATTTGTTATTATGGGTTTAAGTATAAAACGATATTATAGAAATATAGAAATGATCTCATCTCGTCTAATCTATGTCCTTCTCATATGGAAGAGACAAGACAATGATAACCTTGAGATCCGATCACTTGGGATGTTACAGTACAGTGTAATAACTACTGTATCTGGGTTAGTATAAATAAATTAAAACTGAAGATAATAAACATTTAGAAACCTTTATACTGATTCCTAACAACGAGAGACTCTTAAACACCAAAAAAAAACAAAACCTAGACATTTACGACCTAACTACTACAGCTTTGTTGTGTTGACCTACTTAGTACAGAGAGTTAAATGTGGTGAAGCATTGGGTCTAATACACCTTCTAAATCTCGTTCATTTAATTAATCTGATGTCTACATGGCAGTGAACCAAATGGACCAGAACATATCCTTTAGGGTGACGAGTTCCTGACAGGTAAACCAGGCTTTTTTGTTTCTTTTGGCCACCTGAAGTAATTGTATAGTAATTAATATTAGTTGAACATGCCCACACACACACTGGCATATGTTGTGCTCTGTGTATTCATTGATTGTGGCAGAATGCCAATTTTTGCCAGTGGAGTAGTTAATATATAAGATCAGGCACACTGCTAGAAGTAATGTTACTACAGTGACTTATGGTGGAATAAACAAGCCGTAATAAAGTGTGGACTATTGTACCTGGTATATGTCCTATGGTAGTTACCAGACTTAATATTAAGGTAGGTTTGAACATCGATCATTGAATAAATCATTCTTCTTGTCTTAACAGACTTTGGTATAACAGTTCAGTTTTAGCCATTGATTAGTTGATTGTGTTGTGATTGTTTAACAGAAATCTTAAATGAGTATCCTTTATCTGATCTCGGCCCATTTAGCTTACCTTGTGCCCCAAAAGTGGCCATGAAACATAAACGATCCTTTATGTGATCTCTTCAGGATGATCAAAGTCAGAGGAAGCTTGGTGTTTGTTTATAAATATAATGTACTGTACTGTACTGGTGACAGTGTTACAATATTGTCTTCATTGGATGAGTATTCTGTCAATTATTTTCCAAGGGAGTAGCCCCTTCTGGTCATATCTCCTCAGATGAGACCGGTAATGAGATTCACTGTTGCTCTATGGTCAGTTTTCACTGTATGTGGAATCTGATTATTGAATATATGTTTAACGACCGAGTAGAATGTTTTCTCTTAGAATATATTATGTTGGAGGGTCACTGTGACTCCTAGTAACATCCATCAAATAGATATTGGCAGAAATTTATAGGGAACTTTTAATTTAAAAGAATAAATACTCTTGTGATGTTAGTTGTATTTAAGAAAATTTTCATAGACATTTCTGAATATTGTTGCCATTGAATATTGTACTGATACTCGTATGACAATACTGTTAACATATAGATATTAACTGAGACAAAACACACCAAAGATACATAATGTTTACACCTGAAGAAGTTGTAATTAATTAAACCTAGTTTTGTCATTTGAATTAAGTACACCACAATCTCATGTTGCCACCTTAAAAAACCCAGTCAATTATAATAGAATTGTTTAGTAATTTGGTTGTATGGTTTGTATTTAATTTAGTTATTCTTGTTGTATTAACATTATTTAAAACTGTGTCGACATATAAACCTGTAAATGGAGAAGGGTAAGCCTAATGTTATATTGTATTCTATTTGTAGTTTTTCTCCAGAGCAGAAAGTGAGCTCTCATCGTATAAGGATGTAGTGACCTGTCTCTATTTATACCAGGTCACCTTCCACCACCACGTAGTGTGAAGGTTATCAAACTTTAGAACTCTTTTTAAAGTTGAAGTTTTTATTTTTGTATAAACACAACCATTGTTTGTGTGAGGTCCAAATATGATGTACGTGTAGTGATTTAACATTGTACAGTAAACCCTGTCTGGAGTTACTATCCCTAGAACAACATAAAGTAGTCTTATTACTGTCAGTAACTGATAATAGGGAAGATTTTACTTTACGTCCTTTACAAGGTACACTAAATGGGCTGAGAGACCTCCAAAGGTAATGAGATGAAGTGAAAGATGAAACACCCCTCAGACATGGCCACACCAAGATTTGAATTGGGTGGTTCAGATATGTGTCCAACCATTATGACAACAAATTTATTTATATTAATAATTGTTATACAATAACAAGATTGGGATTGATGAATTATGAATATTCAAAATGATTTAAGCGCAGATATTAATTTTTTCAAAGTGTACTTTTTCACTTAAATGCTAATAAAACAAACTCTGTTAGGTTATTTCATATTCTGTTGTGAATCATTCAACAAAATACTGTTAGGATTGACCTGTCAGTTACCTTTATATAAAATACGTGCTTCTGTTGACATTGAAAAGTATTTTGGTGGTGGATACTGGCAGGACCTGACCTGACCTGACCTGACTTAACCTCCTTACGTCAGGTGTGTGTGTGCGTGTGTTGATAGGCTTACAGTTTGTGTCCTGAGCTAACAGTAGTATGTCAGTCTCAGAACAGGTCAATGAACTGTCTAGTCCGGTATAAAGTTATATAGTATGTGTTAAACAAGGACAGTTAATGTGTTAACATATTATATTATTTGATATGATTTATTTTTAAGCGGTATACATTGTTAAAATAGTCACATATGGATTGATGTATTATTACAACACACACTAGATATGTCACATAACCAATAAGGCTGTCTTCCTGTGGCTAGCAACCTTACGAAAAATCAATTATAAAGAAGTTAAGAGACATGTGAGAGAGGACCAGGAGACAGGGCACATGAAACGTATATAATAATATGTAGTTTGTAACCAGATCTCGGACTATAAATTAAAACGGGAACATAAAGCATGTAAAGAGGAAGAAAGATTTAATGTTATCTACTGCAGTCCGAACATCTGTTATTTGACGATATTTGTCATTAGGATCTTATTTTTCAGCTTTGATTTTAAGATTCTCTTATACTTGTTATAACTTGGTGGACAGTTTTTGTTCCATATTTTCACAAATTGATGTTTTGGCAGTCTGGCTGAATAATTTGTTCTTGGTTTATTTACTATTAGGTTATAATTTTGTCTTGTTCTAGTTTGTTTTTAATAGATTGTCCGAGGAGTCTCATAGACAGTTGTTTTTAAAGTCTTACATAAATAGTTGATAAAGGTCATTTACCTTTAATATCTTACTATTTTTAAATAGTGGATCAGTATTTGCAATTTGTTGTTTAGTATTATTATTAATGTATCAAATTACCTTCTTTTGTGTGTTTTATTGTTGTAATTTACTGGTATTTGAGTAGTATAGTTTATATGACTTTCTATGAGAGTGTGATATACTTTGGGAGGAAGTTTTTTATTAAACTTATTTCATAGATTGATCCGTTTTGTTTGTATATTTTCTATGTGAACTGATATTTCCATGTAAGGTTTTCAGCGAGATATATGCCATCTATCATAATATTTAGATTTGTACGTACATATTTATTATTTGGAGTAAAGACCATATAATTAGTTTTAGTCATATTTAGTGCTAATTTATTGGATTTGAACAATGCATCGATTAAGTTTTTTTAGCTCATTGTTTATTTGGCATGTCATGTCTGTTAAAGTTTCACCAGATTTATATACTCTAGTGCCATCTGATAGTAGTTTAGATTGGTTGCATTTTTTTTTATATCGTTTATGGAAATTAAGAATAGTATTGGGCCAAATATTGAGCCTTGTAGTACCCCCATTTGTATATATAATAATTTAGAATTTGAGCCATTATAATTTCCATAGTGTTTTCTGTTATATATGAAAACAGTCATTTCTCTAACCTGTTACACCACAGTTCTGTAATTTTGTCAGTAGTTTATCATGGTTTAAAGTGAATATAGTTGTTAGGATTTTAGTAGACTTCTCATTTGCTGTATCTGATAGTAGCTTCAATATTGTTTATATTGTTAACCTTTTCTATCTAAACACCATATTGGTGTTCTTACAGAACATTATGCTTTTCCAGGAAGTCTATTAATTGACCACAGACATTAATTTAGAGTGAGAGCGTAAGAAATTGATAAATATAGATAAGATTATTTACATTAGGAAGAGAAGTAATAAGGTCAAATGTTAGATTATGTTATACAGTTAATATTTGTTTATAATTACAGTTTTTGTTATCACCATTTATTGTATATAAATCACAGATCACAAGATATTAGTATATTGTATATCATATCTATTATGATGTGATATCAGTTTATACTTTATAGTTGTATAGTAGTATTAATACTAAATAAAGCTCAACTGGTTCAATATGTCAGCGTTAATATATAATATAGGATTTACTGTGTGTGTGTCTTACAGTTAATTTCTATAATCGGATAATATATATATTACCTGAAGCGTTTGTTGTGTTTTATATAACAACTTTAGTTGCATATAAAATTCACCTTAGTTGTATGTGGGAATAGAATGATCTTTCCCAGGTCCAGTTATGTCCAGTTTGTACTATGACATTCAAGATTAGCTCAGATCTGCTTGTCATAAATAACATTTAAGAACGTTATTACTACAATAGTTAGAATAGCAGACAGTAGGTCAGGTTTGAAAGTTTTAACAGTACCTAAGCTATGACGCGTAATAGAAATTAAGTTAACAGTTTTAATGGTAGTCTCTTCGGGACGCCTACACGTTGTTAAAACTGACCTTTGAAGACGGTGACAATTGGGTTATATAGTTTATATAGTATTGCTTAGAAGAAAGATACAGCAATTGAAAAATAGCTATAAATAGGGCTGCTATAATTAATCTAATGAGGCTGTGCCAAACAAGGGACAGCCTGGGGATACTCCCTGAACTACAAGCATTAATCTAATCTGTGAGCTCCGGTGGCCTAGCGGTTAAACCCTCCGGCACTAGGTGCCAACGGTCACAGGTTCGAACCTGCAAGGGGTCGACACTTTTCCAGAGATGAATTTCTCGCTCACAACATCGTGGGTGGCTGACCACGTTAAATGGCGCTGCCGTCTCCATTGAATTATTTAAAATAAAGGGGGACGTTAAAAACCCCTGAGGACCTAAACACTCTGGCAGTGACCACCCTCAGGGTATTTCGGCTCCATCTATCCATACAGCTACCCTGTGAGTGGTGGTGCAGGAGAATTCTCAACCACTCCAACATAGAGCCTATGCCGAATAAGGGACAGCCTGGGGATTCTCCCCGAAAAACAAAGCATTAATCTAAAAATTCTCACAACTGCCGTGATCTGACTTGGGTGTTCTACTCCCAAACTCCACGGCTGTAGGTGATCTGACTTGGGTGTTCTACTCCCAAACTCCACGGCTGTAGGTGATCTGACTTGGGTGTTCTACTCCCAAACTCCACGGCTGTAGGTGATCTGACTTGGGTGTTCTACTCCCAAACTCCACGGCTGTAGGTGATTCGCTTTTTGTTTTTACTTGGCGGCTTAGGGACTGGTGAGACATTACACATGTCTCAGCAAGAAAAGTTGCCACTCTGGATTCAGTCCCCTGAAGAAACGTCCAGAGTTTGAATTCACGGTTCAAGATTCTCTGTGCCTGTGCCTTATAATACACAGCTAAAACACACACACATAAGTAAAGTAAATCCTGAGAATTATAAGTACAAATTGTGTCCTTTTACTGTTGGTATTGTTATTAGTGTAGAATGTTTGTATAGCATTTATCAATTATGATCTTTATGGATCAACAGTAGTGGATTAAAGTTAGTTTCTTTCTATCTTACAGACTTAGTATGGCAGAAGCCCATAGTGCTGTGGCTTTTACCTTCTCTGTGACACCCGAGGGATTGGACTTTAATGTCAACCACGAGGCGCTACATGCTGTCTGGCTGAGTGGATTGAGGTCTTGGAAGAAACGTTTTCTCCGTGTTAAGGTAATATTGTTGTACCTCGTGTAGCATCTCGGGACAATAATATAATTGTTGGTGATGATGAGTTTGACGTGTGATGTTTATGATGATGGTCAGATGAGTAAATGGGGGGGGGGTGTCAGGTGTCAAGTATTTATCATATTTTATCTTTCCTTGAACATTAAACATTTGTGTCTAACCTCAGTTTTTTAGTTGTAACTATTTACTGTCATTTTGTAAACACAGTTTAGCTTTAGCTGTTTATATGTCAGTCAAGTACATTTTGTGAATCCTATTGAATTAATGAAATGGTTGAATAATGATTTGAAATATATAAACCAGAAACATAATATATACTTTCACAAACAAATTTATTTGGTGTTTATATTAAAAGGCCATTGTATCAAGGTTATAACTTATCTTTAATCGGAATATAATTCCATCTCGGCTACAAAGTCAGTTTATTGATTCTGTTTAGATATTTGATTAAAGCAGATGAAACTGTCAATAATAGATCACATTAAATGATTAACACACAACATCACATAGGTAATACTTATGGTAATTATATGGTAATTGTATTGTAATGATGATGATGATAAGATGGAGTAAGATTGATTGGTAGCTGAGATAATAGAGATGTTTACCTGTACTGCTACTACTGATATTTGTCAACAAACCTATACACTGTTAGTGTGTTTAGAGCAGGGTGCCTCTGGTCTAGCGGTAGCGTGTTGGACCACAGATCACTACCATCCGTGTTCAAATCCCGGTGTGGGCATATCTGAAGATTGTTTCATCTTTGACTTCGCCTCATTACCTTTGGAGGCACTCGGTCCATTTAGCCTACAATGTGCACAAAAAGTGGCTGTAAAACATCAATCATCATCAATCATCATCATCTTGTTGTTTAGAGCAACTAATATACACTGATAGATAATGAATGAATTATTGTGTGTGTGTGCCTGTGTGTGTGTGCGTGTGTGTGCATGCGGGCATGCATGTTTCATTCCTATCCAGATATCTACCTTCTTCTACCATCATATTATAATATTTATTATCATTATCTGTTATTTTATAGAACCATTTCATCAATGGAGTATATCCAGCATCTCCAGCTAGTTGGGTCTTTACACTCACTATAGTATTGGCTTTATATATAGCTGATGTGGATCCTTCATTTGGTCTAATACACTGGATAGGGCAGTGGCCACTGTAAGTTTGTTATATATATTAACATGTACATACAGACATGTAATCTTATAAAACTTTATCAACTAATCACTGGAAGTCTGTGTACGGTCATCTTTTATTGTCATATTTATTTAGTGTCTGTGGAGTTGAGTCACCTAACAGATGTTATTTGGCATGTCTGCTCTACGCTACCGTATTGTGGCTCAGTGTTATAATGTTGTTGAGATACACATTGATGGCACTCCTCACATATAAAGGTTGGATGTATGAAGAACGTGGAAAAGTCAGCTTAAAAACTAAAATCTGGGTGGTAAGTCAAAATACTGATTGTGATTTAACTGCGGTTTGATGTCGTGTTGTGTTGTCATGGCAACATGCTGCAGCCATTTTAAGATATTACACATTACTAAGTTATAAATCGCCTCTTGAACCAGCAATATTCTTAAATAACACCAGTTAATGTAAATTTATAAAGTTTCTCAATATATTTTACTTTGAGTGTTTTTAATTTTGTGATAATATTATGATAACTTGTGTTCATCTTTTAATGTCTTAATATAATGTATTTTAAGACCTTAGTGAAGCTGTTGGGTAGCCGTCAGCCATTGTTATACAGTTACCAGGCCTCTTTACCTAAACTACCAGTACCAGACCTGGATCAAACCATGAAATCTGTAAGTCCATGAAAGTTAATTGATCCTTTATTAACCTAAAGTACATTATGAAACAAAAAGATTTAGTAAATTGTCAAATATTCTTATATAAAAACTGCATGTGCATGATCCCATTACTTCAATGAAAATAATTAAATGACACTAATTAATGTACTGATTTAAATAGATTAGTTTTCATAGAAATTATAATCCACCTACATTACATAGAAATTAATTGGTGGAAATTAAGATCAGTATATTTGATTTTTCATTTGGTATAGTATCTGCGATCTGTTCGTTCCCTGATGAATGATGAAAAGTACAAACGCATGGAAAAGCTTGTGGCTGAGTTTAAAAGTGGTTTGGGCGTTAAGCTGCAACGTTACCTGGTACTGAAATCGTGGTGGGCATCAAACTATGTAAGTGATGTTTAGGTGTTGATGTTTTGAGGGGTTTAGCTGGGCACCTCTGGTCTAGTTGTTAGCGCATTGGACGACAGATCACTACTACCGGAGTTCAGATCTTGGGAGTGTGCATATCTGAGGGTGTAGGGTGTTTCATCTTTGACTTCACTTCATTACCTCTGGAGGTCACTCGACCCATTTAGCCTACCATGTGCACAAAAGTTGCTGTAAAACATCAATCATCATTGATGGTTTAACTCACAGCTTGGTAGTTGAATTTAGACACACACACACACACACACACACACACACACACACACCATTGTTTGTGCTATGTATTCTACCATTCCCTGATATCTAGCCCATGTTATTAGTTTAACATACAGTTATTAAATAACAATATAGTTTCTAGTATATCTGGATTTTGGAAAAGGAAGAAATATCACAAAAGTTGTATTATTATGTTGTTATCATTGTTGTAATGAGTGTATAATAAAGTGATCCTATCAGACCAGTCAAGTGATATATCATTATATATCAAGCGTATAATAAAGTGATCCTATCAGACCAGTCAAGTGATATATCATTATATATCAAGCGTATAATAAAGTGATCCTATCAGACCAGTCAAGTGATATATCATTATATATCAAGCGTATAATAAAATGATCCTATCAGACCAGTCAAGTGATATATCATTATATATCGAGCGTATAATAAAGTAATCCTATCAGACCAGTCAAGTGATATATCATTATATATCGAGCGTATAATAAAGTGATCCTATCAGACCAGTCAAGTGATATATCATTATATATCGAGCGTATAATAAAGTGATCCTATCAGACCGGTCAAGTGATATATCATTATATATCGAGCGTATAATAAAGTAATCCTATCAGACCGGTCAAGTGATATATCATTATATATCGAGCGTATAATAAAGCAATCCTATCAGACCAGTCAAGTGATATATCATTATATATCGAGCGTATAATAAAGTGATCCTATCAGACCGGTCAAGTGATATATCATTATATATCGAGCGTATAATAAAGTGATCCTATCAGACCGGTCAAGTGATATATCATTATATATCGAGCGTATAATAAAGTGATCCTATCAGACCGGTCAAGTGATATATCATTATATATCGAGCGTATAATAAAGTGATCCTATCAGACCGGTCAAGTGATATATCATTATATATCGAGCGTATAATAAAGTAATCCTATCAGACCAGTCAAGTGATATATCATTATATATCGAGCGTATAATAAAGTGATCCTATCAGACCGGTCAAGTGATATATCATTATATATCGTAGAGAAACATTACAAAAATATATATGAATGTTGTAAAGTTACTGTCGTTTTATTTTATGTTATTGTTTTATTTAGGTCTCTGATTGGTGGGAGGAGTATGTTTACCTTCGAGGCAGATCTCCCATTATGATAAACAGTAACTTCTATGGCTTGGTATATATGTTGTAATTGTTTAGTTTTTTTATAGTTCAGTGGTTGAGGTTTTCAACTGTCGGATATTAATTTAATTCTTCGTCGTCTTCAAGTGTGTGTCTTGATTTGGATTAAAATTGAACGATGTTCGTTGATATTTCATTTGAAAAGTTAATTACGTGTATGTTTTTAAAAATCAGTGAAATAATTCATCTCTAAAGGCATATCTTTAGCTAATATGTAATAATTCATTTGGCATTTTTTAGGTGCTTTTAGTTTTAAGCATGAAATGCACAAAACACTTTTGACTGATTCTTATATTACAATGAACTTAGATGCATATTTTCTTCATATCTTTCAGGATGCTGTGTTTACTCACCCAACTAAGGTAATGGTTGCTCGTGCTGCTAATGCCACTTGGGCCATGTTACAATATCGACGGCAGTTAGAACGTGAAGAACTCAAGCCAATCTTACTAAACAACATCATACCACTATGCTCATGGCAGTACGAAAGACAGTTTAATACAACACGTGTTCCTGGCATAGAAACAGGTATCAGTTAGCTAACATATATACTCGTGTGTTAGTCAACCTGGGAGATAAGTCGAGGTCAGTTTTTGACCCTGTAATTCTTTCCTCAGGCTTATGCCCACCATATAAGTCAAGGTCAAATTCTGAACTATTGACTTGCTAGTTTTTAAAGAATTTTCTGTTTAATAATATTATTAAAATCCCTCAAAATCATAATTATTCTTGTCATCTGCTAAACAAACTTGCCCAGCTGTAGTCCGAAATCTTGTGTGTAGCAGGAGAATCATCATAATAATCAGTATAGCAGTTGTTGTCGGCCACATCCTCAGTTTCAGCAACACCTTCACCATTTGTTAGAAATACCACAATTTAAGTGACCAATGACCATGGGTATTGATGGTGTTAGTGTTTTATCGTCCTCTGTCATCAAATCATTCTATAATTAGCACATTTCACCCTTAAACAGCTTGTTCTCCAGTAGTGATCTACGCCCTCCGGGTGTGACGGCCTGTGTGGTTTTCTAAACCATTTCTAATCACTTTGATGTTATAATTAATAAATAAACATGTCATACCAAACATACCTGTCTGTAACTTTAACTGGCAAGCATTAGTAATTAATTGTTTCACTGCAACTGTCGAGCAAGGTTTGCAATGTGAGCGGTGATTTCTATTGTATAGCTAATCATCTGGAGGTACTGCTAGGTAAAAGTGTATGACTATCAAGTATTGTTACATAAAGACCGGTATATGTTTAGGAAATCCAAATAACAATTTGGTGAAAATTAATTCTTATTTATTGAATATCTTAATTATGGATATCTAGCCAGCGATGTGATAATTTTATTCCTACTCTGGCTCTTATTGGGTTGAATCCTATAGTATTGTGTGTCAAGGATGGCCCAAAATCATCTTTCCTTCAGCTGGTAGGAAATAGGATGTGTGTATAAGTCGAGGTGCTTCCCTCCCCCCAAAAATTGTCTTAACCACAAGTATATACAGTATCTGAATTATTACTTTACAACATCGAATCAGTTATATTAATGTAGACACTTTAAAGGATGAAAACAGCATTTTATACATTTATAATATCTAACCATTATAGACAACTTCTCTATTAGCTATTATCATCAATTTTATTTCCTCTTTCCTTTTTTCTTAAAGTTGTCATATTTGACAGTAGCCTTTTTTCTTAAAGTTGTCATATTTGACAGTAGCCTTTTTTCTTAAAGTTGTCATATTTGACAGTAGCCTTTTTTCTTAAAGTTGTCATATTTGACAGTAGCCTTTTTTCTTAAAGTTGTCATATTTGACAGTAGCCTTTTTTCTTAAAGTTGTCATATTTGACAGTAGCCTTTTTTCTTAAAGTTGTCATATTTGACAGTAGCCTTTTTTCTTAAAGTTGTCATATTTGACAGTAGCCTTTTTTCTTAAAGTTGTCATATTTGAGGCAAATGTCTCTTAAGCCACAAATTTTTATTGTACCCGCTGCATTATCTTATTACCATTCATTGTTTATCGTTTTAAAATATTTTTCCATTTAGTAATATATAATAAAAGTTAGTTATAATTAACTAGGATATAATGAAATAGTAGCTTAACTCAAAGTGTTTAGCTGGTATGGCCAAACGTCCATTCACTTTCATATTAAAGACACTGGGATATAATGAAATTTATACAACAAAAACTTGCTTAATTAATTCGAAGTGATTTTTCAGTCCCAGCAGCATTAAAATCAATATAAATTGCACTGGTTATAACAAAATACAATGTTCAAAATTGACACCTGTCACTTCAAAGGATATTGTGGCGTATGATAAACTGCAAACTCTGGATTGGTTTTACCAACGTGTTTAAATAGAGGCAATTTTCTATCAGTAATCCAATATTACAATGGCTATCAAATGTAAACCAGTATCTATTGACACAAAGTTGCCAGCTCTTGATGAAGTTGACAAAAAAGTGATATCTAAGATTCAAATTGCTAAAGAATATGCATGCCAGCCCAGAAATGCTTAATATAGCAAAACACCAGTCAATATACGTTTTAAAACAAGGTTATTTTCACTAATTATCGCTGATACGTCGGTAACTAATATATGATACATACATAAGGCCCCTAGATTTGAAAACTGGGATCATTTGAAGTATCATTACAATTAAATGAATTGCCATTCCCCTTGAATTTCTTTATAATCAACTTTTACTATATATTTAATAAAGTACTCTTACTAAGAGTAACGATTCACAGGTGCTGTACAGTATACCATGAATAAGGTATTTGAATGATAAAACTTTTGATTGGTGAAAGGAACCTTGAACAGGGAGTTTTTTGAAAAGATTTAAGCTTTTCAGGAGACAATGGATTATTAATATCCACTGGCATAAAATGGGGGCTGTGACACTAAAGGCAGAATTGCTTGCAGAATTGAATATTTATAAGATCACAGGAAAAGGTTTCCCAAATTACTGATAATTTCAGTCAGAGATATATTTAATTTTTTCTATAACTATAGTGGTTTTAAAACTTGCTCGATAAGCTTTGGAAAACTTCGGAATGTGCCAAACAAAGACAACAAACACTCCACATGGCCTTGTTTAACTTGTGTTATGTGTTCCATATTGTTTTTATTAAGCATATAAAATGGTGTATTCTGTCGCATACAAGTGCGCAAAGAAACATACATCAAATACCAATGATTATATCCCACATGTAAATGCTGTCAAAACTCAGCCCAAAACAATAACCCCCCGAAAATTACACAAAATGGCTAAAAAGAAACACCAAGGGTGGCCCATCCCTGTATAGACTAGTATAGGTCGCATATGGGAGAGCTCCATGCATCCACTGGGCGCCCATATACAGATAAATACCACATTATTTTAAATAATATTTTAAATTATGCAATAGTACGAGGGAAATACTCATACTTATGAATTAAACTTATACCAACGCAAACAAATTCACACCAATCCAACTCGTGTAGTGGGTGGGGGGCAGCACAGGTGGCTGCTCTGGGTCCATGATTGCACTTGCTGCAACTAATTTCTCATAATTAATACTGTATGCGACCTTTTTTGGTAGCGGTTCGAAGTTGTAGGGCTTGATATGCCTGATAATGTCAAAACGTTCATCGGAATCTGACATTTTGTCTGTCAACTGGTCAGAACGCTTGTAAATAAGCTGTGGTACTATGTGATGTTTAGCAAAGATGACATCACACAATAACCCTCTAGCGAGTGTAGTATACACTAGGAATGGCTCATGAAAGTTAGGAAATTAAATATTTGGGTATCATTTTAATGGAAATATGATAGGTGGTGGTTAGAATTCTTCTGATAGGGAATAAAATAATTGTTTGTTACATTAAATTTCTTTTCCCACTTCCTTTAAGCAAGAATCAGGGATATGTAAATGTAATACAAATTTGTTTGTCCTTTTGTAAAAGTTATACTGAAACCATCTGAAATTTGAAATTATTTCACAAAATGTTTTATGTAGAGTATTAATTCTTAAGTATTTGTATTAGCATCTGATGTTATTTTATTTTATTTCTGTTGTTTTTTTTATTATCCAGGAGCACACTGAAAGATAATGGTTTATATTTTAAATTGCTAGCTTTCTGACAGATGATGATTTCTCCTGTTTGAGGTTACAGGGAATCAAAAAGCCAAATTATTTTATCACTAATAAATGGTTTGTTTTCACTAGTTTATTATATAAACTGTTACGCAGTTAATTTTTAGAACAGTAGGTATTAGATTGTAATTTAGACCTCTTACTGTAACCGAGATCGTGGGATGTTTCATCTGATCATCTCGTTTGCCTTTCAGTCATAATCACTCACTCACTCACTTACTATACCAACCACTCTATATTTCAGACACCCTTGTACATTATAAGGACAGTAGTCATGTCACTGTGTATCACCGTGGACGATTCTTCAAGATGTACATCAGGTCGAAGGCACAGCTACTGTCTGCTTCACAGATAGAATAGTATGTATATATTGGTGTGTGTGTGTGTGTGTGTGTGTGTGTGTGTGTGTTAATAAATAATATGTATTCAAATATAATAGATTCATTTCCAGACTAATTACTAAATGTTAGTTATTTCTTAAAATAATATGGCTTCTTAAACGGTTATTTTTTATTACCTATTTTCCAAAACCCGAAGCCAAGTTGAAAGTTTTTTATTTATTGCCAAATGTGATATGCAATATTTTAAAACTTCTCTACTTCCTGTAATGTTGTTGCTGCTGTTCTCCAAATAATTGAGTAGCCAATTAACTAAGAACAGCCAGTATTATATTTTAATTTTTTTGAAATGGACGATTAATTAAAACTATTGATTTATTAAAATAAATCATTTGGATTATCAATTGTCAGTCATTAGTTCAAAGTAATGTGGGATCTAGTGATCAAATGTAGACACCATTAATATGAATTGGAGTCAGACTCCTGTTAGGAGAATAGTTGGTAATATATTTATATATCAGGGTTGGGTCTCTTCGGAAGAAACCTATTTCCAGGATGGTGAAAGAAACTGGAAGAAACTTACTTTCTTCAGGAAGAAAGTGAAAGAAATGTCTGGATAACATGTGTGATGAATTGTCAGATGAAGTAGATAAGGGTCTCACATTATCAATGTATTGTGGCCATTCTATCACAAAAACATTGTGGAAGTTGTGATTTTTGTAATCTCCTCCATCACATAGCAGGTTACAAACCAACAGCTGTGAAGAAGGTAGATGAAAATGGGGCAGACAGTTGCTGATAGTTGCTGCTACATAAGCTGCGTTTTATTTCGGTCAATCACTCGTATTCTATATCCCTTTGCTCATCGTCAAGCTCGCTTCCGCAGTAAACATGCTGTAGCAAATAAGCAATGAGATGGCATGGGGTTTGATCACTTGTTTCAGTCTTTTCTCTACTGCTGCATGATGTGATATCAGAGCAGGGTAGGTGGGCAAATCAAGGCTATGTATTACATGCCTCTGCCAAACCACTTTGATCTCTTTGACATATATCAACTGGGGCTACTATGGGGGCTAGATTATTGTTGGAGTTCACGAACCAAACTGAGAAGGTTACTGTCCATAATTTTAGATACAATGCCATGCTCCATCTCGAGCTGATGATCTTGTAATACTTTCATGTAATATACATGGGTGTGTAGATAGATGTCAAGTACTGTCATCTGGGACTCCTAGTGCATGTCATCCAGAATCTGTGACTTTCTGGACGTTCAGTTAGTGCGATGTCTCCTCCACCAAGGAGATTTAGCCAGTGTGCTGCATACCCATGACTGCAGTTAGTGCGATGTCTCCTCCACCAAGGAGATTTAGCCAGTGTGCTGCACACCCATGACTGCAGTTAGTGTGATGTCTCCTCCACCAAGGAGATTTGTGCTCCTGATTTTCTGTTTTTAATGGACCACATATTTTCTCTATGTTCTTTACCTTGTCCTTGATAATGTTTTTTGACTTACGTATTTCCAATAGATGCCAGACACAACTCTTTACAATGTTCTGCCGTTTTACTCGAGGTTCCATCAAAAAAAGAAAGTCGCGTTTTCAGTCTGTACAGAAATTGCAAGGACTGGGTCATTGTGCACATTGGATGATCCATCTTCCACAAGAGTGACAGTTTGCCCATCAAGATGAACCTTCATTGCTGAATGCAAATCATCTGACACCCTGTTAACAAGGGGGCCACTGAGGTCATTGTGAGTTGGAAGAATGTATTCAGGGCAAAGAGATTTGAAAAAGTCACTGAACGTAGGGTGTTCCACACCAGAAAATGGTGATGGCATATTACAGGCAAAGAAAAACTTTGCAACTGACAGAAGCAAGTTGTTCTTGACCCCAGAACTAGTGGTGTTAATGCGAGGTATTATGCTGTCTCAAACAACAGCTTTTGTTTCTAGTGAGCTGGACACACTAAACTGGTCATTGTGGAGAGGATGCTTAGTGAAACAGCTAGATTATGGCTCTGTCACTGTAATATCTTCAGCATCAATCTGAACAAAGAAAAACTTATATTTAATAATTAAATTGAACCATCCTACTTATTTAATTCCAGCATTATACATTTGATTTTATAAACTAGATCTAATACATAAAAGTATGACTTATATGATGTTTGAGAACACCTTGTAAGATCACATCCTGCGTGGCTTTACCTCAAACAATATATCTAGCCAATGTTTTTTTATTTACATTAATACAGGTAAACTGATCCCTTTTGAACTACTGCCATGCATCATTTTGAACGTATAATGAATATTGGTTCAAAAAAAAATCATCATCACTCTCTGCACTGAACATATGTTGTATTTGTTTGTGTGTCATTATGTCATCGTACATGTTGTCACCTTCTTCGTCGGAGTCAGTGTCAGATTTGTCGTACTGTTCAGCTCACAATACCTCATCTTCCATGCCATCTAAATCATTACTGATTGAGCACTTCTTGAATGATTTGGTAGGGGTCTAATGATGGGAGGGTCGAATTAATTACAGGTGCTTCAGGTTGTCTGCTGCTGTGCGTTCGTTTCCGTAATAATGTTTGAAGTAGTTTATTAGTAGTTCCCATGTCCCAGCTTTAGAAGTAATTAACACATTGTTTGCTGTAATAATTTTCCTTTGATGTGGCTTCTATGTTCATTCTTTGCGTTGCCTCATTTGTCGTTCTGTTCAATTACACACGCTCACATATCTCAATAGTAATGACAAGTCTTGTGATTACATCACTAATTAAAGCGTCTGATTAAATAAACATGGCAGTTATCATGATTAAGTTTTGAGAAAACACACCTAATAAATTTGTTTATTGTTCATAGTTCATATTGTACAATATTATAGTATTTACCACTAAATTATGCCAAATATTACCTTCCCTTTTAGTATGACCTGTGTATAAGACGTCGATTTTGTAGTATAAAAATTATATGCCAGTATATATGATAATTGCAATTGTCCAAAAACAACAATGTAGTTAGCACCCGTCAATGGTGGATGGTAACTACATTACTTGCTGGTACCACCAGACATAATTACAATCCTGTGGTGTTTAGACAAGTCTTATGATTGCAATTTTAAGAAAAGTAAGTTCCCATCATGTTTACATTTTCTTGCCAGCCAGATGATGGACTTGGATATAAGAAATGGTTTTGGAAATTTGTAATTTGAACATTAATACAACCTGACTATAACATTTACAATTACTTAACTATATTTAACTTATGTCTTTAATTATTACAGTTGTCATTGATCATTCTTTTTATGAGTGCTAAAGCCTAAAATCATGTTTCTGAGCGTTTTCTTCTGTGGTTTAAACTGCCAGCCCTGTTATATATCAATGTTTAGTATTAAGGTTTAATAATAGTTGTTGTTAGGGATAGCTGGTCCTTTAATAAATTTTTGTTTGTTTGAAAGCAATTTAGTAAGTTAATGCAGTGATAATAATTTTGTGTGTTATTGTATATATATATATATATATATATATATATATTAGTGATTTGAAATTTTTTATCATTTAAAAAACTAATTGCGCAATGATGATTTATTACTGATGGAATTAACGTTTGATGTTATTATTTTACCTATTTGTACTCCTGGGGTTCAAGGATGTTCTTGTCAGAAAATATTACTTAATTTTATTTCCTTTTTTTAAATGCAAACAATTTCTTATTGTGGAATATTTATAATGATAAAATTAATAAAATTTTAACTGCCTTATAAAAGTGTGTACAATATTGGACATGTTTTATTTGGTTATAATTATTGTGTATTTAAAAACAAAATCTCATAAACATTATTGTTTAATGTCGATGACATATTTATAAACATGTTAAATATAGTAAATTACACTTTTGTGCTTGTTGCATTTTTACTAATAGTGTAGTTGGCTACAGATCTGTGGCACCTAGGTTCAAATCCTAACCATGCTAAGTCAGAAAGGTGTTTTAATCTACTAACATACAAGATTGTATAATAAACAATACAAAATTAACAATTATGTTGGTTATTAAGCAGATAGTTTTAAATCTTTTGGCATTATCTGGCATACTGTATTATTAATTCTTATATCCCTAACCTTATTATCCATGTTTCTGACAGCATGCTACAGAAGATAGTAGATGATCCTTCTCCTCCAGCTGATGGAGAACAGCATCTGGCAGCTCTAACAGCTGGTGATCGTATACCTTGGGCAAAAACTAGACAGGAATACTTCAAAAAGGGAATTAATAAAAACTCACTTGATGCCATAGAAAAGGTATTTGTGTGTAAAATGTTAATGGATAAAAACATTTATATTTGTGTATGTTTTGTTATTATTTTAATGTGATCATACAAGGATACTCCAATATCTATCTTTGTGAGTTGTTTCCTTCATTATAGATATGACCAGCCACTCACTTACTGATGTGAGATTATATAATTAGACATTAGTTGTGATCTCTGTCACTCAGTGTTGTGTGTGTGTGTGTATGTGTGTGTATATATATATATATATATATATATATATATATGTGTGTGTGTGTGTGTGTGTGATAGATTAAGATTGTATAACCAGTGATTTCACAAATTCCCTGTTTTAAGCATTTTGCTAAATTCCTGGTTTGGTAATCTTACTATAATGCGCACACAGACACACACAGACACACACACACACAGACACACACACAAGTTGGTAAACTAGTATATTGTTATTATTAAGGTATATAATTTTGTTCTCTTGTTGTTTTTAACAGGCTGCTTTCTTCCTGGTCCTGGATGAAGAAGAACAAGATTTTGATCGGGTAAATTATAACTAGTAATAAATTATGGATTACATTTTAAAGAAAAGTTAACATGTTAACTTAATAAGACATCGGGTTTAACTCGATACATGTATTATTGCAGATAACCTGCTTACCATGCTAAAATGATGGTGTTATATCACGGATCACTTGACTTAATATTATAAACATTCTCAGTATAACATGATTGGCTTAGCTGTTAGCTGAATGTTATTTTGTCCAATGTGTATAGAATTACACTTTATAAATTTGTTTGGTCTCCTCTTTTATTATCTAAACGTTTTAAGTACATTTAAGGATTTAATAACAATAAAATGTTCAATATATTCAATATAGGAAGCTTTTGTAGATTACTATACACAGCATAGAAATGATTCTTAGATATGATGTGTAACTTATCTCTTGTTTGAGTGGTATTTGTCTGTTTACAAAAGTAAGAGTTTTCACCGGGCATCTTCGTGGCATGATGTTTCCAGTCAATTTATGTTTTATTATCCAATAACAGGATGACCCCTCAAAGTTGGATAAGTTTGGTCACTCAATGCTGCATGGCAAAGGATATGACAGATGGTTTGATAAGTCATTCACTGTGGTCGTTTGTGCAAATGGCAGGGTAAATCTATTGTATTGATTCTGATAAATTAATATTAATATATTTGCTAACATTGATATACTGACTACTGATACTAGGATGTATAATTTGTTGGGTTTTTTCCACTTCAGATTGGCTTCAATGGAGAACACTCTTGGTAGGTTTTGTCCAGATGGTAGTTGAATCCTTTACATCTGTTATTATTAAAAAAAGAAATACAAGTAATTTTACAGATAATAAACTGATACATTGTATTTTGATTTATCACATAAATGTATATATAATCAACAGCATTATTTCTAATAGTTGCCATAGTAACTTGTGTTTTATATTAACTTATACCAATATTGTAGATGAGTTTACTTCAGCATCTTAATCTCTGTGATGGTTTTGTTAGCACCTATATAGTCTCAGACAAAGGGATTATCTGAACCACGTCTCTATTACAAAACTAAAACACTAAATTCAAGTACAAAATCAAACAATTTAAGCATCAGAGTCAAGATGTAATTATATATACATTTAAGCATAAACTACATAAAAGTCTGAGCTAGTCAAATCCTGATGCTAAATTAAACTGATCTACGTTTGTTGGTTTTTATGATAACATATCATGGGATTTTAAGTAAGAATTTTGTTTCAGTATTTGAAATAGTAAGGTTTAACAGGTTAAAATTTTCAGGGCTGATGCACCAATTTCAGCTCACCTTTGGGAGTATACATTAGGGGAAGATATTGCCTTCACTGGGTAGGTCAAAGAAAAATTACTACGGAGAGGATGTGTGACGTGTATAGCACCTCATATTGTTAATGTGTCTGTCTTCTATATATATGGCTTACAGAGACAGCAGCTGATCAAATACCGCAGATGTTTTATTATATATATCTGTATCTGGTGTTTATTATTTTGCTGTATTGACTGTTCTGTTACTTGTTACTGTGCTATATCTATTGGCTTATAAGGAAGTACTGTTTAATGCTTAATCTTCAGTGCTTTATGCTGTAGTACATCTGATCACATCAACATCTGATCACACACATAGAGAGAGAGAGAGAGAGATGAACACATATACATAGACATATAGATGACCTTGGAAGTTTTGTTTTATTAGCTTTTGTTTATTTGGAGTGGGATGTACAAATCTGTGATCTTACAGATCTTCATCTACCCAAGTCTGTCACTTGTTCTATCTGTCTGTCTATCTTCAGTAAGCTACATTTAACCATTATACAGATTCTTTTAACTACTTTCAGCTCGCTGATGATGAGTGATTCCAACACGATCTCCATTGTTAAACATTCATGTTAAATGTTTATTACAGTATACTTTGTTCATATTTAGGGCTGATGCTCCAGTAATGGGTCATCTGTGGGAATGTTCTCTAGCAGATGATGTCAAAATCGGGTAAAATTATACATACGTTATTGTTGTCATGAACTACCTAGTTAAGAGTTGGTAACCTTTCTTTTATCCCATAACAAATCAAAATTAATCAGTAAAATTATATTTCTGTAATGCTGTGTTAATAATTTAAAATGGGAACTTGTTTGTGTTTTGTGAGATGATAACTGTAATCCTTTAACTATAATTTCTGGTGAAATATCATAATATTTATTGCTATCACTTCATTTATCAATGTATGTTAACAGGATGTTTAAAATAAAATATACAGATTCTTGATACTTACCTCTATCAAACAGTATTTAGGGTTTTCTATTGTATAAAAGCTATATATTTACCATAATTGGCACTTCAAAGATTAGATCTATCACCAAACTGTTGAAATACATAGGTTTTTTTCTCATAGAGTTTGTAAATTTGTGATCCACAAAGATGACTTTTATTTAACACGATATAATTTATAGAAAAATCCTTTAACAGCAGCTTCAGTTTATACTTTTGAGAATCTGCTATAAAAATTCTTTTGCCCAAATTTTTAAATATTTTTCTGTGATTTATTTGTGACCTATATTGTTTTTTGTTCTCCATGATGAAATGTTGTAAATTTTATGCTCCTAGTTTTTCTGATAAGATTTACTAAGTTGACATTTGGTTCTTTTGGATATTAATTTGTGTATAGATGTAAATAAAAGTTACCTCCAGTTGGAAATGGATGAAACACGAACAAAACTAATAAATGAATATCAATGAACATGGAGGGAAAATAATCTATTTTTGTGGTGAATTTTATTCTTGAAAATCCAGTTCTGTGTATAATATATACTGGGTAACCGATAAAAATATTTAGCATAGATTCTGTATTACTCTTATTTCTGTGTCTCAATATATTTACTAAATAGCATCTTTAATTAGTCAGTTTTCTTTCAGTTTCTCTAATTACTAATCAGTGCTCTTAATAATTTCTAACCTTATCTGTTAATTCTCTTTAATGGTAACTATTGTAGTTATGCTTTACTGCCACTAAAAATTAATGTCAAATATTGTCAGTTGTTTGTCCCATCTTCAGTCTGATAACAATGTAAAATTTGGAAGATAATCTTTTTTTAACTTTGCAGCGTGTAAAATGTTTCTGCTAATTTTATTTTCTTGATAATAAAATTTTGAACTTGAAATATTATAGTCTCAAAGTCTATCTCATTAGTTTGTCTTAAATTATTTGCTGTGAATTCCTATTGAAAACTGGATTTTAGACCCAAAACATAAAAAAAGGCTATTTTAATTTTTGACCCTGATCTTAAAAATATTCAGTCAGATGAGGTTTTGTTGTTTTGACTGATTTCTGTTTATTTATTTAAACATTAAATAATGTTGTGTCTTTATAAAGTTATTAAATATTTGATTGATATATTTTACTAGTGATGTTTTAGGCTTACTTTATTATTGTTGTGTTAGAACTGTGTATATAATGACATAAAATTGTTATACAATAAGTTAATTAGATTAAACTAAAGTGTCATTTATATTTTAATGTATTTATGATGTTTAATTCTCCAGATATAGTGAAGATGGACACACTAAGGGAGAGTTAGAGTTTATACCACCAAATCCTATTAGGTTACAATGGGAAATACCTCAACAAGTAAGTTGATATGTTATCAATTATAATATAGTGTTGGTTGGTTGTCTGTTATTATGTATTGTGTAAATAGTTTTAACACTGATTGATATTTCTATTGTACTGTTTTTATTATTTCTATGATATATTTCATAATATTTTAGTGTCAGCAGGTGATAGAGCGTAGCTTGGCTGTTGCAAATGATCTTATTGCCGATGTAGATCTCCATCTTATAATGCATGATTCTTATGGCAAAGGCTTCATGAAGAAATGTCACACGAGTCCAGATGCCTTTATACAGATGGCCCTCCAGCTGGCATATTACAGGGTAATATTTGTTTTTAAGTATCGCATTATTCTAGCTTATTTAATAGCTTTTGAATATCGTGTAATGTGTGTGTTAAGTGGAAGATGAGAGGTTTGATATAGTAACAAAATGTACTTGTTTTAATTGTTTGTGTGTGTGTGTGTGTGTGTGTGTGATGTTGTACTGACTGTTTTCATTTACTATTTAAGTTAGTTCAGTGTGATCATTTATGATAGTGAACAATTACCAAATACTATTGAGATATAGTATAGCAATTAGAAGAATATATAACATTAAAGTATAACTTATTACTGAAATAGTTAATTAAGAATATGTTTACTACACGCTATTATAACATTATAGAATACTTATAACATCACTGAATGGAGACGATATGTTTACTACACGCTATTATAGCATTATAGAATACTTATAACATCACTGAATGGAGACGATATGTTTACTACACACTATCATAGCATTATAGAATACTTATGACATCACTGAATGGAGACAATATGTTTACTACACGCTATCATAGCATTATAGAATACCTATGACATCACTGAATGGAGACAATATGTTTACTACACATTATGATAGCATTATAGAATACTTATAACATCACTGAATGGAGACGATATGTTTACTACACACTATCATAGCATTATAGAATACCTATGACATCACTGAATGGAGACAATATGTTTACTACACGCTATCATAGCATTATAGAATACCTATGACATCACTGAATGGAGACAATATGTTTACTACACACTATCATAGCATTATAGAATACTTATAACATCACTGAATGGAGACGATATGTTTACTACACGCTATCATGGCATTATAGAATACCTATGACATCACTGAATGGAGACAATATGTTTACTACACGCTATCATAGCATTATAGAATACCTATGACATCACTGAATGGAGACAATATGTTTACTACACACTATCATAGCATTATAGAATACCTATGACATCACTGAATGGAGACGATATGTTTACTACACGCTATCATGGCATTATAGAATACCTATGACATCACTGAATGGAGACAATATGTTTACTACACGCTATCATAGCATTATAGAATACTTATGACATCACTGAATGGAGACGATTGGAAAATTATGTTTATTAAATAATGTCTGAATTTGTTGATTCTTTATTTTCCTTTTATCAAAATCTTTATTCCAGTAAGTAATAGTTTTTGTGTGCTTTATGCTTTAGGATGCTGGAAAGTTTTGTTTGACTTATGAAGCATCGATGACTCGCCTGTACCGTGAAGGACGCACAGAGACAGTAAGGTCATGTACCATCGAATCTTGTGAATTTGTGCAAGCAATGGATAATAAAACCAAAACTGTGAGTATAAATGTTTACTTAAAGCACTTTTAATGTTCTATATTTAATTTTGTTCATCGGATGTTATTGTTGTGACATCCATCAGACATATAACTGTCTGGGTTTGACATTCAAAATTGGCATGTTCTATCCTCCAAGATGCCACAAGAGCAAACTCAAGGTAGTAATACAAAATGACCTTTATGTGCCTATAATGTATTATTAAACTTATGTATTTATTTCATAAGACATATTGATTAATTGATTGTTTTCCCCCCCCCACACACACACACACACATATGGGGAAAGGACATTTACAATAAGTATATAATAAAATAGATCAATAACAACATTACAAATAGACAACATAAAGAGACATAGATTACTAAATTGGCAATAAAAATATTTATATCATTTTAAAACACACCTTAATAATTATTGTTTAAATCTCTTATAGGTATTTTACAGACATTATTTGGGGTATAAATTTACAGCACCTTTGAATTATTATTATTATTATTAGATAAAAGATAGACAGTGGAATCACTAACACTTGTGACAAAGGTCATAGTATGTGATTTGCACTTTTTCACAAATTCACTGTCAAATTTATATTTAATTATAAAAGTACTGTACCTATCACTTACTGCTGACACTATTTATTAAATTATCATCACCATTCAATCACCCACAGATATGTTACTTTAAAATAAACATATAAAATATTCTACCTTTAGAAAATATATTGACATCCGAACTAATCGAGTCCAATTTATATCCATCTCTGAAAGTAGAAGGTTTTTGTATTTTTAGAGCTTGTAATTGATACGTGTTTCTACAAAATTTATCCATTTTTAGAGCTTGTAATTGATACGTGTTTCTACAAAATTTATCCATTTTTAGAGCTTGTAATTGATACGTGTTTCTACAAAATTTATCCATTTTTAGAGCTTGTAATTGATACGTGTTTCTACAAAATTTATCCAACTTGTAGAGATTTTTTCAGGGTAGATAACACTGGATGGCATATAACAAAATTGGTTGGATTGTAATCTTACACATGTAAGATATTATATCTTACACATGTAAGACATTATATCTTACACATGTAAGACATTATATCTGATGTTAAACTGCTCTTGTAAAATCTGATTGACTGTAGAACATAGAAACCTTTCATTATATCTGATGTTAAACTGCTCTTGTAAAATCTGATTGACTGTAGAACATAGAAACCTTTCATTATATCTGATGTTAAACTGCTCTTGTAAAATCTGATTGACTGTAGAACATAGAAACCTTTCATTATATCTGATGTTAAACTGCTCTTGTAAAATCTGATTGACTGTAGAACATAGAAACCTTTCATTATATCTGATGTTAAACTGCTCTTGTAAAATCTGATTGACTGTAGAACATAGAAACCTTTCATTATATCTGATGTTAAACTGCTCTTGTAAAATCTGATTGACTGTAGAACATAGAAACCTTTCATTATATCTGATGTTAAACTGCTCTTGTAAAATCTGATTGACTGTAGAACATAGACACCTTTCATTATATCTGATGTTAAACTGCTCTTGTAAAATCTGATTGACTGTAGAACATAGAAACCTTTCATTATATCTGATGTTAAACTGCTCTTGTAAAATCTGATTGACTGTAGAACATAGAAACCTTTCATTATATCTGATGTTAAACTGCTCTTGTAAAATCTGATTGACTGTAGAACATAGAAACCTTTCATTATATCTGATGTTAAACTGCTCTTGTAAAATCTGATTGACTGTAGAACATAGAAACCTTTCATTATATCTGATGTTAAACTGCTCTTGTAAAATCTGATTGACTACAGAACATAGAAACTTTTCTTACTTGATTTGATTTTAGAATCAACGTGATTGTAATTATTATTTGACAAATTACCACCTAAGTACGTTATATTTGATGACCATGCTAAGACATTACTGCCTAAACACTATTCAGAGCTTTTACAAACTTGTTTTACCAGATTTAATAAAATGAGCCTTTTTAGAATTAAACCACAAACCATGAGATGAGATATATTTATTATCTACATTGATCAGTCTTTACAAAGCAGTTTATAGAGCTTGTCAACAAGATACATTATATGATATGGTATTAATACAATGGCTCAAATAATCAACAGATGGAAATTGCTCATCTTTCACACATTCTTATTTTTGTGGACATGAGCACCTCGGATCTCATGTTTTAAAGAATATCATGTCAAATATACAAAAAGAAACTGTTCTTTCTTTTAGAATAAGGAAAGGATTGCTTTGCTGGCCAAAGCTACCAAACAACACCAGAATGGTTATCGAGATGCCATGTGTGGAAAGGGTATAGATAGACATCTGTTCTGTCTGTATGTTGTCTCGAAATACCTCGGTATTGATTCACCGTTCCTCAAAGAAGTCCTCAGTGAACCATGGCGTCTATCAACAAGTCAGGTAAGTGTCAGTAAAGTTTGTCAGTTGTATCTTTCCTAAGTTACCATAAAGACCAGTCTGTAGTTTTGTGTATAACTTAAAAAATGCTATTATGGTAAATAAACATGATAGATTTCTTGATTCTATAAATTATAATTGAAATTATTATGAAATCCGTCACTGACTGATCAAATGTTTCGAAATAATTTAAACTCGTTTTCACAGTTTGTAATGAACTAGTTGCCAGTTAGGTAGTTTTTCCAACTGTTAGCTAGGTGCAGCACCATTTTCATATTATCCGGTGAGGTTTGCTAATGAGAGACTTTGAAAAAAGACAAAATGACAAATTAATTTATTTCTAATTTACATGTATATATATATATATATAACATTAGATGTAACGCAATAATAATATAATGACAAGATAATGTAGACGATGATGGACAGCATTGTGTCTGTGACAGTCAGAAGTCATCATAATAGTGAGAAAGAGGCTGGACTGAGGAATTGATAATAATGAGGAAAAAGAGTCATAACATACACCTTTATGATATAATAGAAATATAAAAGTTATCATTAATATCAATCATTTACATTATTAGAAACCAAGTGATTATGATAATATATGGTAAACGTCTTACATTTGTACATCGGACTTGGCTTTGGTAGGCTTTGATTTGGTATTTAAATTGAGAACGAGATAAATTGTTGACATTCATTTGGGATCATTTGGGATTCATTTGGTAGCCATTTTGCAAATTGCAATGGACATCTAGCAATGTGTATCATATCCGCTTGTCTTGTCGGACGTAAAACAAGATGATCTCGATTGAATTGGAAAGTATTTGCAAATGATAGGGGAAGTTTATTACTTATAATCAAATATGAACAACAAGGCTTGATATTCGTACACGTCATTCAATTTTAAAATTCGAGAGGCTTTAAAGAGAGTCCAAAGTGTGTCCATTATTATTAGCAGTATTAATTATATGCAATGCCCATTTCTGAAAGACGATGGAGCAGTGTAAAGCTGTTTTACTAGCATTTGCCCACGCAAGTATGCCATAGGTATAGTGGGAGTGTACTAATGAAAAATACAACATTCGCATGCTATCTCTAGGTAAGAAGTTCTTCACTTGCTTGATAAAAAAATACTGATCTTGACACTTTTGTGTTAACATGAACGATATACAAATCCTACAATTTAGATCTAGTAAGGACTGTATAGGCAGATATCTGCCTTTGTTCTTACCAGATTGACTCCACATATATGGAAAGACATGTCTGAAAACCGGAGTTTCTAATGGAAAGTATATACGGCAGATCCCAGAGATGGTGGACAACAGTGTTTGTTTACAATTATTAATCACCTGTTAACATCAATGACATGCATTTAAAACGAAAAGGAAATACATTGTATATTAGCTTAAATGGTATTCCATCCAAAAACAAGTTTTGATAATTGCGAGTAACTGATGGATTATTACAGGGCGTTTCTGTGTTGTTGATCCATCAGCCTGTCAAACCACTTGTCACTCAAGGGGACAGTTTAGCAAGGTTTCGTATAAAAATATATATTCATACATACTCTGCATTTGTACTGGTATGTTTTCCCTGTTAGTCAACATTGAGCAGCTAAGATGACAAACATGATCCCACAGACACGTGGATGTCTGGCAACTCCATTTATCACGACTCGTCTCAGCGAATGACGACCGGTCCGAGTCACTTATCTTGTGTGTCAGGTTGATATCAGTTTTGGAAAAGTTGTGGGTTTTTTCCTACATGTATTTGGATAGATCTAGGACGTGGAGTGCCAGTGTTTGACCTCTTCAGAAGTTGGGACAGCACCCCTAGTGAATTTTTGTCCGGATCTGGCAACTGAGCTATTCACACATAAAAAAACATATTCAACCACCACAAATTAACTATAAGTACATTTATTGATCCCAATCTTAATTATACACCATCTTGACTCAATCAGCAAAACAAACAGCCCAATCACAACTTTCATTTATTGTGTGACTCCACCCACTAAATAAGTTTTATTCTTGTTGTTCATTTACAGCTATTGCGTATGTTTTATTTATTGAAATTAGGAATCATAATTTGTGATAATAGTGCGGTGAAACTCAAGCTAATGTCTCTAGAGATAATGGCATTCTAGAATCAATATATATCGTGGTTGGATTAGGGATGAACAAAAAATTTGTAATTTTGTTAATAAAATAGACTCAAGTGATGGTATAAATAGAAAGAACGGGAGGACAGCTAGTGATCCAGAACTTGATAAAGCTCTTTACAGTTGGTTT
The DNA here is from genome assembly GCA_025642065.1 of Paralvinella palmiformis. Taxonomy (NCBI): domain Eukaryota; kingdom Metazoa; phylum Annelida; class Polychaeta; order Terebellida; family Alvinellidae; genus Paralvinella; species Paralvinella palmiformis. The sequence goes on along the minus strand of JAODUP010000573.1, from coordinate 86,766 downwards.
GTCAAGGGGAGATGAGCTGGAATTCCAGCGTAGCATATCGTAATTATTAAAAATATCTTCCTTAAAACTTCATATGATGTTCTCATTACAAAAGAAGATACACAAACAAATACATCTTCACAGAAGTTTATTTGTTCACATTCATCTATCTCTGTTCATTTATTATTCCAAATATTTACTATCTTCATCTTAAAAACATGCACTATTTCTGGCGGATGAATATCACCAATCAAAGTTTATTTTCCATGCAAACAAAACAACTCCACAGAAGTTTATTTGTTCACATTCATCGCAGCTGATCGGTCTTGATTTGTGGTCCACCTACAACACGGTCAACATCAGTGTTATAGCATAGCCTTACTGTACTCTAAAAATGTGTCAGTCCACTTGAACACACTGACATTATACTAAGAAGTGACTCACTTTCATATAAATATAAGTTAAATTAATCTTTTTGTTAGCTGTGTTTAGTTTGAATATATTCTACTCAGAAATATAAAATATATGTTGAAAGTAACAAAATGTTAGTGTAAGCATTTATTGGAGAAGTTTCTAAATATAAAACTGATTGGTCTATCTGTGGATTGGTTTGTTCTATATAATTTAATAAACACTATTGTTACAGACTCCTCATCAACAGACTGATAAGTTAGATCTGGCAAAGCATCCAGAATTGATATCAGCTGGTGGAGGATTTGGTCCCGTAAGTTTGTTTATGTAGTTAATTATAAACTAGTTACTAAGAGTTTATCATTGTATATTAGTCATAATCTAGCTGTAATATTGTTTACATTTACTTGATATCAGCCATACATGCACACACACACACACACACACACACAATAATCAACCTTTTTTTATCCTATCAGGTAGCGGATGATGGTTATGGAGTGTCATATATTATAGCAGGTGAAGATGTCATCTTCTTCCATATCTCTAGCAAGAGAAGTTGTCCAGAAACTGTAAGTTGTACATAAATCATTAACATATCTATATTTAATGTAGTTAATAAAGTGTTAATGTTATTAGATATTTCAGACATTATTTTGGTTAGAAAGTACCTAATAAGGGTTCTTTATTAAATATATACGAGGCTATTGTTTTTTTGGAATACTTGTTTTACAAACCTGGAAATAAACTGACTTTTATTGTTTTTATTATTATTTTCCACTGACCTAGTTGTAGCTAACCTTGTTTTTTCTTCTTCAAATTGTTTATTTTGACATTCAAAATACATAATTTTAATGAAAGCAAACGCATACAGAATGTTGAAAAAGGAGATGCTTGAAGCATTGCTTATACAATGGACCCCCCCCCCTAACATAACATTTAAAAACATTCATGACATATTTCAAAATAAAAAGATGTGGAAGTTTTTAGCACTCAGAGTTTTTCCGCAGTAGCTACTAACCTAAAATATACTCAATTAATTTAGGGGAGAAATGGGGATGGTGAACACTCCAATGGTGTGATCTTAGTATACGCGATACAGCAATGGACAAGAAGTACCCTCAATGTTTAATGTTCCTAATAAGGCATTGATCACGTGATTTGTGATCCAGTTCAATGTCGTAAAGGTTATTTATATAAGCAAAGTGGTGGGAGTGGAAGTTTGACAAAAGTTCAAATTTTGATACAACCACTTTCAGTCGCTAATAGTTTTTGGTTGTGTATTGTTGCAAATTGCTTCAAAGTAAATCCACAACAATTATTCAGTTCCAGCTTAAAACTATTAAGTGTAATAAATAACGAATAGGGTTTAATGTTGTGGTTGATTCTCCCCACCTGGTTGAACCTCCCCACTAATCCTTTTGAAACAATAACAAATCTTAATACTATGAAATACTACCTATAACTAGGTATTAGCACAATGGTTTTGCTTGCAGCATACACAAAAAAAGCTTTCTTTTTGCTTGATGTATGTTTGAAAAGTCGCCGGCAACTCAACAAGTTGCCTATTTTGTCTTACTTGACCCATGCACTAAATAGCCTCATAGAGTGGAGCCTTGTTAAGTGTTATTAAGTGTTAATAAAATTTCCCGTAAAACAAGTATTAGAAAAACAATGGCATTATTATTGTAATCAAGAAGTAGTAATAAAGTTTAATTAAAGTTTAAGATTTAAAACAAATAAGTTAACATATTTTTAGATTGTATATGATATATTTTTCCAGGATTCTACACGTTTTGGTAACAACATTAACAGAGCATTCCAGGATATGCGCAAGTTGTTTGAAAATGCTAATTCTTGAGGTTTTATAATGCAGTGATAATCACCATTTTATCAGCTAGTGATTTGCTAATCAGTGTTGACATATTAGCAGACACCTGACCACTTAGACTAGGACCATTTAAGCAATTTCTTTGTATCAATGCAAGCTACATGTTGATAACTTTGTATCTTCAAATGTCTTTCTCTTGTATGCTGTGGACTTTTGTGATCTCTAGGTAACGTCTAAATAATTTGCTATCATTTAACTCCTTCAGAATGTGTAGATCCCGTTTAATTATCAGTATGTAAACATTTATATTTGATTTTAGAGCACACCTAATATTTGCAGATTTTGCCTAACATTGCCAGCAGTTTTATTTGAACTTAGAAAACAATTCTGTGACTGACATATATTGTATAATTCATTCTTTATCAATAGAAAATTGTTATTTAGTATGGAATGTTATTGTTAAAAGTATTGTGATTTTCTTATGCTAGGGAATTGTTTTGTTACAAGTGTTAACTTATAACCAGTAAGTATTTCAGTAGCATGTGATGTTACACGTAGTAATATTGTACATAATATAACTTTTCTTCAGTACAGCAGCATAAATGCATTGTTTTATTAATACTGGTTTTAAAGACCTCCTGACAGTGATTAATAATGTATGTATGTAATGTGTTTCATACACTGTATATTATTTATTTTGACTGCAATGCACATTGTGCACAATCAATGCAAGTAGTTTATTTTACAATAACATCTTATCTGTGGCTATATTAACATGTATAGTTTACTTACTGGCGTTTGGTGTGGAGTGTCTGTATCATATCCTGTTAATGGTATTTGATATTTTAACAAAGTAATCTCACTTTGCTTTGTGTTCGTAAAAATATGCACAATATTTGCTTAGATACTGCTGATCAGCTTGTATCATATAATTATTAGAGGTAGAATAATTTCATTTTGAGGCAAAATTTAATGAACTTATTATATAATTTATTTTTTGATGGAGTTGATCTAGTTAATATTTGGCAAATATAAAATTCTCTTTAGCACACAGTCATCGCAATAATTGGTTTTAATTTATCTTAATCATTACCAAAGAAAGAAGTTTTATTATTATTTTAACTTAACAAAATTGATGATAATAGTTATCATTGTGGATGAGATGACAATAAATATTATTGTGTTAAAAAAGACATTAGTTATAATTGTTTGTGTTTGGGCATTAGTTTCATGTTAACATTCCTGATATGTGTTTAGGTAAACATAACGTTTATGATAATATATAAGTGATTAAGGCATGTTGCCAAGAGGCATATATCTATATTCTGATGTAGACAGCATTAATATATTAGTATGGAGTTAAATAGTTTGTATTATATTAATGCTATCCAGGTACAAATTGATTAAAATGGAGTCCTGTTACGATGTTAATGTTTGAGATTAATTTTAGAGGTCTCTCTCCCTATAATCTAAGTTAATGTATGTTTAAATCCGTATTGTAATAATCATTTCTCAATTTTTACAGGTTGTATTTATTATTTTTGTGAATCACTGTTTACATCAGAATTGTTGTTTCAAACACAAACATTTTACAGTAAGCTTTATTGAAAAATTTTAAAATTGAAAGGGTAAAAAGCAGGTTGCTTTGATACAATAGCTATTTCTCTGGTATGTAATGCTGTAATTTACCAGCTGATGTTAATAAATTGGTTACTTTATTTGCCTGTGTTGTATGATTGTATGAAGAGGCATCAGCCCAGAGAATTAGGAACTGATAATTCACTGAATTCTAGACAGATATAAAATTAAGTATGGTGCTGCTTTTGGACCACTTTTTAAATCTTGTTATAACTGGAATTCAAGAGTAACGAGTTTGAAATTAATTTAGTTTGTTTCAAAAACATTTTATTTAACCAATTTGCGTAATTTATCAGGTGTATATAATAGCAGGAGTGTCAGTATTTCCTTATCATACCATAACGACAAAATTATCAAAAAGAATACAAATTCTACAATTATGGCTTTTGTTTATAAAATACATAACAAAGCATATAAAATATATCAGATATATTCACTTCAAGACTCATACTTAGTACATGCCAGATTGATTTACCTTTAAATAGCCATCATTCAAATAAATGTGAACCATACTTTCATAATGTGATAGCTACTGGAAATTATAGAATATATTACTGTAAAACTGACTTTATGATTTGGTGCAGAAAATGCAACATTCCACGTGTCTGATTTAGCTACAGTATGAACTTGACAAACTTAATATAAACAAATTACAAGGACTATAATTATTTCATAGAAACATCACTATTTAAAGACATTAATAATAATGAACAAACAAAATAGTTAAGAAAATAACCAACACTAAATAGATTTACAATAATATCAAATTATAATGGATTTATAATACAAACAAATATCAGTTAAATACTATCATCACAATATGGCTTGTGAAGATCAACTATAATCCAGGAATACTAACAGTTATACCAAACTGTTTAGATAGCTGTGATAGCTGCTCCTCGTAGTGAACATTTCTCTGTACAGCTTCTCGATAGTTAAATTTTAAATCTTCAATTTCCTCGAAGAATTCTGGTCCAAAGTTTTCTAGTTCTTTTGCCAACTAAAATAGTTTTTAAAAAAAACAAGAAATGTCATTAACAAGGAAAAAACCTGACATTATAAAACTTGAATAGACAGCAAGCATACTTTGATGTTTTGTTGAGTTTACCTTTTGTACTTTGTCATGTAATTGATCCCGTTCTAACTGGACAGACTTTAGTTGTGTCTTCAAGTCAACCAACTCAGACATAATTTGATCATAGGAATTCAACTTCTCCAACAATTCTTTGTTCGTCTGAATTGAATTTGAATGTCATACAACTTTAAATGGTTGTAATTCCCCTAATACACTGTCGGGTAGAATGCAGGAAGAAATATGGTACCAAAATGCACAAGTTCAAACAAATGCACACACACACAATATTATCTTACCAAATCCACACCCCCTTCCATCTGTCTATCTTTAGATAGCATTTCAAGAGCAAACTGTAATTCTTTCTTTTCATCTTCAAGACGTTCAACTGTCAATCTGGAGATAAAACAGTTCAGAACTGTATTAAATCATTGATACATTGACTTTATACCCGAGTAAAAGATGCATCTAAGATTCAAATTACGATTAAATAGATCTGGTCTGTCATTCTGAGATAATATCAGTTACGTTTGTGCCAAACTATACCAATATCAAACAAGTAGAAGGCTTAAAGCATAGAATATACACCTAGTCCACCTTTAATAAAGACGAGTAAATAATTACTCTTCCAGGAATGAAATTTAGAAAATGTACAAGTATCACAATAACATGTTACAAATATGTGCATAAAATCTATCTGTAAAATGTTTCACATTAAATCACAAATGAGAGTTTAATAGTTGGCATATCAACAAGTACTAAATAGAAAAATTGAGGAAGAGAAAAGTATCAATAGATTACAGTATTTACTGAAACAAAATCAATAAACTTTCCACTACATCTAAAATTATAATAAAACTTGGCTATAGCATTTTATTTATAAATAATTTAATATCATCAAAATAATTGTTCCATTACACATCATTCAGACATCTTGAAATATATTTGTGACACGAGTGTTACTGAATCAGCCAATAATTCTGATTATAATGACCATTCTGGAATTTCTGAGTATATTTTTGTTGTATACAGTCTAACTCCGCCATCCACCACCCATGAATAGCTGCCAACCACAACTACCACCAATCTTTGATGAGGACCCGATTTCCTGCCATGATAATTCCCCCATTCATCTCCATTCCCCCATTATTCAGCCACCGCCAATGTTTACGCAATACAAATACCATACCTTGCCATATAAATACCCCACTATTACCGCTAGACACTGACAATTAACTGTTTCTGGTAATCTGTGAAAATCATGATATATCAACTGATAGTTGGGGTTAACAAAGGATCAAAAGCCACATGTATTTAACCACCTGATCAATAGATGTATACAGTAGAAGCCACAAGTGATATGTAGCCACCATTAACTTTCATCACTGACAAAACTTTACTATAGAGAAAAAACGTAAACGCACAGCATTTGAATTTGAACAGAAGCAGCAGATTATCACATACTATTATTATGTAGTTAAATAAATAAATAGTTATTACTTACTATAAATGGTCTTTTATTATCCCTACAATACACTACATGTATATTGTATACAATTAAGTCATGTACTTATTCATCCACCTCCAAGGCTCTGCACTGAATATGCCTCCCACATTCTAATGCCACCCCCCACAACACCAACTTTCAGCCAGGTCCCAAAGTTGACATAAAGTTAGACTATATTTATAATGGAGCTAAATCTTGAACAGTGAGCAAAGTCTAAGAGTAGTTTATCTCTGTGTGAAAGAAACTCAGTTTATACAAACAATAAATTCATATTAATGAACATCAAATGTTCCTATCTGAAATGTGTCATCTTGTTTTTGCAGCTACTTTTATGAGCCCACCAAGCTCCAACTGTAATTAGGCAAAGTGAACAATGAAACATGCTTCAAACATATAAAAATCAAGATTTTAGCCCCGTATGAAAGAGATTTATGGCCAATTGTGTTACCAGTTAGTCCACAGAAACACCACCGTGTTAGAAGAAATACAGGAATGCCAACACCATCCTAAACAATGCAAGGTATACTCTGTAGTGTTCTAAAACCAAAATACAATAAAAGAAACTAGAATATACAATATAGAAAATGACCTTGCTTGTTGATACTCTTTCATCAGTTCTGTGTCTGATACTTTAGCACCTGGAGGACACCTCTCTAGAATAGATACCTATAAAATAAACGTAAATACAAACAATCATCACTGATAAAAAAATACTAAGTTGTGTCTACGTTAATTCAAAAATATATAATAAACTTTTAAATTGTGTCCTTGGGCTCTAACTACCACACAAACTTTGTTGATTTATATTTTCAACAAATAACAGCAAATTAATGTAGGTTCATTTGGAAAGTCCATGCATTATATATTTGTTGCAAATTACCAGTACTTAGTATATATATACTTAGGACACCACAATTTTATTAACATATACTAATGTACTAAAATATGATCACTTTTGTGGAAAAGATAGGTTAAAGGGGCTAGGATACCCCCCCCCCCCAGTAAAGAAGATAAAAAAATAAAGCACCCTTCAGAAAACAGATAGATGCCTAAATCAACAGCTTCAGCCATAGAGATGCCCAAATCAACAGCTTCAGCCATAGAGATGCCCAAATCAACAGCTTCAGCCAGAGAGATGCCCAAATCAACAGCTTCAGCCATAGAGATGCCCAAATCAACAGCTTCAGCCAGAGAGATGCCCAAATCAACAGCTTCAGCCAGAGAGATGCCCAAATCAACAGCTTCAGCCAGAGAGATGCCCAAATCAACAGCTTCAGCCATAGAGATGCTCAAATCAACAGCTTCGCCATAGAGATGCCCAAATCAACAGCTTCGGCCATAGAGATGCCCAAATCAACAGCTTCGGCCATAGAGCTGCCCAAATCAACAGCTTCGGCCATAGAGCTGCCCAAATCAACAGCTTCAGCCATAGAGATGCCCAAATCAACAGCTTCAGCCATAGAGCTGCCCAAATCAACAGCTTCAAAAAACCCCATAGAGCTGCCCAAATCAACAGCTTCAGCCATAGAGCTGCCCAAATCAACAGCTTCAGCCATAGAGATGCCCAAATCAACAGCTTCAGCCATAGAGATGCCCAAATCAACAGCTTCAGCCATAGAGATGCTCCAAATCAACAGCTTCAGCCATAGAGCTGCCCAAATCAACAGCTTCGCCATAGAGATGCCCAAATCAACAGCTTCGGCCATAGAGATGCTCCAAATCAACAGCTTCAGCCATAGAGATGCCCATTTTACATCACTGGGGCTATCATGTCATAAACTAAATGTATATTTACATGTGATTGATGGGTACATCAAGCTAAAATGTCTAGACAGGTTTTGCTTTTAAACTAGAATCATTAAATGACACAAAATGTATTCACAAATTTCAACTCTGGGATGGGTAATGTCTATTGTCTAGTGTTAATCACTACAATTATTACCTTCTTCTCTAATTGTGACTTCGCTCGGAGAAGTTCCTGTTCTCTCTCAACAGCCTCTTGTAATAACTTCTTGAAATCGGACAACATTTTATTCTGAAATAATCCAACAAAATTTCAAACATCTAACGTAGAATGTCCCTGAACACATAAACCAGTTATAATTATCTCTTAGATTCTCACACAGTAAGACAGGAATTACAAATTCATACCTTCTTCTCTAGTTCTTCTTCTAAAGATTTTATTTTTTCCTCATTTAATTTCCCCATTACAACACCTTTCCACTCCTTGCTGTTCATTGTACTAAGAGGCTGTGATTTTGATGATTCCATCTCCATCTTTTCCTTGAAGGTGTTTAATTGTTTGTTGAGTTTCTCTGCAGTTATTTCCTGCTGTTTTAGTTTAATACGCAGTTTCTCATTAGATTCCGTTTCCTGAGATAAATAAGACATGACAGCTGCACATCCGTTAACAAATAAACCTCATAATTTAGCAAAACAATATTAACAGTTAGTTATTTATCTAAAAAAAAAGGTTTGCTAAAAATGCTAGTTTTAATATAAACCTTCATAAGATCATGTCGTAATTTGTCATAATCAGACATCATCTTGGCTGTTCCTTGTTGCTGAGACTGGTAACGTTCACTCAAACTGGCACCAAACTTTTGTCGGAGTTCTTCCATTTGGTCCTGGAATATCGCATTAACACATATCGATGTAAACAGAAATTAAACCATAAACAACACCATAAAAACTGAGTTATACTCGGTTATATCAAAATATTACTCAAATGTTTAAAAACAGACACAAATTTAATGTTACATATAATAAATATAATTGTTAAAGCTAACCCTATAAATCAGCCTCGTCTAGTTTCTATTTATTGATCATAACAATAAGATGTTTATATTCTTATTACTAATACTGTACAATTTGATGATTCACAACTGTCAGTATGTGACTTGATAATTAAATCTACCATCAAGTCTCTACTTTCATGTTATATTTACATTGAATTTGATCTATAACTTTATCTCATCGCTATAACAATTGTTTGGTCTTTAGTCAATTGATCACATACACATAAAACAATAACAATAACTATACTCAGAAACATCTACAAATTGGAAATAGAACTATTTTCACCGAGGTACGTCATAATAACATTGCCATCTTTCACCTGAGAAATGATAAACTCGTCATCAACATTATTATTTTATTGTTTGATGAGATATTATTTTATTATACTGCCACTGGCCATCATATGATCATTAAACTATTGTATTATAGATGTATTCTATAGAAGATCTATTTATAAATATTGTGGGTTTTATTTCTCAATAAACATCAGCTTATTTTACAAATAGCTATTAATTAACATGAGCTCATTCTGAACATTGACTGACCTCATACGATGTTTTTAAAACTATAGGATACTTCTACAAAACAGAGCTTCCTTCAAAACAACAGACATCAAATATATTCTAATATATTGTGATATATCAGTTCTAGAATTTCTTACCTTTAAACCTTTATTTTCAAGCTGCAGGACCTTAAGCTGTTCAGCAGATATTACTCCTGGAGCTTTCTTCAGTTGTTCATTCTCTGCTTGAATCTTCTCCACAACTTTTTTCAACAAAGCTATTGTCCTCTCAAGTTCCTTTGAACTTCTTCCACTTTCACCGATCTGTAAAAAGAAATGACACAAAATTATGATGTATTCAAGTTACTGTGAGCTTTTGTTATAACAAGCTTAGTAGTTATAAAAATGTTAATATTACATATTAATGATTAACAATAAGAAATAGCTGCTATTAATAATTTATGAGAGGAAGCAAAATACTCTCACTCACTCACTCACTCTCACTCACTCACTCACTCACTCACTCACTCACTCACTCACTCACTCACTCACTCACTCACTCACTCACTCACTCACTCACATCACCACCATACATAATATATATATATATATATATATATATATATATATATATATTTACCCTGCGGATATTAGCAGATAGAGATCCTAGTGATGATCCTAATGAATTCTGTGATCTTATAGTTTGTACTTCCATCAACTGATCCTTTTCTATCTTCAGTATCTCGATGTATTTTTGTTGGTCAGATATACGCTCCTGTCAAAACATTATAATATTTGTAATACATTACATATTGAATGTTATCTTAAAATTTAGTTAGGATTTTTATAGAAAAATGTATTTTACTTACTAATGTATTTTGTATACATCACTAGGAATCTTAAGAAATGCAGTAATTGTGTGTGAGAGAGAGGGTGTGTGTGTGTATGTGTGTATGTATGTGTGTTTCTGTCTAGCTTCATATGTCTTTACATATTAACCATTGTTTAGAACGAGTTCATGTCAGATTCATTTAAATCTCACTTTTAATCTTGGGATATCTTTCTTGGCTTGTTCCACTTCAAATCTGAGCTCAATATTCTCTTCAGACATATTTAAGATTTTTCTTTCCATCTCCTGCTGTTTATTTAGCAAAGCTTTATAAGCTCCTGAGCCAGGTCCCATTCCACCTTCCTATTTCCAAAACATATCTCATTTATTTAAAACAAAATTAAACATGGCATGCTACATGAATATCTAATATTAACAATTAATACGACAATAATACTTTAAATCTAATATTTTAATCATAAGTAAACCTACCTGAGATGTTCTAAAGCGAGCTTGTATCTGACTCTCTAGATCCTGAAGTCTTTCTGACAAAAATTTGTTCCTCAACGTCAACTCTTCGTGTGCTTTATCGTGTGACTTGGTCAGCTGACGGCGTAGTTCTGTATTCTGATTGGACAAAATGCACCATGTATATTCCTGGTTTTAACTTTAAAAATACATTTTCTTTCAAATATTACAAAGATATGAAACAATATGATAACTGACTTATTTGAGATACTCTATCAGACAGATCAAAAACATCAGTTACCTCTTCTTGTAGGTCATGGTTTTGGCATTTCAGATTCTGTAGCTGATGTTCTCCAGGAGCGAGATGTTGTGCAGCTGCCTGTGGTGCATTAAGAGCTCTGATTGGTGGATCCATAGATGTTGTTCGTGCTGCCGCTACTGCTGTACGCAGCTTGTGCTCTAAGAGTTCCTTGTCTTTGTTTACTCTGTAGATCAAGAAACATTCTTGGTTGAGATTATTATCATGTAGAAATAATACCATAAACTTCCATATATAATACACACTCATGTATAACACACACCCCTTATTGATGAGAAAAATGTCTAAAAAATCTAGTTTTGGTATATAACATGCAGCAGAAATTGGGAAAATCTGCAGCTGGACTTGTGCACCATTTTTTTCCATAATTACATACACCCTCTACGTATGACGGCCCGATACAGATTTTGCTCATAAGGTCCGCAAAAAGATCAAAAGCTGTCTGTGACAATCTTTGATTTCCATTCATAATTGCTTTAATGTTATAATTAATAAACAAACCTGTTTCAATTGTGAGCAGTGATTTCTAATGTTTCGCTAATCAATTAAATATGATGCACGTATAAGTCCAAATGTTTCACGAGTTTTTACAGTAGTTTATTTATCTTCACACTTTGTGTAATGATCATTTTGTAATTAAAGGTGATAAAAGATAATAATTAGACAGAAGGAAATTAAGTAATTTATTATAATAACCGTGAACACAGTTCAATTAAGTTTACAGTAATATTAATAGCAATGCACACATTCTTTTATCAGTGCTTATAATTAGTTTAAATTTACAATATTTCTAAGATTGAAGATCAATTTACTGTAGAAATAACTGAAATAATTTTGAAGCGGAACTGACCTGTCACATGGTGTTCAGGCAGGTCAGCACAAAAATAATAATAAAAAGAATAAAAGTCAATTTTATTTCCCAGTTGTGGGTTTCAGTAAAACAAGTATTAAAAAAACAATGGCCTTAGCAATAAAATATATCTGTCTGTCATTTTTTCTCTTTAAAACACATTTAGTTCTGGTGTACGCGCACACCAAAAAACGACGGAAAATAGTGAAAAAAAGCGTATTATAAACAGAAGATTACGGTATATAATATAATATTATTGTGTAGAGATAATATATTATATTTTTGTGTAGAGATAATATATAATATAATATTACATAACATTAGATAAGAGGAAAATATAAGATATAATGGTGTTGTTATTGTTGATGTAGTTGTGCTTGTACTTGATTTCTCAGCTAAAGACATAGGAGTATATAATATCACTCTTTTCCACTTAGTACCCATCAATTGTGTGTGTGTGTGTGTGTGTGTGTGTGTGTGTGTGTGTATGCATAGTGTGTGTGTGTGTGTGTGTGTTTATGTTACATATAATAAAGGCGTGGGCTCAGGTTTTCGTGATGTTTATAATTCTTACAGAATTATGATCAAACGACTACTACCTAAATAGAAAACAAATTTTATATATTAGTACATATATAACACAGCTATAACTGGAAATAAAGCATATATATCAGTACATATAATATATATTATGATAATAATTCTAATACCTCCGACAATAACAGAAATAATAGTATTTTCACTCATCCCAAAATAGCACGACTAGTTTCAGTTATAAGAAACCTTTATCTAATACATGTGTCTCTTGTGTTTTGAATAATAAATATTCCCATTAAACAGCAACAATAACCAAAAATGCGCTTTTTGATGAGTTTTTTTCATTGCACTATAACTAACCTTTCCAAGGCATGTTTAGCTAATTCATGTGACTTTGTGATACGTTCAATCTCTGCTTCCTTTTCTCTCAGTCTTCCTTTCAGTCTGTCCACCATTTGCTGCCATTTTTTACTCTCCTCCCATCTAGCTACAGACTGATCTCTTGGGGTAGGCTGAGAATAAAATAAACAACAATAGCAATACTTGTCACATTTTAGTTTCATTGAACTGATATATTATAGTCATCTAAAACTTTACTATTTAAAAACTTTACTACAATTATTATATTAATATGATATTGATAATTGTATATCACCACCATAAATATTAAGCCCACAAATAAAAACACAGATAGAGAAGAAGCTAAGCACAATTCAGAGCAATCAAAGAAACATTATTTAAGAGAACTTAACATGGAAATCTGGTGCCGAAGCTAAACTTTCAAACTGACACCATTTAAAATGCAGCTACAGCTACCTTCATAACACACATTGTATGAAATGTCAGATAAATATTTAACTGTCAGTGTCATATGTTATGAGTTATATCATGGTAACTATCTTTCAAGTCACTAGATTTCATTAAAAATAAACGTGAAAAGTTTCAATATTTATTTGTGTAGAAAGAAGATATAGATTGGGGTCAACTACGAATGACCTAACTTATACATAATTTTAAACAGACTAGACTTTTTTTATGTAAACTCACCACATCATTGACGTGTTGCTCATATGGTTTTTCAGGTTGATGTTTTTTATGCTTTAATTCTTCTTGTAAAAGTTTATTCTTCCTACGTAGTTCTTCTATTTCATGTTGAATAGCTTCAGCTGGTCCTCTCTGTAACAGAGTAAAAATAATCCAAATAATAATGAGAGGATGTGTAACAAAGAATGACCTTTCACATCAGTGACACTAACCTGCTTTTGCATTGTTCCCATTCTTTCAATCTTCTTTTCAAGTTCATCTACATCATTTTCTAGATGAGATTTGTCTTCTTTTAGACGTCGTACCTGATTTTCTCTCTTAGCTGAAGGAGTAATGATTATTATATAAAATATTATAATATTTTCATGCTAGGGAGAGTTTAATTATTTTATTCACATGAATAAGATATACAATGTCTCCATTCACTTTCCATTAAACAGAAATAATGACAAAACACTTAATTCTCACACAACAATCATCTACCAGTCATAGTGTAATTCAGTATATTTCATGGTACATTTAATGATCCAAATGTTATATGAAATTGTTTCTCAGGTGAAGCCAACTGTGACATGTGGTAATACTATAATGATTAATTTGTTATTTCTAAGACAAGGCCCAATGAATAATATTACTTGGCTGTTAGACCACCATAATACTTATATACTAGCTAGTATATGATATAATTCAGGATTAACATTAGATTAATCCTTATTAAAAGTCAGTAGTATAGTCACTAAACACTGAAATCAGCATAAAATCTACATCATAATTTATAGAATACATTTCAGATAATAGTTTCTTGGACTATTTTATTGACTGTTTTAACTGAATTCAGTAACAGCCGTAATTTGGGTTATACAAACAACATTAGAAATAATCAATACATGTGTCTGTGTATATATATATATATATATATATATATATATATATATATATATATATAAAACAGACCATTTTCTATATTCATTAATTGATCAATAAACTGTAACACACAACACCCAGCATAGCAACATACACAACACAATAACATACACAACACAATAACATACACAACACAATAACATATACAACACAACACAATAACATACACAACATAATAAAATACACAACACAATAATACATGTATATACACTACAATAACATACACAGCAAGATATCATACACAACACAACAACATATACAGCCCAATCACATATATAGCATGATAACACATAGAGCAAGATAGCATACACAATACAATAACATACACAATACAATAACATACACAACACAATAACATACACAATATGATAAAATACACAACATGATAACATACATGACATGATAGTACACACATCATGATAACATACACAACATGATAACATACACAACATCGTAACATACCTAACATGGTAACATACACACCATGACAACATATACACCATGACAACAAATACAACATGACAACATACACAACATGACAATATACACACCATGACAACATACACACCATGACAACATATACACCATGACAACATATACAACATACACAACATGACAACATACACAACATGACAATATACACACCATGACAACATACACACCATGACAACATACACAACATGAAAACATACACAACATGAAAACATACACAACATGGTAACAATAGAATGGTTGCTATAATTTTTTTTTTTTTTAATATTTATTAAAAACAATGTATAACAATTGGGGGGGGGATACTTGTGTCAATTATAAGTTTAGAGTAAAAAACTCTACTAATTATATATAACATTAAAATAGTAAGTATCTAATCTCCTTTTGTAAACAGTCACGTGTGTGTGTGTGGATATGTGTATGTATATATATATATATATATATATATGTGTGTGTGTGTGTGTGTGTGTACATTCATAGACATATGTATGTGTATGTATCAATGGTTAATAAGAGATTAAAATTTGCTTGTACCACTGAGTTAAAAATTAAACTAAAAAGATTGCTGTCTTCAAAAATGCTGAATTTTTATGTACTCATATAAAATGAGGCAGAAGAAGGGTACTTGAACTATGATATCATTGTATTTATAATTTTAATATCTCTCAAATAAATCAACAAAACTAAAAATGTCACACACATCTTTGCTTTTGGAAAACAGATTATAATATTGACATAGATTATTACATAATCAGTAATAACAAAGACATTATATAATTGTGTATACATACTTAAGTCTTGTCTCATCTCGTCTAACTCTATGTTAAATGTCTGTTCTTTCTCCTTCCTTTTCTTTAATTCTTTTTTGAGCTTTTGGTTCTGAGCTTCTAGTTCCTCAATATGCTCCTGAAATACACACACACATATAATATATATATATATATATAGACTTAACATATGTATTATTTCAAAATAAAGTCTAAATGAATCATGATATTTAACAAATGTCTTACATGTAACTCTTTCGTATGTTTCTCAACTACTTTGTGTACATTCTGTTGTATAGCAACATGATCCATATTAGCCTTGACATCATCTTGCGCTTGTTGAACCATTTCAGCTCTGAGCTCCATTAAAGCTTTGCTTAGAGCCTGCATAATAATAAATATATTTTGTACAACATAAATTGATACATTATCTATTTATTAACAGACAAGAAACAACAACAATCATCCTAAATAAAAATAAATTGATGACCATCAATTATAACAGATGACACTACAAAACAAATATTAGTAACTGTGGACACTTTTAGGGAGAAGCAGATATTCTCACCTTATGTTGTTTTTCTTTAAGTGCCAATTGGTTCCTGAGTCTTTCGACGAGGTTCTTCATGGATGTTGTAGGCGCTCTGATATTAGCTTCTTTTTGTGTTTCTAGCTCGGCCAAAGTGACTTCTAACTCTTTCTCGTTGTCCTTCAAATGGTGCTCCATGTTGGCAATCTTTTGTTCTAGCTGGGCTTGGATATTTCTGTGTTCCTCAATTAACCTGTATCATGTAAATAAACATTATTTTAAAACAACCTGCATTATTGTATGAATTTAGATCTCAGTAGTGATAAGGACCCGACACATTACTCTACTGGTTGATGGACCCGTAAAATGAGCGAGGATGAGTCCAAGGATATAAATCTTCTTGTGCTTTACTCTGTCATCATACCATCAAGACAATACCTACAATAAAAACCTGTCTCCGAGACCACCTGTTTTAAGAGATCAATCTGAAGACCATATAAGCAGTCCCTCCAACTTTTTAGTCATATTTGATTATACATTTAAAGACATGATCATCTGAAGAGTTTTAAGAATGGTCTTATAATAGTCCTATAATGATCATATAATGGTCCTATAATGGACTTATTATGGTCCTTTCACAGTAATTTAGATGTTAACATAAAGGCTGATATGGAAGTGAGCAAACCAGGATTTAATGTCTAGCTAACGATGTTAAAATGTCCATCAAATAGTGATGAAAAACTAGTGATGAAAAACTAGTGATGAAAACTAGTGATGAAAAACTAGTGATGAAAAACTAGTGATGAAAAACTAGTGATGAAAAACTAGTGATGAAAAACTAGTGATGAAAAACTAGTGATGAAAAACTAGTGATGAAAAACTAAGTAAAAATAATTTTTTCAGAGATTAGTCTACATTAAATATATATTTTAGTGCAAAAGTTGGATAAAACAAATACTAACAATATTAGTAAAACACTTTAGTATAAGGTAATATGAAGGTTAAACAAAGAAGTATTAAGGTAAATAATTCTGTGTAAGAAAACAATAGTTTCGTAATTTATACTTTTCTTTCTCCTGTTGTTGCTGTCTAAGCATATCATCATATTTATATCTCCAATCAACTGTTTCTTGTCGAGACTTGGTCAGTTTGTCACGTAGTGCTGTCAGAGAGTTGTCTTGCTCAGCCACAACATCCTGCAACTCGTTTAGTTTACGCAGCTGTAAAGTAATAGCAATAGATTAAAGATATTAGTAAATAGCTAGATACTACAACAAAAATAATACAAGTTATCTAAACGAAATTATGTTGAATCGAGTGTAACACCATATTATAACTGGTTAATTATGACTAAAAAAAAACAATTACTGCGCAATTACACACCTGATCATTTGTAAGAACAGATGATTCCTTCTTGTTCATTGTTTCATAAATAGTCTGTTTGAACTTAGAGAAATCTTCGGTGTTTTTCCGGTGAAGTTTGTCATGCATAATTCTCATCTCTTCTTCGTGTCGTCTATTCATTGATACTAATTCATCTCGTGCTTGCTGAAGCAGTTCCTGATACTTCTGCAGAGTTTCTTCTTTTTGGTTAAGAAGGGCCTACAAAAACATGCGTACTTTAAAGAAATAAACCAACACCTCTTTACCATCTACTTTTCATCACTCCAAATAACTTTTCTTAGAATGAATCACTCTATCCTGACATACCTGTAAACTGTTAACAGTAGACTGTGCCACAATGATGGCCTGCTTGCGTTCATAATCTTCAGCTTCATCAAAAGGCCCCTTACTCTGTAAAGCTTTAGAAGTCACTTTCATTATCATGTCATCACGATCAGCTGTTGCGGGCATACGTAAACGTAACTCCGTGATGATCTTATCACGAGCCAACACCTCGTGTTCTCTCTCTCTAATCTCCTTTTCTAACTCATCAACTCTCTGAAACAATTGTTATAATTAATACGACAAAATAAAACCTAAACTCATAAACGTCGCTTATATCTTATCAGAGAATGAAAAGAAGCTTCTCTTCAAAACAAAACTGTAACTGATATCTAAGTAATAAGAAATTGTTAAACTATGACTGGATCACAGACTCCAATGTTTATATGTGCTGCGGACATATAGAAACTTACAAGATTGTACATTGAAAACTGATGAAATATAACGGAAATGACTTAATAACATCTTGTTACCTTTTTATAATGCTCCACCTCAGCTTTACCATCAAGTATTATTTTAATATTCTGTTTTATTGTATCAACAGCGTGTTCGAGTTGTTTCGGTACGGGCCAGTTTGGGTCAGGAAGAGTTCCAACAGCTTCCTCAAACTGAAGGTTACAAGACACAAAAAAATGTTTACATTTACTGGTACCCAGATAATAATAACATGATTTAACTTTAAAACCGTTGTAAGACTGTAATAAAATTAAATCAGACAATACCACAAGATATAACAGATTACCTCAGTTGCCATTCAATCTATCACAATATTTACCTGACTAGCGGCTCCAGCTATCTCAGATTGTTGTCTTTCCATGCTGACAATAATTCTCTCTAGTTCAATTTCTCTTCTCTCCCACTCCAACTCTCTATCTTCAAACTCCTATATTTATGATTGATAAACAAACTGTTAAGTAATTTCTTTCATTAAGCAACATGTCATCTGTGTGTGTGTGTGTGTATGTGCATAATAAGAAAAATCAAATTGTTGTCCACGTTATTTACACAGGTAGGATTATTGAGCTATTTGAACCCAGAATGAA